>CAXAKX010000146.1:0-14379 GCA_963969525.1 Ontholestes murinus | reverse complement strand
TGGGGTCACCACCCCTTAGGGGTGAAGAGGTGGGGGGCTTAAAAATGTATCTCAGGATAGTAATTTAAAAACAAAAATCGATCTGTCAAAGCATTTTTCTAAAATATTTTTATTTACGAGTTTACATAATGTATCCGTTACTTTTGGGAAGCACTGTATAAAGGGGAAATAACGGGGGGTTATATCCAAATAGGGGAACAAATGTTGTTCTTAAATAGCTTTTGTTTTCAGTTTAGCTTCTATTTCGCTAATTGGTTTTTAGCATCATTAAAGCTACAAAATACAATGAAGAAAAACGGTTATAAACAATGTCTGAGATAATTAACTTAATACTAAACACATACATACGAAAAATGGGCTACCCTAACTATACAATTCATAGAAGTAATTTTAATTGTGTTAATCCGAAAATAGTAATAACATATTAATTTTGAAAACTAGAGTGGATTAACATTTTAATTTTGGCGGAAATGTGAACAAAATAATAATAATAATAATAATAATAATAATGAAAATTTATCATTTTTTAACTGAACGTGTGAGTGATTGTTTTAATAAGTATGTATAAATGGAACTAAGGTTGTATATATTGAATTTGCCCACACAGTATATATATATATATATATATATATATATATATATATATATATATATATATATATATATATATATATATTTATATATATATATATATATATTTATATATATATATATTTATATACAGGGTCCTGCAACAGTGCGTCGGGCTATCCTAGCGCCTTTCTCATGAGAGATAGAAAAAAATGTTTCGTATAAAAATTTATTGATTTAAAAATCTCTATGCCGTAAAATTATTTTCAAATATACAGGGTGTCCCAATTTTGCGGTATAACAAAAGCAAACATTTTTTTAAATGGAACACCCTGTATATTTTTTCATTTTCTAATTTGAATAATATTTTATAACTTGAACCTTTTTTTGGTTTTTAATTTCGATGTGGCATTTCCGAGTTATTGACGTTTTTCTGAAAAAAATGTAAAAGGCGGAGGTTCACAAAAAAATTATTCTGATGTTCTATTTAAAATTTAAGAAATTTTCTTTTTCCTATGGTTGGTCATAACTACTGTTTATGTACCAGTGTTAAAAATTTTCACTTTTGAGGAACCCTGCCTTTGTATCAGACACGCCATTTTCTAAAATTTCAAATTGTCGTAACTCTTTTTTTTTAAATGGAATCATATATTTTTTAAAATTTAATATTATTCTGCATCTAATTTCCTACAAAAAATATTAAGCATATCCTATACCTAGAAATGATATTTTTCAAGATATAAAAGAATTTATATTTCAAACGGTTCTTGAATACGAATTTGTTTTTGAATAGATAGCTATGACTGAAAAAATGCATCTGTCAATTAAACAATTAGTTTGACATGTAAATGGGAGGTGTGAATTACAAAAAACAAAAGAAGAAAGCCTATAATCAACGAGGAACCAAAAAGACTTTGGTGAAGGAACTGGCATAAGCGAGAGGTCAGTACAAAGCATTCTGAAGAAAAATCAATATTCTAAGAGGGCGGGAAAACGAAGCCAACTAGACAATTAGTTGACAAATACGTAACATTGTAGAAATATGTGTTTACGTGCCGTCGGCAATAGCGTTACCCTATGCGCACCACGAGGTAGTTGCACGACCGGACTTTGCACATCAGTTGGTCCTGAAATGGACCAATTCATTATCGCCTACTACCTACAATATCTGCTCGAAGTGATGTCCGTTATTGTGGCATATTGTCACTCTCTTCTCGAAGCTATCCGTCGTTTTTTTGCAAAATGTTAGGTCTGATTTGTCCACAGGCACGGCGAATCCTCTCTTTCATGTCGTCATTTGTGGTTCGCGAAAAACTACATCCCTACAAGAAAAATCCAAGGACGTCAAGACCGAGCCGGCCAATTCACTGGCCCTCCACGACCAATCCACCATTTCGGGAAAACTTCGTTGAGATGAGCATGAATTTGATTCGTATAATGTGCCGGTGCTCCATCCTGTTGCAAGTTATTCGAGACCGTAATGTAAAATGGGAAGAACTGCATATCGTTTAAAAAGGATATTAACTCGTGTAACAACCTAGTGTTTAAAAAATGATGACATCGCAAAATAGTTACATTGTGCTGAATGTAATTTTGGCAAAGAAAAACACTTGTTATATTGTTACTTTTATTTTCCTTAGTTTCCTAAAATGTGTTCCGAACATATCCGATTATTTTCAAAGGTTAAACTAATTCGAAAGAAATTTCTAACATGTAAAGACAACTAACAGTTAAGTAATTCAATACCAAGCGGTGCTTTAGTACGACGAGTATTTGTTTTAACTGTTAGTTGACAGTTTTTACATTGTAATAATATACAATTAAAATTATTACTTTTATTTCGTTAATCCATTTGTAAATCAATATTTAATTTATACTGTTTAATAAGAGTTCAATATAGGTTTCTTTATTATTAAGTCTACCCACTTTAAATGGTTAATATATTTAAAAAAATAATTAATGTAAAACTTACCTTCATAAGTATTTTCTAAGGGGTTGTCTAAAAGATCAAAGTTGTTTATACCAGAACTATCACGGTCAATGTTATTATTCAAATTCAAAAATATTAAAAATATATTTTAAATACTGTAAGTTTTTAAAGTGTTTAAAATTAATTAAATAAAGAAAACTCTATTATATACAAACCCATCTATTTTGCAAGATGGCAAACGGAGTCAATTAACAAATTAAAAATAATTAAAACCTACCTTGATTATTTTTGCTAAGAACAATATTTGTATTAGGTTTGCTGCTGCTATATTCATATAACTCATCATTAGCATCCTTAGGTTTTGTATTGTTCGGAACAGGTCCTTTTGGGGTCAAATTAAAATGTTCACTTTCCTCAATGTCGGGCACATGAGAAACTTGCCTCAAATTACCTAAAATTACAAGTGCTCTTAGTATTCTTATTTACTCAGGTCTTATTATTTTTTAAATTGTCCAATAGAGTAAAAGAGATGGTTTTATTAAAATCTATTAACTCTTGAAATGTTATTAATCTTGATATAGAATTTAAATATAGAATGTAGCTGCAAATCATCGTGCTAATGATATGATAGTGAGAGATGGCGCCCTGCAACATCTAATTGCTCGTTTCGTGTTTAGTCCGCTGGATATGATTAACTGGTGAGAAAGTTTATATTCATTTAGCTACGGAAGATTCGGATAAAACTGGAAGGGTCTCCTATACGATCCTCGATGATAAAGCATTAGGTTATAAGGAGTTATATTAACATCCATAAATCGTTGTTAATGGGATGCCGCAGAATTAACGATTAACTTTTATCTAGGTCTATAAACACTGCTTAATTGTGCACGCGCGCAGTATATGGCGAAATTCATCATCGTGAGAACATGAATCAAATCATCCCAGCATACGTGTGCAAATAAATAATTAATTATTTTTTTAAGGAGGAAGCGTTAACGGAAAATTACATCAAACGGAAATTAGTTAAATTTTAACTACCAATTGATTAGAATGGAAACATTTTCATGATACAATATTAAAAAATAATTATTTTATTTAAATTTCTAAAAAAATAGTCAAGAATATTTAGACCATGGAAGACTAATACTGTTTTTTCTATTTCAAACATTCTTTCTCACGGTCTAAATTCTCGAGAGAATTATATAAATGTAAATTATTTTTTATCTATTTTAATTAAGTCGGTCTGTTGCAAGTTCATCTAAAAATATTAATTAACCTTAAAATATAAATAAATAAATATTAAATATATTTATTATTATTACTCACTGCTAACCTTATCTAATCTAATCTAACAAAACCTAGCCTTTTTTGTGGTTGGGAGGTGGAAAATCTTTTATAGACAGAGTGTGGGAGTCCCCAGAATTATACCCACTAAAAACCAGCTCCCCAAGTCCCTCTGACACCACCTGGAACCGCCGTCTGGCATTACTTCACGGGGTGTAGGGTGTCGTCTGCATCGGTGATGTGTGCGTGTGTATGATGTGTGTGTGTGTGTGCGCGCCACCCCGCGGAACCGCCGTCAGGCATTACTCCACGGGGTGTCAGTGTCGTTGTGTGTGTGTGTGTGTGTGATGAGCGGGTGTGTGCGTGTGCAATGAACGGCTTGGATACGTGGGGTCGCTACTCCCAAATTGCTATGCACGTTAACCACCCCTGCGGGTACCAAACCTAGCCTAACCTAACTTAATCTAACCTGACCTAACCGTAAGATAAAGATATTATTATTAATATTCATATATGCTTACCTTATCTAATCTAACATAACCTAACCTAAACGCAAACTAACTTAACCTGACCTGATCTAAACATAAATTAAAGATATCATTAATATTAACATATGCTGACCTTATCTAATCCAATTTAATATAAACCTAACCTAACGATACCTGACCTAACGTATCCTTAAAATAAAGATATTATTATTGTTATTATAATTATTTTTCACATATATTTAATATATTCTATAAAACATATAAAAATTCAATGTTAAATTAATGTATACAAACTAAAAAAATAAAAAAATAAGTTAATTTATTTTCACTACATTTTTTAATAATATTGTATTGTAACTTCATTTCCTCACTTGCAACAGGTTTTCGAAGTTTATTTGTGAATTTATTTTTAACATCTCTACGTGATTTGAATTTTTCCATAATTCTCATTAATGATTTATGCTGTATATTTTTCTCGGCCTGTCTGTTATTAAAAATTTCAGCTGCTTTACGATAAGTTTTAAAATTTTCATCAACGATTAAAACAATTTTTACTTTTCTTCCACACTCAATATTACCGGCATGTTAACCAATTTTGACATTGCTAAACAATTCTTTGCTAACAAGAAATCATTTGTTTATCAGTGCATCCTAGATTTCAGGTAACTACAGTTACATTTGCATTGTTATTGTAGATACCACAATATATAATATTCACTATATATTACTCGAAAACTATGAGGTTTACGCAAAACACTATTGTTAATAATTTGTTCAGTTATAAATTCTCTACAATTATTTGTTATATAAATTTCATGTAACTCCAATAGTTTATTAGCAATTGGCAAAAAATATCAAAAATTTCATTTTTTTTTCTCGAAAGTTAAAAATTTTATGAAAAATATATTTTCACAAAATTTGTTTAGTTTCTCATTCCCTTTAACTTTTGTTTGAAAAGTTTTGTAATATTTTTTAAATTTAAAAAAATATCAGAAAAAAACAAAAAAACGCCTCGAGTAAACACCCACTTCTTGTTTAAGAATGTTTACCAAAAGCTTTTCAGTTCCAGTTTTTCCTGAATCGGATCATTCGTTTTTGAGATACAGTACCCACGGACAGACAGACAAGACAGACAGACAGAGACATACACACAGACACTATTTTTTAGTGAAATTAGTGAAATGGACTCAGGGGACTTCAAAACGGATATTTCCGCAAACAAACAAAACTTCGTATATAGGGAAAGTAAAAAAAAATACGACTTGAAAGGTAAATGGATTTAAAAACTTTTTTGTCTTTAAAAAAAATTGATATCTTTTACGGTTTTGCACAAAAAAATAAAATATACTGAGTAGGTTAATTTATTATTAATGGGTGCATAATTAGCATACTATATTCATCTTTTATTTTTTTGTGGGCAAACCGTACAAGATATCAAATATTATTAAGAGGCAAAAAAGATTTTAAATCAAATGGTCTTTCAAGTAATATTTTAGTTTATATTCGATGTACCAATAAAAAAAATATTTTAGTTTTTAAGTGTTGGTACTACTAACGGGTGTCCAACAATTATTGCAGTCCCGGGTGGCGTTGGAATAAAAAACGTAGGTCGATTCTTACATGTTGCAAATAAATGAACTGACATTTTTAATGCACAATTAGGTTATGTTTGACAATTAACATGTCAGTTCATTTATTTGGCACATGAAAGAATTGACCTACGTTTTTGATTTCAACGCCACCAGGGACTGCAATAATTGTTGGACACCCGTTATTTTGTTATACTTTCACTCAATCACCAATGACCATAATAACTGAAATGATGTATTATATTAAGGCAGTTATTAATAATAAATTTCATTCAAATCAAATCGAATAAAGCCTTCAAATGAAGACAAATTCCGGCTTTACCGTACGTTTCTGGATATAGATAAGTTGTGTTGAATCGTCATAATTTGACTCCAGGAATCTATGGTGTGGCGATTTTCCCCACATTAACGGGACACCCTGTATAAATATACTTATACAGGGTGACTGACGAAAATCCTTAGTTGCTTATTTTTGATCCGATTTTAATAAATAAAACATCAAATTAAATCATTTTAAAGGGCTTTAATATGAACTGAACTGATATTTTTTCTTGTATCCAGTCTTTGACAAAAGACGATCAACTTTTTCTTTTTCAAATTGCACTGTATATATATTTTGTATTGATCCGCAAGTATATTTTTTTCTGAATATAAAATTGTTTTTATCCATTCATCAAACGAAAATCGAGAAATAAAGGATTTTTTGAAAAAATTAAAAATCATGAACCCATAGTAAACAATCTACAAAGCTTATTCCAAATGTCATAAGTGACAGGGACAGTCACATACAATACTGCAATTATTTTTAATAATTGCACCATTAAAATGAATAAAGAAGTATTTTTTTAATATTTATAATAGATTTTTTTTAGAATACGTATTCATATAGAACAACAAAAATGTAGTTTAAAAGGGAAGAAAAAACTAAAACAAATAATAAAAAAGTCTAAATATATGTGTTGTAGCACTGTCCTGATACAACCCGAGTTTTAATTTAACACTGTTATTGACAATTCATCCAGAAAATTATTAATTTCGTTCGTTAGGTTTCAGTAACATTTTTTAAATTAACACTACCTTTGGTAAAAAGAGGTCTACTTCTCTGCCTCCTAATATACCAAACTACTCGTTAACACTAAATAGATTTTGAAAAATATTTTCCACAAAACAATCTTTACGCACCAATTTTCCAAATTTGTCGCCACATGGAATTACTCAGAAAACCGATTTCTGTAGAGGCATAAAATTCTAGTACACAGTACTACTACTGTTCGAACTCTTGCAACATGTTAATTATGAAATTATTAAAAATTGTTGCAGTATTGTATCAATGGCTGACACTGTCACTTTTGACATTTAAAATAGGCGCTGAACATGTTTATATATATATATATATATATATATATATATATATATACAGAATGTCCCATTTTACATTACATTCTCGAACAACTTAAAAACTATGCATTGTAAGTAAAAATGTTATGGAATGGAAACTTTCATAGTTTCGAAGGACATCGAATTCTGACAAAATAGTCCCCCAGACCCCAAGGGGGCCGGAAAACGAGGTCATCTTGAAAATCTTAAATGGAAACCCCAATATTTTGATTGCAGAATCGGAAAGTGTAAAAAATATGCTTTTTTATCTGGCGTCCATATAGATGGTATTCGAATCTTAAAAATTAGTTTTTTGATAAAAATGTTCATAAGATTCAGATGAAATAACACATCGTTTTAAAGATTCTGACAAAATACCTTCGCTTAAGATTCTAAGAGGGGGGAAAACGGGGCCAACTAGACAATTGGTTGACAAATATGTAACATTGTAGAAATATGTGTTTACGTGCCGTCGGCATTAGCGTTACCCTTTGCGCACCACGAGAAGGTTGCGCGACAGGACTTTGCACATCAGTTGGTCCTGAAATGGACCAATTCATTATCGCCTACTACCTACAATATCTGCTCGAAGTGATGTCCGTTATTATGGCATACTGTCACTCTCTTCTCGAAGCTATATGTCGTTTTTTGCAAAATGTTAGGTCTGATTTGTCCACAGGCAAGGCGAATCCTCTCTTTCATGTCATGTGTGGTTCGCGAGAAACTACATCCACACAAGAGAAAATCCAAGTACGTCAAGTCCGGAGACCGAGTCGGCCAATTCACTGGCCCTCCACGACCAATCGTATATTGTTACTTTTATTTTCAGTTTCCTGAAATGTGTTCCGATCATATCCGATTATTTTCAAAGGTTAAATTAATTTGAATGAAATTTCTAACATGTAACGACAACTAACAGTTTTAACTGTTAGTTGATAGTTTTTACATTGTAATAATATACAATTAAAATTATTACTTTTATTTCATTAATGCATTTCTAAATCAATATTTAATTTATACTGTTTAATAAGAGTTCAATATAGGTTTCTTTATTATTAAGTCTACCCACTTTATGGTTATTATATTTTTTTTAAATAATGTAAAACTTACCTTCATAAATATTTTCTAAGGGGTTGTCTAAAAGATCAAAGTTGTTTTTACCAGATGTATCATGGCCAATATTATTATCAAACTCCACAAGAAACTTTTGTGGATGTAAATTTAATTCTCGCCTCTTTGAATTTAAAATACCTAAAACCAAAATAATAATTAAAGATTAATGTATTTCAACATTGTTAGAACATACAATAAGTAATAAGTACCATAATAAAAGAATATCTAATAATATAATAAAATTACAATACCTAGAAACATATCTACTGCACATATTAATTCAAATTCAAAAATATTAAAAATATATTTTAAATACTGTAAGTTTTAATGTGTTTAAAATTAATTAAATAAAGAAAGCTCTATTATATACAAACCCATCTATTTTGCAAGATTGCAAAAGGAGACAATTAACAAATTAAAAGTAATTAAAGCCTACCTTGATTATTTTTGCCAAGAACAATATTTGTATTAGGTTTGCTGCTGCTATATTCATATAACGCATCACTAACATCCTTAGGTTTTGTATTGTTCGGAACCTTTGAAACAGGTCCTTTTGGGGACTTAATTGCCAAATTCAAATTTTCAATTTCCTCAATGTTAGGCACATGAGAAACTTGCCTCAAATTACCTAAAATTACAAGTGCTCTTAGTATTCTATTTCTTATTTACTCAGGTCTTATTATTTTTTTAAATTGTCCAATAGAGTAAAAGATATGGTTTTATTAAAATTGATTAACTCCTGAAATGTTAATAATCTTGATATAGAATTTAAATATAGAATGTAGGTAGAAATCATTGTGCTAATGATATGATAGTTAGAGATGGCGTCCTGCAACATCTAATTGCTAGTTTCATGTTTAGTCCGCTGGATATGATTAACTGGTGAGAAAGTTTCTATTCATTTAGCTAGTGAAGGTTCGGATAAAACTGAAAGGGTCCCCTATACGATCCTTGATGATAAAGCATTAGATTATGATGTGTGCGCAATTAAGATGGTCGTAAGTGGAACGGCATCGAGACATCAAGGGGTGCCCGGATATCCAGCCCTCCGCGGGATAATATAAAGAACTAACTAATATAAGAATTAACGATTAACTTTTATCGGGGTCTACTATAAACATTGCTTAATTGTGCACGCGCGAAGTATATGGCGAAACTCATCATCGTGGGAACATGAATCAAATCATCCCAGCATACGTGTGCAAATAAATAATTTTTAAGGAGGATGCGTTAACGGAAAAATCAAATCTTCCTGACATACGTGTGCAACGGAAAAATTAGTTAAATTTTAACTACCAATTGATTAGAACGGAAAACAAATTTTCATGATTCAATTATAAAAAATAATTATTTTATTTAAATTTCTAAAAAATCGGCCAAGAATATTCAGACCATGGAGGACTAATATTGTTTTTTCTATTTCAAACATTATTTCTTACGATCCAATTTCTCCAGAGAATTATATAAATTTAAATTATTTTTTATCCATTTTAATTAAGTCAGTCTGTTGCAAGTTCATCTAAAAATATTAATTAACCTTAAAATATAAATAAATATTAAATATATTTATTATTATTATTACTCACTGCTGACCTTATCTAATCTAATATAACCTAACCTAATCTAACCTGACCTAATCATAAGATAAAGATAATATTACTAATATTTACCTATGCTGACCCTATCTAATCTAATTTAATATAAACCTAACCTCTTTTTTGTGGCTGGGAGGTGGAAAATCTTTTATAGACAGAGTGTGGGAGTCCCCAAAACTACTAATATACCCACTAAAAACCACCTCCCCAAGTCTCCCTGACACCCCGCGGAATTAAAATTTAAATTATCTATTATTCTTATTGCCTTTCTTTGTAAGGAAAATAGTCTGTGTTGTGATGGCGAATGACCCCAGATTAAGATACCATATGTTAGATGGCAATGACATAGTCCATAATATGCGCTAATTATTATGATATTAATGTAGCATTTAAACTAAGTAATAAAATTTGTAACTCAATTTTTAATTCTAAACCCCCGATAGATAAATTAGACAGATCAGGTATTTACAAGCTGACGTGTAAAAACTGTAAAGGAACTTACGTAGGTAAACTGGTCGTAACTTCAACATTAGATTAAAAGAACATCTTAGATCCTTCACATTAAAACATACAAATTCCACATTCGCGAATCACCTAATAGAAAACCGAAATTCTTTTGATGAAGATGTACTCGAGATAATCCATTTTGCCGAAAAAGGGTTCAAAATGGAATTACTCGAGTCCCAAGAAATTCATAAAGCGAAGAGTAATCTGGAAATCCCAGTAATTAATGACCAGGTAGACCTAGTATTTTCCTCCTTATTTCATTCTGTATAAATAAATGTTTTGTCGTAGATTAATTTACTTTAAGTTTGATAATGACAGTTAATGATCGAAACTCGAGTCACTTAAAAATTAAGTGTGATATCAACAAAGTAAACTTAAAAGAAAATTCGATTTAAAAACATTTTTGTCTTTTAAAAAATTTTGATATCTTTTACAGCTTTTGCATAAAAAAATAAGATATATTTTTTTACCTAGTAAAAACAAAATCTAGTTTTTTATCAAATCGAAAATATATGTTTTTGGTGATAGTCTCTGTTTAACAAATGTAAATTATGTACGATAATATTTACCAAGTATCTTTAAACAATTTTTTGTTAACTTTATTATAGTTCATAAATATTCAAATTTAGAGCAAACAGATGTCATGATTGTATTAGGATTTTTCAAAGGAAATTGTTTAAATATCAATGAATATGATTTAATTTTTATTTTCGTTGATTGTTGAGGCACTTATATTTTGAAAATCCATTATCACTTAATATAATAACACTAAAATTGTTTCGCTACACTGTAGCTTCTTTAGGTGAAGAAATATAATTATTATTATTATACTAAGTAATTTTTATTCAAGTGAGTAAGTTAATTTATTATTAATGGCTGCATAATTACCATACTATATTCATATTTCATTTTTTTGTGGCCAAACCGTACATATTTTATATATAATTAAAAGGCAAACAAGTTTTTATATCAAATGGTCTTACAAGTAATATTTTTTTAGTTTTTATTCGATGTACTAATAAAAAAATATTTTAGTTTTTAAATTTTGGTACTACTGTTTTGTTATACTTTCTCTCCATCACCAATGACCATAATTACTGAAATTATGTATTATATTAAGGCAGTTACTAATAATAAATTTCATTCAAATCGAATGAAGCCTTCAATTGTTATAAACAAAAGAAATAAAAAAATTTGAAACTTTAAATTCCAGCTTAACTGTAAATTTTTGGATATAGATAAGTTGTTTTAAATCGTCATATTTTGACCCCAGTAATCTATGGTCCGGCCATTTTCCCACATTAACAGGACACCCTATATATAGACCAATTCATGAGTAAGGGCGGTTTACGAACTAAGTTCGGAACATTCAAATAATATTGGTATCCTTTTCTACTCCCTGATAACCGAGCGGATATTTCCAAGACGTACGATTTCGTCGGCCGTATCTAGAAAAGAAACACGCGGCCTGCGTAGCTCGGTCTTGGACCGAGCGGTAGAAGGAGAAAGAAATAGTTTACGGCGTCTCTTACTTACCGGTTATTTCATTGGCGCGCGCGATTTAGTCCAGCATTGCAATTACGCAGAGTAATTGAAAGAAAATATATTTTTAATGAATTTATTTCGTACGTTTTAGCAAATGTGGAAATGGATATTAATACAAAAATACTTATTCTAATACAATAATATAAATGAAATATGAAATAACTAATATGAAAACATAACAAATTTGTGACATTCATTTTATTTAGCCGCGCACGCCTATGGTGAAAAATTGTAACGGACACTACTTGATTCGGACGGACATGTCACCCCGACCGCCATCTCTCCTGAATAGCTCTATATATATATATATATATATATATATACCGGGTGTCTCAGACCACCCGTACCAGCCTTTTATTTCGACAACGCTTGGTCGAATGTGACTGGGACAAAAAAATTTATTACCAAAGTGAACCCAAGGAATCCACTGATGAGTTTATTTTTTACCGGAATAATCCGGAAGTAACTTTAAAATTTCAAATGGCAACATAGGTCGAGTATGGTATTAATTAATAGGTCTTTTTAAAAGAAACAACTTTTATTAAAATATTTTTTTAATATTTTGCATATTTACAAAAATAAACGAAAAAAACTAAATTGAAATCCTCAAGTAGGCTTTGCTTTTTTGTTAGAATAACAATTTGTATATGTGTTAATGTTGCAAATATTCTTACATGATTCTTCGTATTGTTCCTCAATACTTTTCTTGGGTAATATGTTATTTTCTAGGTGAGAAGAGTTCCTCTTATTCAAAACTGAATTATTATTTTATTATTATTTTGAAATGGATGGCTTCTATAGTACGGGTGCCTCAGACCACCCGTACCAGCCTTTTATATCGACAAACAAAAAATACCAATTGTTTGAAAGTATTTTATTTAATAATTCAAATAAGAGTGTGAAAGTAAAGAAAATGATAATTAAAACAACTATTCAATTATTTATGGTAGGTTCAAATTGCCTTCCTTCTTGATCAATGCATCTTTGTAGCCGATTTCGAACGTCGTTGACGGCCCGTAGTATCTCATCTTCACTAAGTGAATGGCAGACATTCCGTATCCTCTTCTTCATATCCCTCGTGGTTGGAAGCTCTTTATAGACTAAGTCTTTGATACGTCCCCACAAGAAGAAGTCAAGAGACGTTATGCCAGGAGAACGAGGTGGCCATGGAAATGGTCCTAGCCTTCCAATCCATCGACCAGGGAAAAGGCGATCAACGGTTTAACGAGAAACTCTTGCGTAATGAGCTGGGCAACCATCTTGTTGCAAATACATTGTTAAACGTGTTGCATATGGAACGTCATCTTGAAGGTCCGTTTAATGAACCATCGAAAAAATGCGGACCAATTATTTGGTTTCCTAAAATACCACAGTAAACATTAAGGGTTCACACGTGTTGATAATTAACACAGGGTTTTTATTACTCCAGTAGTGAGCATTATGTAAATTAACAACTCCGTTGCTTTCGAATGTCGCTTCATCTGTATATAAAATTTTGTGATAGAAATTATAATTTTCATGAGACAACCATTCACCAAAATTCAACCTATCTTGAAAATGATGCTCTTTAAGTTTCTGGTGTAGAGAGATATGATAGGGATGGAATTTGTTTTTAAAACTCTCCAAGCAGTGGAGCGACTTATTCCAGCATCGATTTTAGTTCTTCTAGTAGATATGTTCGGGTCCAGAGCAATTGCTGCAAGAATATCTGATGTTCTTTCATCTTGTACACGTTTTCTGATACTTCGACCTTTGTTGTGGCTGGGCTATAGCTTACCAGTTGTCTTAACTCGTTCTAAAAGGCGCCGAAAAAACATTTTTTGACTGATGAGGGTATCGTTTAGCATAAATTCGCTCATCGGCACGATAGTTTTGGCCGCATTCAGCTAATATTATCAGCACATCAAAACCTTAGAGGTTTGTAAAAACCATGTTGACACATTCAATACTTTTATAATAATTATTTATTTTACTTCAAATATTCACGAACGTCAATTATTATGACATAACAAAAAAGCAAAGCCTAGTTGAAGAAATTTAGTGTTGAATGGATAACTAATTTTCAATTTAGTTTTTTTCGTTTATTTTTGTAAATATGCAAAATATTAAAAAAATATTTTAATAAAAGTTGTTACTTTTAAAAAGACCTATCAATTAATACCATACTCGACCTATGTTGCCATTTGAAATTTTAAAGTTACTTCCGGTTCCGGGTACTTCCGGTAAAAAATAAACTCATCAGTGGATTCCTTGGGTTCACTTTGGTAATAAAATTTTTTGTCCCAGTCACATTCGACCAAGCGTAGTTGAAATAAAAGGCTGGTACGGGTGGTCTGAGACACCCGGTATATATATATATATATACAGTCGACACTGTCTAT
>CAXAKX010000145.1:0-346000 GCA_963969525.1 Ontholestes murinus | reverse complement strand
TAACAATAAGAAATAACAATAGGAAATAACAATAACAATAAGAAATAACAATAACAATAAAAAATAACAATAACAATAAGAAAGAACAATATCAATAAGAAAGAACAATAACAATAAGAAATAACAATAACAATAAGAAATAACATAATAACATTAACAATAAGAAATAACAATAACAATAAGAAATAACAATAACAATAAGTAATAACAATAACAATAACAATAAGAAATACCAATAACAATAAGAAATAACAATAACAAAAAGAAATAACAATAACAATAAGAAATAACAATAACAATAAAAAATAACAATAGGAAATAACAATAACAATAAGAAATAACAATAACATTAAAAAATAACAATAACAATAACAATAAGAAATAACAATAACAATAAGGAATTACAATAACAATAACAATAAGAAATTAAAATAACAAAAAGAAATAACAATAACAATAAGAAATAACAATTACAATAGGAAATAACAATAACAATAAGAAATAACAATAACAATAAGAAATAACAATAACAATAAGAAATAACAATAACAATAAGTAATAACAATAACAATAAGAAATAACAATAACAATATGAAATAACAATAACAATAAGAAATAACAATAACAATAAGAAATAACAATAACAATAAGAAATAACAATAACAATAAGAAATAACAATAACAATAAGAAATAACAATAACAATAAGAAATAACAATAACAATATGAAATAACAATAACAATAAGAAATAACAATAACAATAAGAAATAACAATAACAATAAGTAATAACAATAACAATAAGAAATAACAATAACAATAAGAAATAACAATAACAATAAGAAATAACAATAACAATATGAAATAACAATAACAATAAGAAATAACAATAACAATCAGTAATAACAATAACAATAAGTAATAACAATAACAATAAGAAATAACAATAACAATAAGAAATAACAATAAGAATAAGAAATAGCAATAAGAATAAGAAATAACAATAACAATAAGAAATAACAATAACAATAACAATAAAAAATAACAATAACACTAAAAAATACCAATAACAATAAGAAATAACAATAACAATAAAAAATAACAATAACAATAAAAAATTACAATATCAATAAGAAATAACAATAACAATAAGAAATAACAATAACAATAAGAAATAACAATAACAATAAGAAATAACAATAACAAAAAAAATTACAATAACCATAAGAAATAACAATAACAATAAGAAATAACAATAACAATAAGAAATAACATTAACAATAAGAAATAACATTAACAATAAGAAATAACAATAACATCAAGAAATAACAATAACAATAATAAAAAACAATAACAATAAGAGATACCAATAACAATAAGAAATTAAAATAACAAAAAGAAATAACAATAACAATAGGAAATAACAATAACAATAAGAAATAACAATAACAATAAGAAATAACAATAACAATAAGAAATAACAATAACAATAAAAATAACAATAACAATAAGAAATAACAATAACAATAAGAAATAACAATAACAATAAGAAATAACAATAACAATAAGAAATAACAATAACCATAAGAAATAACACTAACAATAAGAAATAACAATAACAATAAGAAATAACAATAACAATAAGAAATAACAATAACAATAAGAAATAACAGTAACACTAAGAAATAACAATAAGAAAAAGAAATAACAATAACAATAAGAAATAGCAATAACAATAAGAAATAACAATAACAATAAGAAATAACAATAACAATAAGAAATAACAATAACAATAAGAAATACCAATAACAATAAGAAATAACAATAACAATAAGAAATAACAATAACAATAACAATAAAAAATACCAATAACAATAAGAAATAACAATAACAATAAAAAATAACAATAACAATAAGAAATAACAATATCAATAAGAAATAACAATAACAATAAGAAATAACAATAACAATAAGAAATAACAATAACAATAAGAAATAACAATAAGAAGTAACAATAACAATAAGAAATAACAATAAGAAATAACATTAACAATAAGAAATAACAATAACAATAAGAAATAACAATAAGAAATAACATTAACAATAAGAAATAACAATAACAATAAGAAATAACAATAACAATAATAAATAACAATAACAATAAGAAATAACAATAACAAAAAGAAATAACAATAACAATAAGAAATAACAATAACAATAAGAAATAACAATAGGAAATAACAATAACAATAAGAAATAACAATAACAATAAAAAATAACAATAACAATAAGAAAGAACAATATCAATAAGAAAGAACAATAACAATAAGAAATAACAATAACAATAAGAAATAACATTAACAATAAGAAATAACAATAACAATAAGAAATAACAATAACAATAAGTAATAACAATAACAATAACAATAAGAAATACCAATAACAATAAGAAATAACAATAACAAAAAGAAATAACAATAACAATAAGAAATAACAATAACAATAAAAAATAACAATAGGAAATAACAATAACAATAAGAAATAACAATAACATTAAAAAATAACAATAACAATAACAATAAGAAATAACAATAACAATAAGGAATTACAATAACAATAACAATAAGAAATTAAAATAACAAAAAGAAATAACAATAACAATAAGAAATAACAATTACAATAGGAAATAACAATAACAATAAGAAATAACAATAACAATAAGAAATAACAATAACAATAAGAAATAACAATAACAATAAGAAATAACAATAACAATAAGAAATAACAATAACAATAAGTAATAACAATAACAATAAGAAATAACAATAACAATATGAAATAACAATAACAATAAGAAATAACAATAACAATAAGAAATAACAATAACAATAAGAAATAACAATAACAATAAGAAATAACAATAACAATAAGAAATAACAATAACAATAAGAAATAACAATAACAATATGAAATAACAATAACAATAAGAAATAACAATAACAATAAGAAATAACAATAACAATAAGAAATAACAATAACAATAAGTAATAACAATAACAATAAGAAATAACAATAACAATAAGAAATAACAATAACAATAAGAAATAACAATAACAATATGAAATAACAATAACAATAAGAAATAACAATAACAATCAGTAATAACAATAACAATAAGTAATAACAATAACAATAAGAAATAACAATAACAATAAGAAATAACAATAAGAATAAGAAATAGCAATAAGAATAAGAAATAACAATTACAATAAGAAATAACAATAACAATAAGAAATAACTATAACAATAAGAAATAACAATATCAATAAAAAATAACAATAACAAAAAAAATAACAATATCAATAAGAAATAACAATAAGAAATAACAATAACAATAAGAAATAACATTAACAATAAGAAATAACATTAACAATAAGAAATAACAATAACAATAAGAAATAACAATAACAATAATAAATAACAATAACAATAAGGAATAACAATAACAATAACAATTAAAAATACCAATAACGAAAAGAAATAACAATAACAATAGGAAATAACAATAAGAAATAACATTAACAATAAGAAATAACAATAACAATAAGAAATAACAATATCAATAATATATAACAATAACAATAAGAAATAACAATAACAATAAGAAATAACTATAAGAAATAACAACAACAATAAGAAATAACAATAACAATAACAATAAGAAATAACAATACCAATAAGAAATAACAATAACAATAACAATAAGAAATAACAATAACAAAAAGAAATAACAATAACAATAGGAAATAACAATAACAATAATAAATAAGAATAACAATAAGAAATAACAATAACAATAACAAATAACAATAAAAAATAAGAAATAACAATAACAATAAGAAATAACAATAACAATAAGAAATAACAATAACAATAAGAAATAACAATAACAATATGAAATAACAATAACAATAAGTAATAACAATAACAATAAGAAATAACAATAACAATAAGAAATAACAATAACAATAAGAAATAACAATAACAATAAGAAATAACAATAACAATAAGAAATAACAATAACAATAAAAAATACCAATGAGAAATAACAATATCAATAAGAAATAACAATAACAATAAGAAATAACAATAACAATAAGAAATAACAATAACAATAAAAAATACCAATGAGAAATAACAATAACAATAAGAAATAACAATATCAATAAGAAATAACAATAACAATAAGAAATAACAATAACAATAAGAAATAACAATAACAATAAGAAATAACAATAACAATAAGAAATAACAATAACAATAAGAAATAACAATAACAATAAGAAATAACAATATCAATAAGAAATAACAATAACAATAAGAAATAACAATAACAATAAGAAATAACAATAAGTAATAACAATAACAATAACAATAAAAAATAACAATAAGAATAAGAAATAACAATATTAATAAGAAAAAACAATAACAATAAGAAATAACATTAATAATAAGAAATAACATTAACAATAAGAAATAACAATAACATCAAGAAATAACAATAACAATAATAAAAAACAATAACAATAAGAGATACCAATAACAATAAGAAATTAAAATAACAAAAAGAAATAACAATAACAATAAGTAATAACAATAACAATAGGAAATAACAATAACAATAAGAAATAACAATAACAATAAGAAATAACAATAACAATAAGAAATAACAATAACAATTACAATAAGAATGAACAATAACAATAACAATAAGAAATAACAACAAGAAAAAGAAATAACAATAACAATAAGAAATAACAATATCAATAAAAAATAACAATAAGAAAAAGAAATAACAATAACAATAAGAAATAACAATAACAATAGGAAATAACAATAACAATAATAAATAAAAATAACAATAAGAAATAACAATAACAAAAAGAAATAACAATAACAATAAATAATAACACTAACAATAAGAAATAACAATAACAAAAAGAAATAACAATAACAATAGGAAATAACAATAACAATAAGAAATAACAATAACATTAAGAAATAACAATAACAATAAGAAATAACAATAACAATAAGAAATAACAATAACAATAAGAAATAACAAAATCAATAAAAAATAACAATAACAAGAAGAAATAACAATAACAATAATAAATAAAAATAACAATAAGAAGTAACAATAAGAATAAGAAATAACAATAACAATAAGAATTTACAATAACAATAAGAAAGAACAATAACAATAAGAAATAACAATAACAATAAGAAATAACAATAACAATAAGAAATAACAATATCAATAAAAATAACAATAACAAAAAGAAATAACAATAACAATAAGAAGTAACAATAACAATAAGAAATAACAATAACAATAAGAAATAACAATAACAATAAGAAATAACAATAACAATAAAAAATAACAATAACAATAAGAAATAACAATAACAAAAAGAAATAACAATAAGAAATAACAATAACAAAAAGAAATAACAATAACAATAGGAAATAACAATAAGAATAAGAAATAACAATATTAATAAGAAATAACAATAACAATAAGAAATAACAATAACAATAACAATAAGAAAAAGAAATAACAATAACAATAAGAAATAACACTAACAATAAGAAATAACAATAACAATAAGAAATAACAATATCAATAAGAAATAACAATATCAATAAAAAATAACAATAACAAAAAGAAATAACAATAACAATAAGAAGTAACAATAACAATAAGAAATAACAATAACAATAAGAAATAACAATAACAATAAGAAATAACAATAACAATAAGAAATAACAATAACAATAAAACATAACAATAACAATAAGAAATAACAATAACAAAAAGAAATAACAAAAAGAAATAACAATAAGAAATAACAATAACAAAAAGAAATAACAATAACAATAGGAAATAACAATAAGAATAAGAAATAACAATAACAATAAGAAATAACAATAACAATAAGAAATAACAATAACCATAAGAAATAACAATAACAATAAGAAATAACAATAACAATAAGAAATAACAAAAACAATAACAATAAGAAATAACAATAAGAAATAACATTAACAATAAGAAATAACAATAACAATAAGAAATAACAATAACAATAAGTAATAACAATAACAATAACAATAAGAAATATCAATAACAAAAAGAAATAACAATAACAATAAGAAATAACAATAACAATAAAAAATAACAATAGGAAATAACAATAACAATAAGAAATAACAATAACAATAAAAAATAACAATAACAATAACAATAAGAAATAACAATATCAATAAGGAATAACAATAACAACAAGAAATAACAATAACAATAAGAAATAACAATAACAATAAGAAATTAAAATAACAAAAAAAATAACAATAACAATAAGAAATAACAATTACAATAGGAAATAACAATAACAATAAGAAATAACAATAACAATAAGAAATAACAATAACAATAAGAAATAACAATAACAATAAGAAATAACTATAACAATAAGAAATAACAATAACAATAAGAAAAAACAATAAGAAATAACAATATCAATAAAAAATAACAATAACAAAAAGAAATAACAATAACAATATGAAATAACAATAACAATAAGAAATAACAATAACAATAGGAAATAACAATAACAATAAGAAATAACAATAAGAAATAACAATAACAATATGAAATAACAATAACAATAAGAAATAACAATAACAATAAGAAATAACAATAACAATAAGTAATAACAATAACAATAAGAAATAACAATATCAATTAAAAATAACAATAACAAAAAGAAATAACAATAACAATAAGAAATAACAATAACAATATGAAATAACAATAACAATAAGAAATAACAATAACAATAAGGAATAACAATAACAATAAGAAATAACAATAACAATATGAAATAACAATAACAATAAGAAATAACAATAACAATAAGAAATAACAATAACAATAAGTAATAACAATAACAATAAGAAATAACAATAACAATATGAAATAACAATAACAATAAGAAATAACAATAACAATAAGAAATAACAAGAATAATAAGAAATAACAATAACAATAAGAAATAACAATAGCAATAAGAAATAACAATAACAATATGAAATAACAATAACAATAAGAAATAACAATAACAATAAGAAATAACAATAACAATATGAAATAACAATAACAATAAGAAATAACAATAACAATAAGAAATAACAATAACAATAAAAATAACAATAACAATAAGAAATAACAATAACAATAAGAAATAACAATAACAAAAAGAAATAACAATAAGAATTAACAATAACAATAAGAAATAACAATAACAATAACAATAAGAAAAAGAAATAACAATAACAATAAGAAATAACAATAACAATAAGAAATAACAATAACAATAAGAAATAACAAGAATAATAAGAAATAACAATAACAATAAGAAATAACAATAGCAATAAGAAATAACAATAACAATAAGAAATAACAATAACAATAAGAAATAACAATAACAATAAGAAATAACAATAACAATAAGAAATAACAATAACAATAAGAAATAACATTAACAATAAGAAATAACATTAACAATAAGAAATAACAATAACATCAAGAAATAACAATAACAATAATAAAAAACAATAACAATAAGAGATACCAATAACACTAAGAAATTAAAATAACAAAAAGAAATAACAATAACAATAAGAAATAACAATAACAATAAGAAATAACAATAACAATAAGAAATAACAATAACAATAAAAATAACAATAACAATAAGAAATAACAATAACAATAAGAAATAACAATAACAAAAAGAAATAACAATAAGAATTAACAATAACAATAAGAAATAACAATAACAAAAAGAAATAACAATAACAATAGGAAATAACAATAAGAATAAGAAATAACAATATTAATAAGAAATAACAATAACAATTACAATAAGAAATAACAATAACAATAACAATAAGAAAAAGAAATAACAATAACAATAAGAAATAACAATAACAATAAGAAATAACACTAACAATAAGAAATAACAATAACAATAAGAAATAACAAAAACAATAACAATAAGAAATAACAATAAGAAATAACATTAACAATAAGAAATAACAATAACAATAAGAAATAACAATAACAATAAGTAATAACAATAACAATAACAATAAGAAATATCAATAACAAAAAGAAATAACAATAACAATAAGAAATAACAATAACAATAAAAAATAACAATAGGAAATAACAATAACAATAAGAAATAACAATAACAATAAAAAATAACAATAACAATAACAATAAGAAATAACAATATCAATAAGGAATAACAATAACAACAAGAAATAACAATAACAATAAGAAATAACAATAACAATAAGAAATTAAAATAACAAAAAAAATAACAATAACAATAAGAAATAACAATTACAATAGGAAATAACAATAACAATAAGAAATAACAATAACAATAAGAAATAACAATAACAATAAGAAATAACAATAACAATAAGAAATAACTATAACAATAAGAAATAACAATAACAATAAGAAAAAACAATAAGAAATAACAATATCAATAAAAAATAACAATAACAAAAAGAAATAACAATAACAATATGAAATAACAATAACAATAAGAAATAACAATAACAATAGGAAATAACAATAACAATAAGAAATAACAATAAGAAATAACAATAACAATATGAAATAACAATAACAATAAGAAATAACAATAACAATAAGAAATAACAATAACAATAAGTAATAACAATAACAATAAGAAATAACAATATCAATTAAAAATAACAATAACAAAAAGAAATAACAATAACAATAAGAAATAACAATAACAATATGAAATAACAATAACAATAAGAAATAACAATAACAATAAGGAATAACAATAACAATAAGAAATAACAATAACAATATGAAATAACAATAACAATAAGAAATAACAATAACAATAAGAAATAACAATAACAATAAGTAATAACAATAACAATAAGAAATAACAATAACAATATGAAATAACAATAACAATAAGAAATAACAATAACAATAAGAAATAACAAGAATAATAAGAAATAACAATAACAATAAGAAATAACAATAGCAATAAGAAATAACAATAACAATATGAAATAACAATAACAATAAGAAATAACAATAACAATAAGAAATAACAATAACAATATGAAATAACAATAACAATAAGAAATAACAATAACAATAAGAAATAACAATAACAATAAGTAATAACAATAACAATAAGAAATAACAATAACAATAAGAAATAACAATAACAATAAGAAATAACAATAACAATAAGAAATAACAATAACAATAAGAAATAACAATAACAATAAGAAATAACATTAACAATAAGAAATAACATTAACAATAAGAAATAACAATAACATCAAGAAATAACAATAACAATAATAAAAAACAATAACAATAAGAGATACCAATAACACTAAGAAATTAAAATAACAAAAAGAAATAACAATAACAATAAGAAATAACAATAACAATAAGAAATAACAATAACAATAAGAAATAACAATAACAATAAAAATAACAATAACAATAAGAAATAACAATAACAATAAGAAATAACAATAACAAAAAGAAATAACAATAAGAATTAACAATAACAATAAGAAATAACAATAACAAAAAGAAATAACAATAACAATAGGAAATAACAATAAGAATAAGAAATAACAATATTAATAAGAAATAACAATAACAATTACAATAAGAAATAACAATAACAATAACAATAAGAAAAAGAAATAACAATAACAATAAGAAATAACAATAACAATAAGAAATAACACTAACAATAAGAAATAACAATAACAATAAGAAATAAAAATATCAATAAGAAATAACAATATCAATAAAAAATAACAATAACAAAAAGAAATAACAATAACAATAAGAAGTAACAATAACAATAAGAAATAACAATAACAATAAGAAATAACAATAACAATAAGAAATAACAATAACAATAAAAAATAACAATAACAATAAGAAATAACAATAACAAAAAGAAATAACAAAAAGAAATAACAATAACAAAAAGAAATAACAATAACAATAGGAAATAACAATAAGAATAAGAAATAACAATAACAATAAGAAATAACAATAACCATAAGAAATAACAATAACAATAAGAAATAACAATAACAATAAGAAATAACAATAACAATAAAAAATAACAATAACAATAAGAAATAACAATAACAAAAAGAAATAACAAAAAGAAATAACAATAACAAAAAGAAATAACAATAACAATAGGAAATAACAATAAGAATAAGAAATAACAATAACAATAAGAAATAACAATAACAATAAGAAATAACAATAACAATAAAAAATAACAATAACAATAAGAAATAACAATAACAAAAAGAAATAACAAAAAGAAATAACAATAACAATAAGAAATAACAATAACAATAAAAATAACAATAACAATAAGAAATAACAATAACAATAAGAAATAACAATAACAAAAAGAAATAACAATAAGAATTAACAATAACAATAAGAAATAACAATAACAAAAAGAAATAACAATAACAATAGGAAATAACAATAAGAATAAGAAATAACAATATTAATAAGAAATAACAATAACAATTACAATAAGAAATAACAATAACAATAACAATAACAATAAGAAAAAGAAATAACAATAACAATAAGAAATAACAATAACAATAAGAAATAACACTAACAATAAGAAATAACAATAACAATAAGAAATAAAAATATCAATAAGAAATAACAATATCAATAAAAAATAACAATAACAAAAAGAAATAACAATAACAATAAGAAGTAACAATAACAATAAGAAATAACAATAACAATAAGAAATAACAATAACAATAAGAAATAACAATAACAATAAGAAATAACAATAACAATAAAAAATAACAATAACAATAAGAAATAACAATAACAAAAAGAAATAACAAAAAGAAATAACAATAACAAAAAGAAATAACAATAACAATAGGAAATAACAATAAGAATAAGAAATAACAATAACAATAAGAAATAACAATAACAATAAGAAATAACAATAACCATAAGAAATAACAATAACAATAAGAAATAACAATAACAATAAGAAATAACAATAACAATAAGAAATAACAATAACAATAAGAAATAACAAAAACAATAACAATAAGAAATAACAATAAGAAATAACATTAACAATAAGAAATAACATTAACAATAAGAAATAACAATAACAATAAGAAATAACAATAACAATAATAAATAACAATAACAATAAGATATAACAATAACAAAAAGAAATAACAATAACAATAAGAAATAACAATAACAATAAGAAATAACAATAGGAAATAACAATAACAATAAGAAATAACAATAACAATAAAAAATAACAATAACAATAAGAAATAACAATATCAATAAGAAAGAACAATAACAATAAGAAATAACAATAACAATAAGAAATAACAATAAGAAATAACATTAACAATAAGAAATAACAATAACAATAAGAAATAACAATAACAATAAGTAATAACAATAACAATAAGAAATAACAATAACAAAAAGAAATAACAATAAGAATTAACAATAACAATAAGAAATAACAATAACAAAAAGAAATAACAATAACAATAGGAAATAACAATAAGAATAAGAAATAACAATATTAATAAGAAATAACAATAACAATTACAATAAGAAATAACAATAACAATAACAATAACAATAAGAAAAAGAAATAACAATAACAATAAGAAATAACAATAACAATAAGAAATAACACTAACAATAAGAAATAACAATAACAATAAGAAATAAAAATATCAATAAGAAATAACAATATCAATAAAAAATAACAATAACAAAAAGAAATAACAATAACAATAAGAAGTAACAATAACAATAAGAAATAACAATAACAATAAGAAATAACAATAACAATAAGAAATAACAATAACAATAAGAAATAACAATAACAATAAAAAATAACAATAACAATAAGAAATAACAATAACAAAAAGAAATAACAAAAAGAAATAACAATAACAAAAAGAAATAACAATAACAATAGGAAATAACAATAAGAATAAGAAATAACAATAACAATAAGAAATAACAATAACAATAAGAAATAACAATAACCATAAGAAATAACAATAACAATAAGAAATAACAATAACAATAAGAAATAACAATAACAATAAGAAATAACAATAACAATAAGAAATAACAAAAACAATAACAATAAGAAATAACAATAAGAAATAACATTAACAATAAGAAATAACATTAACAATAAGAAATAACAATAACAATAAGAAATAACAATAACAATAATAAATAACAATAACAATAAGATATAACAATAACAAAAAGAAATAACAATAACAATAAGAAATAACAATAACAATAAGAAATAACAATAGGAAATAACAATAACAATAAGAAATAACAATAACAATAAAAAATAACAATAACAATAAGAAATAACAATATCAATAAGAAAGAACAATAACAATAAGAAATAACAATAACAATAAGAAATAACAATAAGAAATAACATTAACAATAAGAAATAACAATAACAATAAGAAATAACAATAACAATAAGTAATAACAATAACAATAACAATAAGAAATAACAATAACAAAAAGAAATAACAATAACAATAAGAAATAACAATAACAATAGAAAATAACAATAGGAAATAACAATAACAATACGAAATAACAATAACAATAAGAAATAACAATAACATTAAAAAATAACAATAACAATAACAATAAGAAATAACAATAACAATAAGGAATTACAATAACAATAACAATAAGAAATTAAAATAACAAAAAGAAATAACAATAACAATAAGAAATAACAATTACAATAGGAAATAACAATAACAATAAGAAATAACAATAACAATAAGAAATAACAATAAGAAATAACAATAACAATAAGAAATAACAATAACAATAAGAAATAACAATAACAATAAGAAAAAACAATAAGAAATAACAATATCAATAAAAAATAACAATAACAAAAAGAAATAACAATAACAATATGAAATAACAATAACAATAAGAAATAACAATAACAATAGGAAATAACAATAACAATAAGAAATAACAATAACAATATGAAATAACAATAACAATAAGAAATAACAATAACAATAAGAAATAACAATAACAATAAGTAATAACAATAACAATAAGAAATAACAATAACAATAAGAAATAACAATAACAATAAGAAATAACAATAACATTAAGAAAAAACAATAAGAAATAACCATATCAATAAGAAATAACTATAACAATAAGAAATAACAATAACAATAAGAAAAAACAATAAGAAATAACAATATCAATAAAAAATAACAATAACAAAAAGAAATAACAATAACAATATGAAATAACAATAACAATAGGAAATAACAATAAGAATAAGAAATAACAATAACAATAAGAAATAACAATAACAATAAGAAATAACAATAACCATAAGAAATAACAATAACAATAAGAAATAACAATAACAATAAGAAATAACAATAACAATAAGAAATAACAAAAACAATAACAATAAGAAATAACAATAAGAAATAACATTAACAATAAGAAATAACATTAACAATAAGAAATAACAATAACAATAAGAAATAACAATAACAATAAGAAGTAACAATAACAATAAGAAATAACAATAAGAAATAACATTAACAATAAGAAATAACAATAACAATAAGAAATAACAATAAGAAATAACAATAACAATAAGAAATAACAATAACAATAATAAATAACAATAACAATAAGAAATAACAATAACAAAAAGAAATAACAATAACAATAAGAAATAACAATAACAATAAGAAATAACAATAGGAAATAACAATAACAATAAGAAATAACAATAACAATAAAAAATAACAATAACAATAAGAAATAACAATATCAATAAGAAAGAACAATAACAATAAGAAATAACAATAACAATAAGAAATAACAATAAGAAATAACATTAACAATAAGAAATAACAATAACAATAAGAAATAACAATAACAATAAGTAATAACAATAACAATAACAATAAGAAATAACAATAACAAAAAGAAATAACAATAACAATAAGAAATAACAATAACAATAAAAAATAACAATAGGAAATAACAATAACAATACGAAATAACAATAACAATAAGAAATAACAATAACATTAAAAAATAACAATAACAATAACAATAACAATAAGGAATTACAATAACAATAACAATAAGAAATTAAAATAACAAGAAGAAATAACAATAACAATAAGAAATAACAATAACAATAAGAAATAACAATAACAATAAGAAATAACAATAACAATAAGAAATAACAATAACAATAAGAAATAACAATAACAATAAGAAATAACTATAACAATAAGAAATAACAATAACAATAAGAAAAAACAATAAGAAATAACAATATCAATAAAAAATAAAAATAACAATATGAAATAACAATAACAATAAGAAATAACAATAACAATAGGAAATAACAATAACAATAAGAAATAACAATAACAATATGAAATAACAATAACAATAAGAAATAACAATAACAATAAGAAATAACAATAACAATAAGTAATAACAATAACAATAAGAAATAGCAATAACAATAAGAAATAACAATAACAATAAGAAATAACAATAACATTAAGAAAAAACAATAAGAAATAACAATATCAATAAAAAATAACAATAACAAAAAGAAATAACAATAACAATAAGAAATAACAATAACAATATGAAATAACAATAACAATAAGAAATAACAATAACAATAAGAAATAACAATAACAATATGAAATAACAATAACAATAAGAAATAACAATAACAATAAGAAATAACAATAACAATAAGTAATAACAATAACAATAAGAAATAACAATAAAAATATGAAATAACAATAACAATAAGAAATAACAATAACAATAAGAAATAACAATAACAATAAGAAATAACAATAACAATAAGAAATAACAATAACAATAAGAAATAATAATAACAATAAGAAATAACAATAACAATATGAAATAACAATAACAATAAGAAATAACAATAACAATAAGAAATAACAATAACAATAAGTAATAACAATAACAATAAGAAATAACAATAACAATAAGAAATAACAATAACAATAAGAAATAACAATAACAATATGAAATAACAATAACAATAAGAAATAACAATAACAATCAGTAATAACAATAACAATAAGTAATAACAATAACACTAAGAAATAACAATAACAATAAGAAATAACAATAACAATAAGAAATAACAATAAGAATAAGAAATAACAATTACAATAAGAAATAACAATAACAATAAGAAATAACAATACCAATAAGAAATAACAATAGGAAATAACAATAACAATAAGAAATAACAATAACAATAAAAAATAACAATAACAATAAGAAATAACAATATCAATAAGAAATAACAATAACAATAAGAAATAACAATAACAATAAGAAATAACAATATCAATAAGAAATAACAATAACAATAAGAAATAACAATAAGAAATAACATTAACAATAAGAAATAACAATAACCATAAGAAATAACAATAACAATAAGAAATAACAATAACAATAAGAAATAACAGTAACAATAAGAAATAACAATAAGAATAAGAAATAACAATAACAATAAGAAATAACAATAACAATAAGGAAGAACAATAACAATAAGAAATAACAATGACAATAAGAAATAACAATAACAATAAGAAATAGCAATAACAATAAGAAATAACAATAACAATAAGAAATAACAATAACAATAAGAAATAACAATAACAATAAGAAATACCAATAACAATAAGAAATAATAATAACAATAAGAAATAACAATAACAATAACAATAAAAAATACCAATAACAATAAGAAATAACAATAACAATAAAAAATAACAATAACAATAAAAAATTACAATATCAATAAGAAATAACAATAACAATAAGAAATAACAATAACAATAAGAAATAACAATAAGAAATAACAATAACAAAAAAAATTACAATAACCATAAGAAATAACAATAACAATAAGAAATAACAATAACAATAAGAAATAACATTAACAATAAGAAATAACATTAACAATAAGAAATAACAATAACAATAAAAAATACCAATAACAATAAGAAATAACAATAACAATAAAAAATAACAATAACAATAAGAAATAACAATATCAATAAGAAATAACAATAACAATAAGAAATAACAATAACAATAAGAAATAACAATAACAATAAGAAATAACAATAAGAAGTAACAATAACAATAAGAAATAACAATAAGAAATAACATTAACAATAAGAAATAACAATAACAATAAGAAATAACAATAAGAAATAACAATAACAATAAAAAATAACAATAACAATAATAAATAACAATAACAATAAGAAATAACAATAACAAAAAGAAATAACAATAACAATAAGAAATAACAATAACAATAAGAAATAACAATAGGAAATAACAATAACAATAAGAAATAACAATAACAATAAAAAATAACAATAACAATAAGAAAGAACAATATCAATAAGAAAGAACAATAACAATAAGAAATAACAATAACAATAAGAAATAACATTAACAATAAGAAATAACAATAACAATAAGAAATAACAATAACAATAAGTAATAACAATAACAATAACAATAAGAAATACCAATAACAATAAGAAATAACAATAACAAAAAGAAATAACAATAACAATAAGAAATAACAATAACAATAAAAAATAACAATAGGAAATAACAATAACAATAAGAAATAACAATAACATTAAAAAATAACAATAACAATAACAATAAGAAATAACAATAACAATAAGGAATTACAATAACAAAAAGAAATAACAATAACAATAAGAAATAACAATTACAATAGGAAATAACAATAACAATAAGAAATAACAATAACAATAAGAAATAACAATAACAAATAACAATAACAATAAGAAATAACTATAACAATAAGAAATAACAATAACAATAAGAAAAAACAATAAGAAATAACAATATCAATAAAAAATAACAATAACAAAAAGAAATAACAATAACAATAAGAAATAACAATAACAATAGGAAATAACAATAACAATAAGAAATAACAATAACAATATGAAATAACAATAACAATAAGAAATAACAATAACAATAAGAAATAACAATAACAATAAGTAATAACAATAACAATAAGAAATAACAATAACAATAAGAAATAACAATAACAATAAGAAATAACATATAACAATAAGAAATAACAATATCAATAAAAAATACAATAACAATAAGAAATAACAATAACAATATGAAATAACAATAACAATAAGAAATAACAATAACAATAAGAAATAACAATAACAATATGAAATAACAATAACAATAAGAAATAACAATAACAATAAGAAATAACAATAACAATAAGTAATAACAATAACAATAAGAAATAACAATAACAATATGAAATAACAATAACAATAAGAAATAACAATAACAATAAGAAATAACAATAACAATAAGAAATAACAATAACAAATAAGAAATAACAATAACAATAAAAAATAACAATAACAATAAGAAATAACAATAACAATATGAAATAACAATAACAATAAGAAATAACAATAACAATAAGAAATAACAATAACAATAAGTAATAACAATAACAATAAGAAATAACAATAACAATAAGAAATAACAATAACAATAAGAAATAACAATAACAATATGAAATAACAATAACAATAAGAAATAACAATAACAATCAGTAATAACAATAACAATAAGTAATAACAATAACAATAAGAAATAACAATAACAATAAGAAATAACAATAACAATAAGAAATAACAATAAGAATAAGAAATAGCAATAAGAATAAGAAATAACAATTACAATAAGAAATAACAATAACAATAAGAAATAACTATAACAATAAAAAATAACAATAACAATAAGAAAAACAATAAGAAATAACAATATCAATAAAAAATAACAATAACAAAAAAAAATAACAATATCAATAAGAAATAACAATAAGAAATAACAATAACAATAAGAAATAACATTAACAATAAGAAATAACATTAACAATAAGAAATAACAATAACAATAAGAAATAACAATAACAATAATAAATAACAATAACAATAAGGAATAACAATAACAATAACAATTAATAATACCAATAACGAAAAGAAATAACAATAACAATAGGAAATAACAATAAGAAATAACATTAACAATAAGAAATAACAATAACAATAAGAAATAACAATATCAATAATATATAACAATAACAATAAGAAATAACAATAACAATAAGAAATAACTATAAGAATAACAATAACAATAAGAAATAACAATAACAATAACAATAAGAAATAACAATAACAATAAGAAATAACAATAACAAAAAGAAATAACAATAACAATAGGAAATAACAATAACAATAATAAATAAGAATAACAATAAGAAATAACAATAACAATAACAAATAACAATAAAAAATAAGAAATAACAATAACAATAAGAAATAACAATAACAATAAGAAATAACAATAACAATATGAAATAACAATAACAATAAGTAATAACAATAACAATAAGAAATAACAATAACAATAAGAAATAACAATAACAATAAGAAATAACAATAACAATAAGAAATAACAATATCAATAAAAAATAACAATAACAAAAAGAAATAACAATAACAATAAGAAATAACAATAACAATAAAAAATACCAATGAGAAATAACAATAACAATAAGAAATAACAATATCAATAAGAAATAACAATAACAATAAGAAATAACAATAACAATAAGAAATAACAATAACAATAAGAAATAACAATAACAATAAGAAACAACAATAAGAAATAACAATATCAATAAGGAATAACAATAACAATAAGAAATAACAATATCAATAAGGAATAACAATAACAATAAGAAATAACATTAACAATAAGAAATAACAATAACAATAAGAAATAACAATAACAATAATAAATAACAATAACAATAAGGAATTAACAATAAGGAATAACAATAACAATAACAATAAGAAATACCAATAACAATAAGAAATAACAATAACAAAATAAAATAACAATAACAATAAGAAATAACAATAGGAAATAACAATAACAATAAAAAATAACAATAACAATAAGAAATAACAATATCAATAAGAAATAACAATAACAATAAGAAATAACAATAACAATAAGAAATAACAATATCAATAAGAAATAACAATAACAATAAGAAATAACAATAAGAAATAACAATAACCATAAGAAATAACAATAACAATAAGAAATAACAATAACAATAAGAAATAACAGTAACAATAAGAAATAACAATAAGAATAAGAAATAACAATAACAATAAGAAATAACAATAACAATAAGGAAGAACAATAACAATAAGAAATAACAATGACAATAAGAAATAACAATAACAATAAGAAATAGAAATAACAATAAGAAATAACAATAACAATAAGAAATAACAATAACAATAAGAAATAACAATAACAATAAGAAATAACAATAACAATAAGAAATACCAATAACAATAAGAAATAACAATAACAATAAGAAATAACAATAACAATAAAAAATAACAATAACAATAAAAAATACAAATAACAATAAGAAATAACAATAACAATAAAAAATAACAATAACAATAAAAAAATAACAATATCAATAAGAAATAACAATAACAATAAGAAATAACAATAACAATAAGAAATAACAATAACAATAAGAAATAACAATAACAATAAAAAATAACAATAACAATAAGAAATAACAATAACAATAAGAAATAACAATATCAAAAGAAATAACAATAACAATAAGAAATAACAATAAGTAATAACAATAACAATAACAATAAAAAATAACAATAAGAATAAGAAATAACAATATCAATAAGAAAAAACAATAACAATAAGAAATAATATTAATAATAAGAAATAACATTAACAATAAGAAATAACAATAACATCAAGAAATAACAATAACAATAATAAAAAACAATAACAATAAGAGATACCAATAACAATAAGAAATTAAAATAACAAAAAGAAATAACAATAACAATAAGTAATAACAATAACAATAGGAAATAACAATAAGAATAAGAAATAACAATAACAATAAGAAATAACAATAACAATAAGAAATAACAATAACAATAAGAAATAACAATAACCATAAGAAATAACAATAACAATAAGAAATAACAATAACAATAAGAAATAACAATAAGAAATAACAATAACAATAAGAAATAACAAAAACAATAAGAAATAACAATAACAATAACAATAAGAAATAACAATAACAATAAGAAATAACAATAACAATAAGAAACAACAATAACAATAAGAAATAACAATAACAATAAGAAATAACAATAACAATAGCAAATAACAATAACAATAAGAAATAACAATAACAATTACAATAAGAATGAACAATAACAATAACAATAAGAAATAACAACAAGAAAAAGAAATAACAATAACAATAAGAAATAACAATATCATTAAAAAATAACAATAAGAAAAAGAAATAACAATAACAATAAGAAATAACAATAACAATAGGAAATAACAATAACAATAATAAATAAAAATAACAATAAGAAATAACAATAACAAAAAGAAATAACAATAACAATAAAAAATAACACTAACAATAAGAAATAACAATAACAAAAAGAAATAACAATAACAATAGGAAATAACAATAACAATAAGAAATAACAATAACATTAAGAAATAACAATAACAATAAGAAATAACAATAACAATAAGAAATAACAATAACAATAAGAAATAACAAAATCAATAAAAAGTAACAATAACAAGAAGAAATAACAATAACAATAATAAATAAAAATAACAATAAGAAGTAACAATAAGAATAAGAAATAACAATAACAATAAGAATTAACAATAACAATAAGAACAATAACAATAAGAAATAACAATAACAATAAGAAATAACAATATCAATAAAAATAACAATAACAAAAAGAAATAACAATAACAATAAGAAGTAACAATAACAATAAGAAATAACAATAACAATAAGAAATAACAATAACAATAAGAAATAACAATAACAATAAAAAATAACAATAACAATAAGAAATAACAATAACAAAAAGAAATAACAATAACAAAAAGAAATAACAATAACAATAGGAAATAACAATAAGAATAAGAAATAACAATAACAATAAGAAATAACAATAACAATAACAATAAGAAAAAGAAATAACAATAACAATAAGAAATAACACTAACAATAAGAAATAACAATAACAATAAGAAATAACAATATCAATAAGAAATAACAATATCAATAAAAAATAACAATAACAAAAAGAAATAACAATAACAATAAGAAGTAACAATAACAATAAGAAATAACAATAACAATAAGAAATAACAATAACAATAAGAAATAACAATAACAATAAGAAATAACAATAACAATAAAACATAACAATAACAATAAGAAATAACAATAACAAAAAGAAATAACAAAAAGAAATAACAATAAGAAATAACAATAACAATAAGAAATAACAATAACAAAAAGAAATAACAATAACAATAGGAAATAACAATAAGAATAAGAAATAACAATAAGAAATAACAATAACAATAAGAAATAACAATAACAATAAGAAATAACAATAACAATAAGAAATAACAATAACAATAAGAAATAACAATAACAATAAGAAATAACAAAAACAATAACAATAAGAAATAACAATAAGAAATAGCATTAACAATAAGAAATAACATTAACAATAAGAAATAACAATAACAATAAGAAATAACAATAACAATAAGTAATAACAATAACAATAACAATAAGAAATATCAATAACAAAAAGAAATAACAATAACAATAAGAAATAACAATAACAATAAAAAATAACAATAGGAAATAACAATAAGAAATAACAATAACAATAAAAAATAACAATAACAATAAGAAATAACAATATCAATAAGGAATAACAATAACAACAAGAAATAACAATAACAATAAGAAATAACAATAACAATAAGAAATTAAAATAACAAAAAGAAATAACAATAACAATAAGAAATAACAATTACAATAGGAAATAACAATAACAATAAGAAATAACAATAACAATAAGAAATAACAATAACAATAAGAAATAACAATAACAATAAGAAATAACTATAACAATAAGAAATAACAATAACAATAAGAAAAAACAATAAGAAATAACAATATCAATAAAAAATAACAATAACAAAAAGAAATAACAATAACAATATGAAATAACAATAACAATAAGAAATAACAATAACAATAGGAAATAACAATAACAATAAGAAATAACAATAAGAAATAACAATAACAATATGAAATAACAATAACAATAAGAAATAACAATAACAATAAGAAATAACAATAACAATAAGTAATAACAATAACAATAAGAAATAACAATATCAATTAAAAATAACAATAACAAAAAGAAATAACAATAACAATATGAAATAACAATAACAATAAGGAATAACAATAACAATAAGAAATAACAATAACAATATGAAATAACAATAACAATAAGAAATAACAATAACAATAAGAAATTACAATAACAATAAGTAATAACAATAACAATAAGAAATAACAATAACAATATGAAATAACAATAACAATAAGAAATAACAATAACAATAAGAAATAACAATAACAATAAGAAATAACAATAACAATATGAAATAACAATAACAATAAGAAATAACAATAACAATAAGAAATAACAATAACAATATGAAATAACAATAACAATAAGAAATAACAATAACAATAAGAAATAACAATAACAATAAGTAATAACAATAACAATAAGAAATAACAATAACAATAAGAAATAACAATAACAATAAGAAATAACAATAACAATAAGAAATAACAATAACAATAAGAAATAACAATAACAATAAGAAATAACATTAACAATAAGAAATAACAATAACATCAAGAAATAACAATAACATTAATAAAAAACAATAACAATAAGAGATACCAATAACAATAAGAAATTAAAATAACAAAAAGAAATAACAATAACAATAAGAAATAACAATAACAATAAGAAATAACAATAACAATATGAAATAACAATAACAATAAAAATAACAATAACAATAAGAAATAACAATAACAATAAGAAATAACAATAACAAAAAGAAATAACAATAAGAATTAACAATAACAATAAGAAATAACAATAACAATAGGAAATAACAATAAGAATAAGAAATAACAATATTAATAAGAAATAACAATAACAATAAGAAATAACAATAACAATTACAATAAGAAATAACAATAACAATAACAATAAGAAAAAGAAATAACAATAACAAAAAGAAATAACAATAACAATAAGAAATAACACTAACAATAAGAAATAACAATAACAATAAGAAATAAAAATATCAATAAGAAATAACAATATCAATAAAAAATAACAATAACAAAAAGAAATAACAATAACAATAAGAAGTAACAGTAACAATAAGAAATAACAATAACAATAAGAAATAACAATAACAATAAGAAATAACAATAACAATAAGAAATAACAATAACAATAAGAAATAACAATAACAATAAGAAATAACAATAACAATAAGAAATAACAATAACCATAAGAAATAACAATAACAATAAGAAATAACAATAACAATAAGAAATAACAATAAGAAATAACAATAACAATAAGAAATAACAAAAACAATAAGAAATAACAATAACAATAACAATAAGAAATAACAATAACAATAAGAAATAACAATAACAATAAGAAACAACAATAACAATAAGAAATAACAATAACAATAAGAAATAACAATAACAATAGCAAATAACAATAACAATAAGAAATAACAATAACAATTACAATAAGAATGAACAATAACAATAACAATAAGAAATAACAACAAGAAAAAGAAATAACAATAACAATAAGAAATAACAATATCAATAAAAAATAACAATAAGAAAAAGAAATAACAATAACAATAAGAAATAACAATAACAATAGGAAATAACAATAACAATAATAAATAAAAATAACAATAAGAAATAACAATAACAAAAAGAAATAACAATAACAATAAAAAATAACACTAACAATAAGAAATAACAATAACAAAAAGAAATAACAATAACAATAGGAAATAACAATAACAATAAGAAATAACAATAACATTAAGAAATAACAATAACAATAAGAAATAACAATAACAATAAGAAATAACAATAACAATAAGAAATAACAAAATCAATAAAAAGTAACAATAACAAGAAGAAATAACAATAACAATAATAAATAAAAATAACAATAAGAAGTAACAATAAGAATAAGAAATAACAATAACAATAAGAATTAACAATAACAATAAGAACAATAACAATAAGAAATAACAATAACAATAAGAAATAACAATAACAATAAGAAATAAAAATATCAATAAGAAATAACAATATCAATAAAAAATAACAATAACAATATGAAATAACAATAACAATAAAAATAACAATAACAATAAGAAATAACAATAACAATAAGAAATAACAATAACAAAAAGAAATAACAATAAGAATTAACAATAACAATAAGAAATAACAATAACAAAAGAAATAACAATAACAATAGGAAATAACAATAAGAATAAGAAATAACAATATTAATAAGAAATAACAATAACAATAAGAAATAACAATAACAATTACAATAAGAAATAACAATAACAATAACAATAAGAAAAAGAAATAACAATAACAATAGGAAATAACAATAACAATAAGAAATAACACTAACAATAAGAAATAACAATAACAATAAGAAATAAAAATATCAATAAGAAATAACAATATCAATAAAAAATAACAATAACAAAAAGAAATAACAATAACAATAAGAAGTAACAATAACAATAAGAAATAACAATAACAATAAGAAATAACAATAACAATAAGAAATAACAATAACAATAAGAAATAACAATAACAATAAGAAATAACAATAACAATAAGAAATAACAATAACCATAAGAAATAACAATAACAATAAGAAATAACAATAACAATAAGAAATAACAATAAGAAATAACAATAACAATAAGAAATAACAAAAACAATAAGAAATAACAATAACAATAACAATAAGAAATAACAATAACAATAAGAAATAACAATAACAATAAGAAACAACAATAACAATAAGAAATAACAATAACAATAAGAAATAACAATAACAATAGCAAATAACAATAACAATAAGAAATAACAATAACAATTACAATAAGAATGAACAATAACAATAACAATAAGAAATAACAAAAAGAAAAAGAAATAACAATAACAATAAGAAATAACAATATCAATAAAAAATAACAATAAGAAAAAGAAATAACAATAACAATAAGAAATAACAATAACAATAGGAAATAACAATAATAATAATAAATAAAAATAACAATAAGAAATAACAATAACAAAAAGAAATAACAATAACAATAAAAAATAACACTAACAATAAGAAATAACAATAACAAAAAGAAATAACAATAACAATAGGAAATAACAATAACAATAAGAAATAACAATAACATTAAGAAATAACAATAACAATAAGAAATAACAATAACAATAAGAAATAACAATAACAATAAGAAATAACAAAATCAATAAAAAGTAACAATAACAAGAAGAAATAACAATAACAATAATAAATAAAAATAACAATAAGAAGTAACAATAAGAATAAGAAATAACAATAACAATAAGAATTAACAATAACAATAAGAACAATAACAATAAGAAATAACAATAACAATAAGAAATAACAATATCAATAAAAATAACAATAACAAAAAGAAATAACAATAACAATAAGAAGTAACAATAACAATAAGAAATAACAATAACAATAAGAAATAACAATAACAATAAGAAATAACAATAACAATAAAAAATAACAATAACAATAAGAAATAACAATAACAAAAAGAAATAACAATAAGAAATAACAATAACAATAGGAAATAACAATAAGAATAAGAAATAACAATAACAATAAGAAATAACAATAACAATAACAATAAGAAAAAGAAATAACAATAACAATAAGAAATAACACTAACAATAAGAAATAACAATAACAATAAGAAATAACAATATCAATAAGAAATAACAATATCAATAAAAAATAACAATAACAAAAAGAAATAACAATAACAATAAGAAGTAACAATAACAATAAGAAATAACAATAACAATAAGAAATAACAATAACAATAAGAAATAACAATAACAATAAGAAATAACAATAACAATAAAACATAACAATAACAATAAGAAATAACAATAACAAAAAGAAATAACAAAAAGAAATAACAATAAGAAATAACAATAACAATAAGAAATAACAATAACAAAAAGAAATAACAATAACAATAGGAAATAACAATAAGAATAAGAAATAACAATAAGAAATAACAATAACAATAAGAAATAACAATAACAATGAGAAATAACAATAACAATAAGAAATAACAATAACAATAAGAAATAACAAAAACAATAACAATAAGAAATAACAATAAGAAATAACATTAACAATAAGAAATAACATTAACAATAAGAAATAACAATAACAATAAGAAATAACAATAACAATAAGTAATAACAATAACAATAACAATAAGAAATATCAATAACAAAAAGAAATAACAATAACAATAACAATAAAAAATAACAATAGGAAATAACAATAAGAAATAACAATAACAATAAAAAATAACAATAACAATAACAATAAGAAATAACAATATCAATAAGGAATAACAATAACAACAAGAAATAACAATAACAATAAGAAATAACAATTACAATAGGAAATAACAATAACAATAAGAAATAACAATAACAATAAGAAATAACAATAACAATAAGAAATAACTATAACAATAAGAAATAACAATAACAATAAGAAAAAACAATAAGAAATAACAATATCAATAAAAAATAACAATAACAAAAAGAAATAACAATAACAATATGAAATAACAATAACAATAAGAAATAACAATAACAATAGGAAATAACAATAACAATAAGAAATAACAATAACAATATGAAATAACAATAACAATAAGAAATAACAATAACAATAAGAAATAACAATAACAATAAGTAATAACAATAACAATAAGAAATAACAATATCAATTAAAAATAACAATAACAAAAAGAAATAACAATAACAATAAGAAATAACAATAACAATATGAAATAACAATAACAATAAGAAATAACAATAACAATAAGGAATAACAATAACAATAAGAAATAACAATAACAATATGAAATAACAATAACAATAAGAAATAACAATAACAATAAGAAATAACAATAACAATAAGTAATAACAATAACAATAAGAAATAACAATAACAATATGAAATAACAATAACAATAAGAAATAACAATAACAATAAGAAATAACAATAACAATAAGAAATAACAATAACAATAAGAAATAACAATAACAATATGAAATAACAATAACAATAAGAAATAACAATAACAATATGAAATAACAATAACAATAAGAAATAACAATAACAATAAGAAATAACAATAACAATAAGTAATAGCAATAACAATAAGAAATTAAAATAACAAAAAGAAATAACAATAACAATAAGAAATAAGAATAACAATAAGAAATAACAATAACAATATGAAATAACAATAACAATAAAAATAACAATAACAATAAGAAATAACAATAACAATAAGAAATAACAATAACAAAAAGAAATAACAATAAGAATTAACAATAACAATAAGAAATAACAATAACAAAAAGAAATAACAATAACAATAGGAAATAACAATAAGAATAAGAAATAACAATATTAATAAGAAATAACAATAACAATAAGAAATAACAATAACAATTACAATAAGAAATAACAATAACAATAACAATAAGAAAAAGAAATAACAATAACAATAAGAAATAACAATAACAATAAGAAATAACACTAACAATAAGAAATAACAATAACAATAAGAAATAAAAATATCAATAAGAAATAACAATATCAATAAAAAATAACAATAACAAAAAGAAATAACAATAACAATAAGAAGTAACAATAACAATAAGAAATAACAATAACAATAAGAAATAACAATAAGAAGTAACAATAACAATAAGAAATAACAATAAGAAATAACATTAACAATAAGAAATAACAATAACAATAAAAAATAACAATAACAAAAAGAAATAACAATAACAATAGGAAATAACAATAAGAATAAGAAATAACAATAACAAAAAGAAATAACAATAACAATAAGAAATAACAATAACAAAAAAAATAACAATAACAATAGGAAATAACAATAACAATAAGAAATAACAATAACAATAAGAAATAACAATAACAATAAAAAATAACAATAACAAAAAGAAATAACAATAACAATAGGAAATAACAATAAGAATAAGAAATAACAATAACAAAAAGAAATAACAAAAAGAAATAACAAAAAGAAATAACAATAAGAAATAACAATAACAATAAGAAATAACAATAACAAAAAGAAATAACAATAACAATAGGAAATAACAATAAGAATAAGAAATAACAATAACAATAAGAAATAACAATAACCATAAGAAATAACAATAACAATAAGAAATAACAATAACAATAAGAAATAACAATAACAATAAGAAATAACAATAACAAAAAGAAATAACAATAACAATAGGAAATAACAATAAGAATAAGAAATAACAATAACAATAAGAAATAACAATAACCATAAGAAATAACAATAACAATAAGAAATAACAATAACAATAAGAAATAACAATAACAATAAGAAATAACAATAACAATAAGAAATAACAAAAACAATAACAATAAGAAATAACATTAACAATAAGAAATAACATTAACAATAAGAAATAACAATAACAATAAGAAATAACAATAACAATAAGAAATAACAATAACAAAAAGAAATAACAATAACAATAGGAAATAACAATAAGAATAAGAAATAACAATAAGAAATAACAATAACAATAAGAAATAACAATAACAATAAGAAATAACAATAACAATAAGAAATAACAAAAACAATAACAATAAGAAATAACAATAAGAAATAGCATTAACAATAAGAAATAACATTAACAATAAGAAATAACAATAACAATAAGAAATAACAATAACAATAAGTAATAACAATAACAATAACAATAAGAAATATCAATAACAAAAAGAAATAACAATAACAATAAGAAATAACAATAACAATAAAAAATAACAATAACAATAAGAAATAACAATATCAATAAGGAATAACAATAACAACAAGAAATAACAATAACAATAAGAAATAACAATAACAATAAGAAATTAAAATAACAAAAAGAAATAACAATAACAATAAGAAATAACAATTACAATAGGAAATAACAATAACAATAAGAAATAAGAATAACAATAAAAAATAACAATAACAATAAGAAATAACAATAACAATAAGAAATAACTATAACAATAAGAAATAACAATAACAATAAGAAAAAACAATAAGAACTAACAATATCAATAAAAAATAACAATAACAAAAAGAAATAACAATAACAATATGAAATAACAATAACAATAAGAAATAACAATAACAATAGGAAATAACAATAACAATAAGAAATAACAATAAGAAACAACAATAACAATATGAAATAACAATAACAATAAGAAATAACAATAACAATAAGAAATAACAATAACAATAAGTAATAACAATAACAATAAGAAATAACAATATCAATTAAAAATAACAATAACAAAAAGAAATAACAATAACAATATGAAATAACAATAACAATAAGAAATAACAATAAGGAATAACAATAACAATAAGAAATAACAATAACAATATGAAATAACAATAACAATAAGAAATAACAATAACAATAAGAAATAACAATAACAATAAGTAATAACAATAACAATAAGAAATAACAATAACAATATGAAATAACAATAACAATAAGAAATAACAATAACAATAAGAAATAACAATAACAATAAGAAATAACAAAAACAATAAGAAATAACAATAACAATAAGAAATAACAATAATAATATGAAATAACAATAACAATAAGAAATAACAATAACAATAAGAAATAACAATAACAATATGAAATAACAATAACAATAAGAAATAACAATAACAATAAGAAATAACAATAACAATAAGTAATAACAATAACAATAAGAAATAACAATAACAATAAGAAATAACAATAACAATAAGAAATAACAATAACAATAAGAAATAACAATAACAATAAGAAATAACAATAACAATAAGAAATAACATTAACAATAAGAAATAACAATAACATCAAGAAATAACAATAACATTAATAAAAAACAATAACAATAAGAGATACCAATAACAATAAGAAATTAAAATAACAAAAAGAAATAACAATAACAATAAGAAATAACAATAACAATAAGAAATAACAATAACAATATGAAATAACAATAACAATAAAAATAACAATAACAATAAGAAATAACAATAACAATAAGAAATAACAATAACAAAAAGAAATAACAATAAGAATTAACAATAACAATAAGAAATAACAATAACAAAAAGAAATAACAATAACAGTAGGAAATAACAATAAGAATAAGAAATAACAATATTAATAAGAAATAACAATAACAATAAGAAATAACAATAACAATTACAATAAGAAATAACAATAACAATAACAATAAGAAAAAGAAATAACAATAACAAAAAGAAATAACAATAACAATAAGAAATAACACTAACAATAAGAAATAACAATAACAATAAGAAATAAAAATATCAATAAGAAATAACAATATCAATAAAAAATAACAATAACAAAAAGAAATAACAATAACAATAAGAAGTAACAATAACAATAAGAAATAACAATAACAATAAGACATAACAATAACAATAAGAAATAACAATAACAATAAGAAATAACAATAACAATAAGAAATAACAATAACAATAAGAAATAACAATAACAATAAGAAATAACAATAACCATAAGAAATAACAATAACAATAAGAAATAACAATAACAATAAGAAATAACAATAACAATAAGAAATAACAAAAACAATAAGAAATAACAATAACAATAACAATAAGAAATAACAATAACAATAAGAAATAACAATAACAATAAGAAACAACAATAACAATAAGAAATAACAATAACAATAAGAAATAACAATAACAATAGCAAATAACAATAACAATAAGAAATAACAATAAGAATGAACAATAACAATAACAATAAGAAATAACAACAAGAAAAAGAAATAACAATAACAATAAGAAATAACAATATCAATAAAAAATAACAATAAGAAAAAGAAATAACAATAACAATAAGAAATAACAATAACAATAGGAAATAACAATAACAATAATAAATAAAAATAACAATAAGAAATAACAATAACAAAAAGAAATAACAATAACAATAAGAAGTAACAATAACAATAAGAAATAACAATAACAATAAGACATAACAATAACAATAAGAAATAACAATAACAATAAGAAATAACAATAACAATAAGAAATAACAATAACAATAAGAAATAACAATAACAATAAGAAATAACAATAACCATAAGAAATAACAATAACAATAAGAAATAACAATAACAATAAGAAATAACAATAACAATAAGAAATAACAAAAACAATAAGAAATAACAATAACAATAACAATAAGAAATAACAATAACATTAAGAAATAACAATAACAATAAGAAATAACAATAACAATAAGAAATAACAATAACAATAAGAAATAACAAAATCAATAAAAAGTAACAATAACAAGAAGAAATAACAATAACAATAATAAATAAAAATAACAATAAGAAGTAACAATAAGAATAAGAAATAACAATAACAATAAGAATTAACAATAACGATAAGAACAATAACAATAAGAAATAACAATAACAATAAGAAATAACAATAACAATAAGAAATAAAAATATCAATAAGAAATAACAATATCAATAAAAAATAACAATAACAATATGAAATAACAATAACAATAAAAATAACAATAACAATAAGAAATAACAATAACAATAAGAAATAACAATAACAAAAAGAAATAACAATAAGAATTAACAATAACAATAAGAAGTAACAATAACAAAAAGAAATAACAATAAGAATAAGAAATAACAATATTAATAAGAAATAACAATAACAATAAGAAATAACAATAACAATTACAATAAGAAATAACAATAACAATAACAATAAGAAAAAGAAATAACAATAACAATAAGAAATAACAATAACAATAAGAAATAACACTAACAATAAGAAATAACAATAACAATAAGAAATAAAAATATCAATAAGAAATAACAATATCAATAAAAAATAACAATAACAAAAAGAAATAACAATAACAATAAGAAGTAACAATAACAATAAGAAATAACAATAACAATAAGAAATAACAATAACAATAAGAAATAACAATAACAATAAGAAATAACAATAACAATAAGAAATAACAATAACAATAAGAAATAACAATAACCATAAGAAATAACAATAACAATAAGAAATAACAATAACAATAAGAAATAACAATAAGAAATAACAATAACAATAAGAAATAACAAAAACAATAAGAAATAACAATAACAATAACAATAAGAAATAACAATAACAATAAGAAATAACAATAACAATAAGAAACAACAATAACAATAAGAAATAACAATAACAATAAGAAATAACAATAACAATAGCAAATAACAATAACAATAAGAAATAACAATAACAATTACAATAAGAATGAACAATAACAATAACAATAAGAAATAACAACAAGAAAAAGAAATAACAATAACAATAAGAAATAACAATATCAATAAAAAATAACAATAAGAAAAAGAAATACCAATAACAATAAGAAATAACAATAACAATAGGAAATAACAATAACAATAATAAATAAAAATAACAATAAGAAATAACAATAACAAAAAGAAATAACAATAACAATAAAAAATAACACTAACAATAAGAAATAACAATAACAAAAAGAAATAACAATAACAATAGGAAATAACAATAACAATAAGAAATAACAATAACATTAAGAAATAACAATAACAATAAGAAATAACAATAACAATAAGAAATAACAATAACAATAAGAAATAACAAAATCAATAAAAAGTAACAATAACAAGAAGAAATAACAATAACAATAATAAATAAAAATAACAATAAGAAGTAACAATAAGAATAAGAAATAACAATAACAATAAGAATTAACAATAACAATAAGAACAATAACAATAAGAAATAACAATAACAATAAGAAATAACAATATCAATAAAAATAACAATAACAAAAAGAAATAACAATAACAATAAGAAGTAACAATAACAATAAGAAATAACAATAACAATAAGAAATAACAATAACAATAAGAAACAACAATAACAATAAGAAATAACAATAACAATAAGAAATAACAATAACAATAGCAAATAACAATAACAATAAGAAATAACAATAACAATTACAATAAGAATGAACAATAACAATAACAATAAGAAATAACAACAAGAAAAAGAAATAACAATAACAATAAGAAATAACAATATCAATAAAAAATAACAATAAGAAAAAGAAATACCAATAACAATAAGAAATAACAATAACAATAGGAAATAACAATAACAATAATAAATAAAAATAACAATAAGAAATAACAATAACAAAAAGAAATAACAATAACAATAAAAAATAACACTAACAATAAGAAATAACAATAACAAAAAGAAATAACAATAACAATAGGAAATAACAATAACAATAAGAAATAACAATAACATTAAGAAATAACAATAACAATAAGAAATAACAATAACAATAAGAAATAACAATAACAATAAGAAATAACAAAATCAATAAAAAGTAACAATAACAAGAAGAAATAACAATAACAATAATAAATAAAAATAACAATAAGAAGTAACAATAAGAATAAGAAATAACAATAACAATAAGAATTAACAATAACAATAAGAACAATAACAATAAGAAATAACAATAACAATAAGAAATAACAATATCAATAAAAATAACAATAACAAAAAGAAATAACAATAACAATAAGAAGTAACAATAACAATAAGAAATAACAATAACAATAAGAAATAACAATAACAATAAGAAATAACAATAACAATAAAAAATAACAATAACAATAAGAAATAACAATAACAAAAAGAAATAACAATAAGAAATAACAATAACAAAAAGAAATAACAATAACAATAGGAAATAACAATAAGAATAAGAAATAACAATAACAATAAGAAATAACAATAACAATAACAATAAGAAAAAGAAATAACAATAACAATAAGAAATAACACTAACAATAAGAAATAACAATAACAATAAGAAATAACAATATCAATAAGAAATAACAATATCAATAAAAAATAACAATAACAAAAAGAAATAACAATAACAATAAGAAGTAACAATAACAATAAGAAATAACAATAACAATAAGAAATAACAATAACAATAAGAAATAACAATAACAATAAGAAATAACAATAACAATAAGAAATAACAAAAACAATAACAATAAGAAATAACAATAAGAAATAACATTAACAATAAGAAATAACATTAACAATAAGAAATAACAATAACAATAAGAAATAACAATAACAATAAGTAATAACAATAACAATAACAATAAGAAATATCAATAACAAAAAGAAATAACAATAACAATAACAATAAAAAATAACAATAGGAAATAACAATAAGAAATAACAATAACAATAAAAAATAACAATAACAATAACAATAAGAAATAACAATATCAATAAGGAATAACAATAACAACAAGAAATAACAATAACAATAAGAAATAACAACAACAATAAGAAATAACAATTACAATAGGAAATAACAATAACAATAAGAAATAACAATAACAATAAGAAATAACAATAACAATAAGAAATAACAATAACAATAAGAAATAACTATAACAATAAGAAATAACAATAACAATAAGAAAAAACAATAAGAAATAACAATATCAATAAAAAATAACAATAACAAAAAGAAATAACAATAACAATATGAAATAACAATAACAATAAGAAATAACAATAACAATAGGAAATAACAATAACAATAAGAAATAACAATAACAATATGAAATAACAATAACAATAAGAAATAACAATAACAATAAGAAATAACAATAACAATAAGTAATAACAATAACAATAAGAAATAACAATATCAATTAAAAATAACAATAACAAAAAGAAATAACAATAACAATAAGAAATAACAATAACAATATGAAATAACAATAACAATAAGAAATAACAATAACAATAAGGAATAACAATAACAATAAGAAATAACAATAACAATATGAAATAACAATAACAATAAGAAATAACAATAACAATAAGAAATAACAATAACAATAAGTAATAACAATAACAATAAGAAATAACAATAACAATATGAAATAACAATAACAATAAGAAATAACAATAACAATAAGAAATAACAATAACAATAAGAAATAACAATAACAATAAGAAATAACAATACCAATATGAAATAACAATAACAATAAGAAATAACAATAACAATAAGAAATAACAATAACAATATGAAATAACAATAACAATAAGAAATAACAATAACAATAAGAAATAACAATAACAATAAGTAATAACAATAACAATAAGAAATAACAATAACAATAAGAAATAACAATAACAATAAGAAATAACAATAACAATAAGAAATAACAATAACAATAAGAAATAACAATAACAATAAGAAATAACATTAACAATAAGAAATAACAATAACATCAAGAAATAACAATAACATTAATAAAAAACAATAACAATAAGAGATACCAATAACAATAAGAAATTAAAATAACAAAAAGAAATAACAATAACAATAAGAAATAACAATAACAATAAGAAATAACAATAACAATATGAAATAACAATAACAATAAAAATAACAATAACAATAAGAAATAACAATAACAATAAGAAATAACAATAACAAAAAGAAATAACAATAAGAATTAACAATAACAATAAGAAATAACAATAACAAAAAGAAATAACAATAACAATAGGAAATAACAATAAGAGTAAGAAATAACAATATTAATAAGAAATAACAATAACAATAAGAAATAACAATAACAATTACAATAAGAAATAACAATAACAATAACAATAAGAAAAAGAAATAACAATAACAATAAGAAATAACAATAACAATAAGAAATAACACTAACAATAAGAAATAACAATAACAATAAGAAATAAAAATATCAATAAGAAATAACAATATCAATAAAAAATAACAATAACAAAAAGAAATAACAATAACAATAAGAAGTAACAATAACAATAAGAAATAACAATAACAATAAGAAATAACAATAACAATAAGAAATAACAATAAGAAGTAACAATAACAATAAGAAATAACAATAAGAAATAACATTAACAATAAGAAATAACAATAACAATAAGAAATAACAATAAGAATAAGAAATAACAATAACAAAAAGAAATAACAATAAGAAATAACATTAACAATAAGAAATAACAATAACAAAAAGAAATAACAATAACAATAGGAAATAACAATAACAATAAGAAATAACAATAACAATAAGAAATAACAATAACAATAAAAAATAACAATAACAAAAAGAAATAACAATAACAATAGGAAATAACAATAAGAATAAGAAATAACAATAACAAAAAGAAATAACAAAAAGAAATAACAATAAGAAATAACAATAACAATAAGAAATAACAATAACAAAAAGAAATAACAATAACAATAGGAAATAACAATAAGAATAAGAAATAACAATAACAATAAGAAATAACAATAACCATAAGAAATAACAATAACAATAAGAAATAACAATAACAATAAGAAATAACAATAACAATAAGAAATAACAATAACAATAAGAAATAACAAAAACAATAACAATAAGAAATAACATTAACAATAAGAAATAACATTAACAATAAGAAATAACAATAACAATAAGAAATAACAATAACAATAAGAAATAACAATAACAATAAAAAATAACAATAACAATAACAATAAGAAATAACAATAACAATAAAAAATACCAATAACAATAAGAAATAACAATAACAATAAAAAATAACAATAACAATAAGAAATAACAATAACAATAAGAAATAACAATAACAATAAGAAATAACAATAACAATAAGAAATAACAATAAGAAGTAACAATAACAATAAGAAATAACAATAAGAAATAACATTAACAATAAGAAATAACAATAACAATAAGAAATAACAATAAGAAATAACATTAACAATAAGAAATAACAATAACAATAAGTAATAACAATAACAATAACAATAAGAAATACCAATAACAAAAAGAAATAACAATAACAATAAGAAATAACAATAACAATAAAAAATAACAATAACAATAACAATAAGAAATAACAATAACAATAAAAAATACCAATAACAATAAGAAATAACAATAACAATAAAAAATAACAATAACAATAAGAAATAACAATAACAATAAGAAATAACAATAACAATAAGAAATAACAATAACAATAAGAAATAACAATAAGAAGTAACAATAACAATAAGAAATAACAATAAGAAATAACATTAACAATAAGAAATAACAATAACAATAAGAAATAACAATAAGAAATAACATTAACAATAAGAAATAACAATAACAATAAGAAATAACAATAACAATAATAAATAACAATAACAATAAGAAATAACAATAACAAAAAGAAATAACAATAACAATAAGAAATAACAATAACAATAAGAAATAACAATAGGAAATAACAATAACAATAAGAAATAACAATAACAATAAAAAATAACAATAACAATAAGAAATAACAATATCAATAAGAAAGAACAATAGCAATAAGAAATAACAATAACAATAAGAAATAACAATAAGAAATAACATTAACAATAAGAAATAACAATAACAATAAGAAATAACAATAACAATAAGTAATAACAATAACAATAACAATAAGAAATAACAATAACAAAAAGAAATAACAATAGCAATAAGAAATAACAATAACAATAAAAAATAACAATAGGAAATAACAATAACAATAGGAAATAACAATAACAATAAGAAATAACAATAACATTAAAAAATAACAATAACAATAACAATAAGAAATAACAATAACAATAAGGAATTACAATAACAATAACAATAAGAAATTAAAATAACAAAAGGAAATAACAATAACAATAAGAAATAACAATAACAATAAGAAATAACAATAACAATAAGAAATAACAATTACAATAAGAAATAACAATAACCATAAGAAATAACAATAACAATAAGAAATAACAATAACAATAAGAAATAACAATAACAATAAGAAATAACAAAAACAATAACAATAAGAAATAACAATAAGAAAGAACATTAACAATAAGAAATAACAATAACAATAAGAAATAACAATAACAATAAGTAATAACAATAACAATAACAATAAGAAATACCAATAACAAAAAGGAATAACAATAACAATAAGAAATAACAATAACAATAAAAAATAACAATAACAATAACAATAAGAAATAACAATAACAATAAAAAATACCAATAACAATAAGAAATAACAATAACAATAAAAAATAACAATAACAATAAGAAATAACAATATCAATAAGAAATAACAATAACAATAAGAAATAACAATAACAATAAGAAATAACAATAACAATAAGAAATAACAATAACAATAAGAAATAACAATAAGAAGTAACAATAACAATAAGAAATAACATTAACAATAAGAAATAACAATAACAATAAGAAATATCAATAAGAAATAACAATAACAATAAGAAATAACAATAACAATAATAAATAACAATAACAATAAGAAATAACAATAACAAAAAGAAATAACAATAACAATAAGAAATAACAATAACAATAAGAAATAACAATAGGAAATAACAATAACAATAAGAAATAACAATAACAATAAAAAATAACAATAACAATAAGAAATAACAATATCAATAAGAAAGAACAATAACAATAAGAAATAACAATAACAATAAGAAATAACAATAAGAAATAACATTAACAATAAGAAATAACAATAACAATAAGAAATAACAATAACAATAAGTAATAACAATAACAATAACAATAAGAAATAACAATAACAATAAAAAATAACAATAGGAAATAACAATAACAATAGGAAATAACAATAACAATAAGAAATAACAATAACATTAAAAAATAACAATAACAATAACAATAAGAAATAACAATAACAATAAGGAATTACAATAACAATAACAATAAGAAATTAAAATAACAAAAAGAAATAACAATAACAATAAGAAATAACAATAACAATAAGAAATAACAATAACAATAAGAAATAACAATAACAATAAGAAATAACTATAACAATAAGAAATAACAATAACAATAAGAAAAAACAATAAGAAATAACAATATCAATAAAAAATAACAATAACAAAAAGAAATAACAATAACAATATGAAATAACAATAACAATAAGAAATAACAATAACAATAGGAAATAACAATAACAATAAGAAATAACAATAACAATATGAAATAACAATAACAATAAGAAATAACAATAACAATAAGAAATAACAATAACAATAAGTAATAACAATAACAATAAGAAATAACAATAACAATAAGAAATAACAATAACATTAAGAAAAAACAATAAGAAATAACAATATCAATAAAAAATAACAATAACAAAAAGAAATAACAATAACAATAAGAAATAACAATAACAAAATGAAATAACAATAACAATAAGAAATAACAATAACAATATGAAATAACAATAACAATAAGAAATAAGAAATAACAATAACAATAAGTAATAACAATAACAATAAGAAATAACAATAACAATATGAAATAACAATAACAATAAGAAATAACAATAACAATAAGAAATAACAATAACAATAAGAAATAACAATAACAATAAGAAATAACAATAACAATAAGAAATAACAATAACAATAAGAAATAACAATAACAATATGAAATAACAATAACAATAAGAAATAACAATAACAATAAGAAATAACAATAACAATAAGTAATAACAATAACAATAAGAAATAACAATAACAATAAGAAATAACAATAACAATAAGAAATAACAATAACAATATGAAATAACAATAACAATAAGAAATAACAATAACAATCAGTAATAACAATAACAATAAGTAATAACAATAACAATAAGAAATAACAATAACAATAAGAAATAACAACAACAATAAGAAATAACAATAAGAATAAGAAATAGCAATAAGAATGAGAAATAACAATTACAATAAGAAATAACAATAACAATAAGAAATAACTATAACAATAAGAAATAACAATAACAATAAGAAAAAACAATAAGAAATAACAATATCAATAAAAAATAACAATAACAAAAAAAAAATAACAATATCAATAAGAAATAACAATAAGAAATAACAATAACAATAAGAAATAACATTAACAATAAGAAATAACATTAACAATAAGAAATAACAATAACAATAAGAAATAACAATAACAATAATAAATAACAATAACAATAAGGAATAACAATAACAATAACAATTAAAAATACCAATAACGAAAAGAAATAACAATAACAATAGGAAATAACAATAAGAAATAACATTAACAATAAGAAATAACAATAACATTAAGAAATAACAATATCAATAAGATATAACAATAACAATAAGAAATAACAATACCAATAACAATAAGAAATAACAATAACTAAAAGAAATAACAATAACAATAGGAAATAACAATAACAATAATAAATAAGAATAACAATAAGAAATAACAATAACAATAAGAAATAACAATAACAATAAGAAATAACAATATCAATAAAAAATAACAATAACAAAAAGAAATAACAATAACAAAATAAAATAACAATATCAATAAGAAATAACAATAACAATAAGGAATAACAATAGGAAATAACAATAACAATAAGAAATAACAATAACAATAAAAAATAACAATAACAATAAGAAATAACAATATCAATAAGAAATAACAATAACAATAAGAAATAACAATAACAATAAGAAATAACAATATCAATAAGAAATAACAATAACAATAAGAAATAACAATAAGAAATAACATTAACAATAAGAAATAACATTAACAATAAGAAATAACAATAACCATAAGAAATAACAATAACAATAAGAAAGAACAATAACAATAAGAAATAACAGTAACAATAAGAAATAACAATAAGAATAAGAAATAACAATAACATTAAGAAATAACAATAACAATAAGGAAGAACAATAACAATAAGAAATAACAATGACAATAAGAAATAACATTAACAATAAGAAATAGCAATAACAATAAGAAATAACAATAACAATAAGAAATAACAATAACAATAAGAAGTAACAATAACAATAAGAAATACCAATAACAATAAGAAATAACAATAACAATAAGAAATAACAATAACAATAAAAAATAACAATAACAATAAAAAATACAAATAACAATAAGAAATAACAATAACAATAAAAAATAACAATAACAATAAAAAATAACAATATCAATAAGAAATAACAATAACAATAAGAAATAACAATAACAATAAGAAATAACAATAACAATAAAAAATAACAATAACAATAAAAAATAAAAATAACAATAAGAAATAACAATAACAAAAAGAAATAACAATAACAATAAAAAATAACACTAACAATAAGAAATAACAATAACAAAAAGAAATAACAATAACAATAGGAAATAACAATAACAATAAGAAATAACAATAACATTAAGAAATAACAATAACAATAAGAAATAACAATAACAATAAGAAATAACAATAACAATAAGAAATAAAAATAACAATAAGAAATAACAATATCAATAAAAATAACAATAACGAGAAGAAATAACAATAACAATAATAAATAAAAATAACAATAAGAAGTAACAATAAGAATAAGAAATAACAATAACAATAAGAATTAACAATAACAATAAGAAATAACAATAACAATAAGAAATAACAATATCAATAAAAATAACAATAACAAAAAGAAATAACAATAACAATAAGAAGTAACAATAACAATAAGAAATAACAATAACAATAAGAAATAACAATAACAATAAGAAATAACAATAACAATAAAAAATAACAATAACAATAAGAAATAACAATAACAAAAAGAAATAACAATAAGAAATACCAATAACAAAAAGAAATAACAATAACAATAAGAAATAACAATAACAATAAAAATAACAATAGGAAATAACAATAACAATAAGAAATAACAATAACAATAAAAAATAACAATAACAATAACAATAAGAAATAACAATATCAATAAGGAATAACAATAACAACAAGAAATAACAATAACAATAAGAAATAACAATAACAATAAGAAATTAAAATAACAAAAAGAAATAACAATAACAATAAGAAATAACAATTACAATAGGAAATAACAATAAGAATAAGAAATAACAATAACAATAAGAAATAACAATAACAATAAGAAATAACAATAACAATAAGAAATAACAATAACAATAAGAAATAACTATAACAATAAGAAATAACAATAACAATAAGAAAAAACAATAAGAAATAACAATATCAATAAAAAATAACAATAACAAAAAGAAATAACAATAACAATATGAAATAACAATAACAATAAGAAATAACAATAACAATAGGAAATAACAATAACAATAAGAAATAAAAATAAGAAATAACAATAACAATATGAAATAACAATAACAATAAGAAATAACAATAACAAAAAGAAATAACAATAACAATAAGTAATAACAATAACAATAAGTAATAACAATAACAATAAGAAATAACAATAACAATAAGAAATAACAATAACAATAAGAAATAACAATAACATTAAGAAAAAACAATAAGAAATAACAATATCAATAAAAAATAACAATAACAAAAAGAAATAACAATAACAATAAGAAATAACAATAACAATAAGAAATAACAATAACAATATGAAATAACAATAACAATAAGAAATAACAATAACAATAAGAAATAACAATAACAATATGAAATAACAATAACAATAAGAAATAACAATAACAATAAGAAATAACAATAACAATAAGTAATAACAATAACAATAAGAAATAACAATAACAATATGAAATAACAATAACAATAAGAAATAACAATAACAATAAGAAATAACAATAACAATAAGAAATAACAATAACAATAAGAAATAACAATAACAATAAGAAATAACAATAACAATAAGAAATAACAATAACAATATGAAATAACAATAACAATAACAATAAGAAATAACAATAACAATAAGTAATAACAATAACAATAAGAAATAACAATAACAATAAGAAATAACAATAACAATAAGAAATAACAATAACAATATGAAATAACAATAAGAAATAACAATAACAATCAGTAATAACAATAACAATAAGTAATAACAATAACAATAACAATAAGAAATAACAATAACAATAAGAAATAACAATAAGAATAAGAAATAGCAATAAGAATAAGAAATAACAATTACAATAAGAAATAACAATAACAATAAGAAATAACAATAACAATAAGAAATAACAATAAGAATAAGAAATAGCAATAAGAATAAGAAATAACAATTACAATAAGAAATAACAATAACAATAAGAAATAACTATAACAATAATAAATAACAATAACAATAAGAAAAAACAATAAGAAATAACAATATCAATAAAAAATAACAATAACAAAAAAAATAACAATAACAATAGGAAATAACAATAAGAAATAACATTAACAATAAGAAATAACAATAACAATAAGAAATAACAATATCAATAAGATATAACAATAACAATAAGAAATAACAATAACAATAAGAAATAACTATAAGAAATAACAATAACAATAAGAAATAACAATAACAATAAGAAATAACAATACCAATAAGAAATAACAATAACAATAACAATAAGAAATAACAATAACTAAAAGAAATAACAATAACAATAGGAAATAACAATAACAATAATAAATAAGAATAACAATAAGAAATAACAATAACAATAACAAATAACAATAAAAAATAAGAAATAACAATAACAATAAGAAATAACAATAACAATATGAAATAACAATAACAATAAGTAATAACAATAACAATAAGAAATAACAATAACAATAAGAAATAACAATAACAATAAGAAATAACAATAACAATAAGAAATAACAATAACAATAAGAAATAACAATATCAATAAAAAATAACAATAACAAAAAGAAATAACAATAACAAAATAAAATAACAATAACAATAAGAAATAACAATAACAATAGGAAATAACAATAACAATAAGAAATAACAATAACAATAAAAAATAACAATAACAATAAGAAATAACAATATCAATAAGAAATAACAATAACAATAAGAAATAACAATAACAATAAGAAATAACAATATCAATAAGAAATAACAATAAGAAATAACATTAACAATAAGAAATAACAATAACCATAAGAAATAACAATAACAATAAGAAATAACAATAACAATAAGAAATAACAGTAACAATAAGAAATAACAATAAGAATAAGAAATAACAATAACATTAAGAAATAACAATAACAATAAGGAAGAACAATAACAATAAGAAATAACAATGACAATAAGAAATAACATTAACAATAAGAAATAGCAATAACAATAAGAAATAACAATAACAATAAGAAATAACAATAACAATAAGAAATAACAATAACAATAAGAAATAACAATAACAATAAGAAATAACAATAACAATAAGAAATAACAATAACAATAAAAAATAACTATAACAATAAAAAATACAAATAACAATAAGAAATAACAATAACAATAAGAAATAACAATAACCATAAGAAATAACAATATCAATAAGGAATAACAATAACAATAAGAAATAACAATAAGTAATAACAATAACAATAACAATAAAAAATAACAATAAGAATAAGAAATAACAATATCAATAAGAAAAAACAATAACAATAAGAAATAACATTAATAATAAGAAATAACATTAACAATAAGAAATAACAATAACATCAAGAAATAACAATAACAATAATAAAAAACAATAACAATAAGAGATACCAATAACAATAAGAAATTAAAATAACAAAAAGAAATAACAATAGCAATAAGTAATAACAATAACAATAAGAAATAACAATAACAATAAGAAATAACAATAACCATGAGAAATAACAATAACAATAAGAAATAACAATAACAATAAGAAATAACAATAACAATAAGAAATAACAAAAACAATAAGAAATAACAATAACAATAACAATAAGAAATAACAATAACAATAAGAAACAACAATAACAATAAGAAATAACAATAACAATAAGAAATAGCAATAACAATAGCAAATAACAATAACAATAAGAAATTACAATAACAATTACAATAAGAATGAACAATAACAATAACAATAAGAAATAACAACAAGAAAAAGAAATAACAATAACAATAAGAAATAACATTATCAATAAAAAATAACAATAAGAAAAAGAAATAACAATAACAATAAGAAATAACAATAACAATAATAAATAAAAATAACAATAAGAAATAACAATAACAAAAAGAAATAACAATAACAATAAAAAATAACACTAACAATAAGAAATAACAATAACAATAAGAAATAACAATAACAATAAGAAATAACAATAACAATAAGAAATAACAATAACATTAAGAAATAACAATAACAATAAGAAATAACAATAACAATAAGAAATAACAATAACAATAAGAAATAACAATAACAATAAGAAATAACAATAACAATAAAAAATAACAATAACAATAAGAAATAACAATAACAATAAGAAATAACAATATCAATAAGAAATAACAATAACAATAAGAAATAACAATAAGTAATAACAATAAAAAATAACAATAAGAATAAGAAATAACAATATCAATAAGAAAAAACAATAACAATAAGAAATAACATTAATAATAAGAAATAACATTAACAATAAGAAATAACAATAACATCAAGAAATAACAATAACAATAATAAAAAACAATAACAATAAGAGATACCAATAACAATAAGAAATTAAAATAACAAAAAGAAATAACAATAGCAATAAGTAATAACAATAACAATAGGAAATAACAATAACAATAAGAAATAACAATAACAATAAGAAATAACAATAACAATAAGAAATAACAATAACAATAAGAAATAACAATAACAATAAGAAATAACAATAACCATAAGAAATAACAATAACAATAAGAAATAACAATAACAATAAGAAATAACAATAAGAAATAACAATAACAATAAGAAATAACAAAAACAATAAGAAATAACAATAACAATAACAATAAGAAATAACAATAACAATAAGAAACAACAATAACAATAAGAAATAACAATAACAATAAGAAATAGCAATAACAATAGCAAATAACAATAACAATAAGAAATTACAATAACAATTACAATAAGAATGAACAATAACAATAACAATAAGAAATAACAACAAGAAAAAGAAATAACAATAACAATAAGAAATAACATTATCAATAAAAAATAACAATAAGAAAAAGAAATAACAATAACAATAAAAAATAACAATAACAATAGGAAATAAGAATAACAATAATAAATAAAAATAACAATAAGAAATAACAATAACAATAAGAAATAACAATAACAATAAAAAATAACAATAACAATAAGAAATAACAATAACAATAAGAAATAACAATATCAATAAGAAATAACAATAACAATAAGAAATAACAATAACAATAAGAAATAACAATAAGTAATAACAATAACAATAACAATAAAAAATAACAATAAGAATAAGAAATAACAATATCAATAAGAAAAAACAATAACAATAAGAAATAACATTAATAATAAGAAATAACATTAACAATAAGAAATAACAATAACATCAAGAAATAACAATAACAATAATAAAAAACAATAACAATAAGAGATACCAATAACAATAAGAAATTAAAATAACAAAAAGAAATAACAATAGCAATAAGTAATAACAATAACAATAGGAAATAACAATAACAATAAGAAATAGCAATAACAATAAGAAATAACAATAACAATAAGAAATAACAATAACAATAAGAAATAACAATAACAATAAGAAATAACAATAACCATAAGAAATAACAATAACAATAAGAAATAACAATAACAATAAGAAATAACAATAACAATAAGAAATAACAAAAACAATAAGAAATAACAATAACAATAACAATAAGAAATAACAATAACAATAAGAAATAACAATAACAATAAGAAACAACAATAACAATAAGAAATAACAATAACAATAAGAAATAGCAATAACAATAGCAAATAACAATAACAATAAGAAATTACAATAACAATTACAATAAGAATGAACAATAACAATAACAATAAGAAATAACAACAAGAAAAAGAAATAACAATAACAATAAGAAATAACATTATCAATAAAAAATAACAATAAGAAAAAGAAATAACAATAACAATAAGAAATAACAATAACAATAGGAAATAACAATAACAATAATAAATAAAAATAACAATAAGAAATAACAATAACAAAAAGAAATAACAATAACAATAAAAAATAACACTAACAATAAGAAATAACAATAACAAAAAGAAATAACAATAACAATAGGAAATAACAATAACAATAAGAAATAACAATAACATTAAGAAATAACAATAACAATAAGAAATAACAATAACAATAAGAAATAACAATAACAATAAGAAATAACAATAACAATAAGAAATAACAATATCAATAAGGAATAACAATAACAACAAGAAATAACAATAACAATAAGAAATAACAATAACAATAAGAAATTAAAATAACAAAAAGAAATAACAATAACAATAAGAAATAACAATTACAATAGGAAATAACAATAAGAATAAGAAATAACAATAACAATAAGAAATAACAATAACAATAAGAAATAACAATAACAATAAGAAATAACAATAACAATAAGAAATAACTATAACAATAAGAAATAACAATAACAATAAGAAAAAACAATAAGAAATAACAATATCAATAAAAAATAACAATAACAAAAAGAAATAACAATAACAATATGAAATAACAATAACAATAAGAAATAACAATAACAATAGGAAATAACAATAACAATAAGAAATAAAAATAAGAAATAACAATAACAATATGAAATAACAATAACAATAAGAAATAACAATAACAAAAAGAAATAACAATAACAATAAGTAATAACATTAACAATAAGTAATAACAATAACAATAAGAAATAACAATAACAATAAGAAATAACAATAACAATAAGAAATAACAATAACATTAAGAAAAAACAATAAGAAATAACAATATCAATAAAAAATAACAATAACAAAAAGAAATAACAATAACAATAAGAAATAACAATAACAATAAGAAATAACAATAACAATATGAAATAACAATAACAATAAGAAATAACAATAACAATAAGAAATAACAATAACAATATGAAATAACAATAACAATAAGAAATAACAATAACAATAAGAAATAACAATAACAATAAGTAATAACAATAACAATAAGAAATAACAATAACAATATGAAATAACAATAACAATAAGAAATAACAATAACAATAAGAAATAACAATAACAATAAGAAATAACAATAACAATAAGAAATAACAATAACAATAAGAAATAACAATAACAATATGAAATAACAATAACAATAACAATAAGAAATAACAATAACAATAAGTAATAACAATAACAATAAGAAATAACAATAACAATAAGAAATAACAATAACAATAAGAAATAACAATAACAATATGAAATAACAATAAGAAATAACAATAACAATCAGTAATAACAATAACAATAAGTAATAACAATAACAATAACAATAAGAAATAACAATAACAATAAGAAATAACAATAAGAATAAGAAATAGCAATAAGAATAAGAAATAACAATTACAATAAGAAATAACAATAACAATAAGAAATAACAATAACAATAAGAAATAACAATAAGAATAAGAAATAGCAATAAGAATAAGAAATAACAATTACAATAAGAAATAACAATAACAATAAGAAATAACTATAACAATAATAAATAACAATAACAATAAGAAAAAACAATAAGAAATAACAATATCAATAAAAAATAACAATAACAAAAAAAAATAACAATAACAATAGGAAATAACAATAAGAAATAACATTAACAATAAGAAATAACAATAACAATAAGAAATAACAATATCAATAAGATATAACAATAACAATAAGAAATAACAATAACAATAAGAAATAACTATAAGAAATAACAATAACAATAAGAAATAACAATAACAATAAGAAATAACAATACCAATAAGAAATAACAATAACAATAACAATAAGAAATAACAATAACTAAAAGAAATAACAATAACAATAGGAAATAACAATAACAATAATAAATAAGAATAACAATAAGAAATAACAATAACAATAACAAATAACAATAAAAAATAAGAAATAACAATAACAATAAGAAATAACAATAACAATATGAAATAACAATAACAATAAGTAATAACAATAACAATAAGAAATAACAATAACAATAAGAAATAACAATAACAATAAGAAATAACAATAACAATAAGAAATAACAATAACAATAAGAAATAACAATATCAATAAAAAATAACAATAACAAAAAGAAATAACAATAACAAAATAAAATAACAATAACAATAAGAAATAACAATAACAATAAAAAATAACAATAGGAAATAACAATAACAATAAGAAATAACAATAACAATAAAAAATAACAATAACAATAAGAAATAACAATATCAATAAGAAATAACAATAACAATAAGAAATAACAATAACAATAAGAAATAACAATATCAATAAGAAATAACAATAACAATAAGAAATAACAATAAGAAATAACATTAACAATAAGAAATAACAATAACCATAAGAAATAACAATAACAATAAGAAATAACAATAACAATAAGAAATAACAGTAACAATAAGAAATAACAATAAGAATAAGAAATAACAATAACATTAAGAAATAACAATAACAATAAGGAAGAACAATAACAATAAGAAATAACAATGACAATAAGAAATAACATTAACAATAAGAAATAGCAATAACAATAAGAAATAACAATAACAATAAGAAATAACAATAACAATAAGAAATAACAATAACAATAAGAAATACCAATAACAATAAGAAATAACAATAACAATAAGAAATAACAATAACAATAAAAAATAACAATAACAATAAAAAATACAAATAACAATAAGAAATAACAATAACAATAAGAAATAACAATAACCATAAGAAATAACAATATCAATAAGGAATAACAATAACAATAAGAAATAACAATAAGTAATAACAATAACAATAACAATAAAAAATAACAATAAGAATAAGAAATAACAATATCAATAAGAAAAAACAATAACAATAAGAAATAACATTAATAATAAGAAATAACATTAACAATAAGAAATAACAATAACATCAAGAAATAACAATAACAATAATAAAAAACAATAACAATAAGAGATACCAATAACAATAAGAAATTAAAATAACAAAAAGAAATAACAATAGCAATAAGTAATAACAATAACAATAAGAAATAACAATAACAATAAGAAATAACAATAACAATAAGAAATAACAATAACAATAAGAAATAACAATAACCATGAGAAATAACAATAACAATAAGAAATAACAATAACAATAAGAAATAACAATAACAATAAGAAATAACAAAAACAATAAGAAATAACAATAACAATAACAATAAGAAATAACAATAACAATAAGAAACAACAATAACAATAAGAAATAACAATAACAATAAGAAATAGCAATAACAATAGCAAATAACAATAAAAATAAGAAATTACAATAACAATTACAATAAGAATGAACAATAACAATAACAATAAGAAATAACAACAAGAAAAAGAAATAACAATAACAATAAGAAATAACATTATCAATAAAAAATAACAATAAGAAAAAGAAATAACAATAACAATAAGAAATAACAATAACAATAATAAATAAAAATAACAATAAGAAATAACAATAACAAAAAGAAATAACAATAACAATAAAAAATAACACTAACAATAAGAAATAACAATAACAATAAGAAATAACAATAACAATAAGAAATAACAATAACAATAAGAAATAACAATAACATTAAGAAATAACAATAACAATAAGAAATAACAATAACAATAAGAAATAACAATAACAATAAGAAATAACAATAACAATAAGAAATAACAATAACAATAAAAAATAACAATAACAATAAGAAATAACAATAACAATAAGAAATAACAATATCAATAAGAAATAACAATAACAATAAGAAATAACAATAAGTAATAACAATAAAAAATAACAATAAGAATAAGAAATAACAATATCAATAAGAAAAAACAATAACAATAAGAAATAACATTAATAATAAGAAATAACATTAACAATAAGAAATAACAATAACATCAAGAAATAACAATAACAATAATAAAAAACAATAACAATAAGAGATACCAATAACAATAAGAAATTAAAATAACAAAAAGAAATAACAATAGCAATAAGTAATAACAATAACAATAGGAAATAACAATAACAATAAGAAATAACAATAACAATAAGAAATAACAATAACAATAAGAAATAACAATAACAATAAGAAATAACAATAACAATAAGAAATAACAATAACCATAAGAAATAACAATAACAATAAGAAATAACAATAACAATAAGAAATAACAATAAGAAATAACAATAACAATAAGAAATAACAAAAACAATAAGAAATAACAATAACAATAACAATAAGAAATAACAATAACAATAAGAAACAACAATAACAATAAGAAATAACAATAACAATAAGAAATAGCAATAACAATAGCAAATAACAATAACAATAAGAAATTACAATAACAATTACAATAAGAATGAACAATAACAATAACAATAAGAAATAACAACAAGAAAAAGAAATAACAATAACAATAAGAAATAACATTATCAATAAAAAATAACAATAAGAAAAAGAAATAACAATAACAATAAAAAATAACAATAACAATAGGAAATAAGAATAACAATAATAAATAAAAATAACAATAAGAAATAACAATAACAATAAGAAATAACAATAACAATAAAAAATAACAATAACAATAAGAAATAACAATAACAATAAGAAATAACAATATCAATAAGAAATAACAATAACAATAAGAAATAACAATAACAATAAGAAATAACAATAAGTAATAACAATAACAATAACAATAAAAAATAACAATAAGAATAAGAAATAACAATATCAATAAGAAAAAACAATAACAATAAGAAATAACATTAATAATAAGAAATAACATTAACAATAAGAAATAACAATAACATCAAGAAATAACAATAACAATAATAAAAAACAATAACAATAAGAGATACCAATAACAATAAGAAATTAAAATAACAAAAAGAAATAACAATAGCAATAAGTAATAACAATAACAATAGGAAATAACAATAACAATAAGAAATAGCAATAACAATAAGAAATAACAATAACAATAAGAAATAACAATAACAATAAGAAATAACAATAACAATAAGAAATAACAATAACCATAAGAAATAACAATAACAATAAGAAATAACAATAACAATAAGAAATAACAATAAGAAATAACAATAACAATAAGAAATAACAAAAACAATAAGAAATAACAATAACAATAACAATAAGAAATAACAATAACAATAAGAAATAACAATAACAATAAGAAACAACAATAACAATAAGAAATAACAATAACAATAAGAAATAGCAATAACAATAGCAAATAACAATAACAATAAGAAATTACAATAACAATTACAATAAGAATGAACAATAACAATAACAATAAGAAATAACAACAAGAAAAAGAAATAACAATAACAATAAGAAATAACATTATCAATAAAAAATAACAATAAGAAAAAGAAATAACAATAACAATAAGAAATAACAATAACAATAGGAAATAACAATAACAATAATAAATAAAAATAACAATAAGAAATAACAATAACAAAAAGAAATAACAATAACAATAAAAAATAACACTAACAATAAGAAATAACAATAACAAAAAGAAATAACAATAACAATAGGAAATAACAATAACAATAAGAAATAACAATAACATTAAGAAATAACAATAACAATAAGAAATAACAATAACAATAAGAAATAACAATAACAATAAGAAATAACAATAACAATAAGAAATAACAATATCAATAAAAAATAACAATAACAAGAAGAAATAACAATAACAATAATAAATAAAAATAACAATAAGAAGTAACAATAAGAATAAGAAATAACAATAACAATAAGAATTAACAATAACAATAAGAAAGAACAATAACAATAAGAAATAACAATAACAATAAGAAATAACAATATCAATAAAAATAACAATAACAAAAAGAAATAACAATAACAATAAGAAGTAACAATAACAATAAGAAATAACAATAACAATAAGAAATAACAATAACAATAAGAAATAACAATAACAATAAAAAATAACAATAACAATAAGAAATAACAATAACAAAAAGAAATAACAATAAGAAATAACAATAACAATAAGAAATAACAATAACAAAAAGAAATAACAATAACAATAGGAAATAACAATAAGAATAAGAAATAACAATATTAATAAGAAATAACAATAACAATAAGAAATAACAATAACAATTACAATAAGAAATAACAATAACAATAACAATAAGAAAAAAAATAACAATAACAATAAGAAATAACAATAACAATAAGAAATAACACTAAAAATAAGAAATAACAATAACAATAAGAAATAACAATATCAATAAGAAATAACAATATCAATAAAAAATAACAATAACAAAAAGAAATAACAATAGCAATAAGAAGTAACAATAACAATAAGAAATAACAATAACAATAAGAAATAACAATAACAATAAGAAATAACAATAACAATAAAAAATAAAAATAACAATAAGAAATAACAATAACAAAAAGAAATAACAAAAAGAAATAACAATAAGAAATAACAATAACAATAAGAAATAACAATAACAAAAAGAAATAACAATAACAATAGGAAATAACAATAAGAATAAGAAATAACAATAACAATAAGAAATAACAATAACCATAAGAAATAACAATAACAATAAGAAATAACAATAACAATAAGAAATAACAATAACAATAAGAAATAACAAAAACAATAACAATAAGAAATAACAATAAGAAATAACATTAACAATAAGAAATAACATTAACAATAAGAAATAACAATAACAATAAGAAATAACAATAACAATAAGTAATAACAATAACAATAACAATAAGAAATACCAATAACAAAAAGAAATAACAATAACAATAAGAAATAACAATAACAATAAAAAATAACAATAACAATAACAATAAGAAATAACAATATCAATAAGGAATAACAATAACAACAAGAAATAACAATAACAATAAGAAATAACAATAACAATAAGAAATTAAAATAACAAAAAGAAATAACAATAACAATAAGAAATAACAATTACAATAGGAAATAACAATAACAATAAGAAATAACAATAACAATAAGAAATAACAATAACAATAAGAATTAACAATAACAATAAGAAATAACTATAACAATAAGAAAAAACAATAAGAAATAACAATATCAATAAAAAATAACAATAACAAAAAGAAATAACAATAACAATATGAAATAACAATAACAATAAGAAATAACAATAACAATAGGAAATAACAATAACAATAAGAAATAACAATAAGAAATAACAATAACAATATGAAATAACAATAACAATAAGAAATAACAATAACAATAAGAAATAACAATAACAATAAGTAATAACAATAACAATAAGAAATAACAATATCAATTAAAAATAACAATAACAAAAAGAAATAACAATAACAATATGAAATAACAATAACAATAAGAAATAACAATAACAATAAGGAATAACAATAACAATAAGAAATAACAATAACAATATGAAATAACAATAACAATAAGAAATAACAATAACAATAAGAAATAACAATAACAATAAGTAATAACAATAACAATAAGAAATAACAATAACAATATGAAATAACAATAACAATAAGAAATAACAATAACAATAAGAAATAACAATAACAATAAGAAATAACAATAACAATAAGAAATAACAATAACAATAAGAAATAACAATAACAATATGAAATAACAATAACAATAAGAAATAACAATAACAATAAGAAATAACAATAACAATAAGTAATAACAATAACAATAGGAAATAACAATAACAATAAGAAATAACAATAACAATAAGAAATGACAATAACAATATGAAATAACAATAACAATAAGTAATAACAATAACAATAAGAAATAACAATAACAATAACAATAGGAAATAACAATAACAATAAGAAATAACAATAAGATAAAGAAATAACAATAAGAATAAGAAATAACAATTACAATAAGAAATAACAATAACAATAAGAAATAACTATAACAATAAGAAATAACAATAACAATAAGAAAAAACAATAAGAAATAACAATAACAAAAAGAAATAACAATATCAATAAGAAATAACAATAAGAAATAACAATAACAATAAGAAATAATATTAACAATAAGAAATAACATTAACAATAAGAAATAACAATAACAATAAGAAATAACAATAACAATAATAAATAACAATAACAACAAGGAATAACAATAACAATAACAATAAGAAATACCAATAACGAAAAGAAATAATAATAACAATAGGAAATAACAATAAGAAATAACATTAACAATAAGAAATAACAATAACAATAAGAAATAACAATATCAATAAGATATAACAATAACAATAAGAAATAACAATAACAATAAGAAATAACAATAACAATAACAATAAGAAATAACAATAACAATAACAATAAGAAATAACACTAACAAAAAGAAATAACAATAACAATAGGAAACAACAATAACAATAATAAATAAGAATAACAATAAGAAATAACAATAACAATAACAAATAACAATAAAAAATAAGAAATAACAATAACAATAAGAAATAACAATAACAATAAGAAATAACAATAACAATAAGAAATAACAATAACAATAAGAAATAACAATAAAAATATGAAATACCAATAACAATAAGAAATAACAATAACAATAAGAAATAACAATATCAATAACAAAAAGAAATAACAATATCAATAAGAAATAACAATAACAATAAGAGATAACAATAAGAAATAACAATAACAATAAAAAATACCAATGAGAAATAACAATAACAATAAGAAATAACAATATCAATAAGAAATAACAATAACAATAAGAAATAACAATAACAATAAGAAATAACAATAACAATAAGAAATAACAATAACAATAAGAAACAACAATAAGAAATAACAATAACAATAACAATAAAAAATAACAATAACAATAAGAAATAACAATATCAATAAGAAATAACAATATCAATAAGGAATAACAATAACAATAAGAAATAACAATAAGAAATAACAATAACAATAATAAATAACAATAACAATAAGAAATACCAATAACAATAAGAAATAACAATAACAAAATAAAATAACAATAACAATAAGAAATAACAATAACAATAAGAAATAACAATAGGAAATAACAATAACAATAAAAATAACAATAACAATAAGAAATAACAATATCAATAAGAAATAACAATAACAATAAGAAATAACAATAACAATAAGAAATAACAATATCAATAAGAAATAACAATAACAATAAGAAATAACAATAACCATAAGAAATAACAATACAATAAGAAATAACAATAACAATAAGAAATAACAGTAACAATAAGAAATAACAATACAATAAGAAATAACAATAACAATAAGAAATAACAGTAACAATAAGAAATAACAATAAGAATAAGAAATAACAATAACAATAAGAAATAACAATAACAATAAGGAAGAACAATAACAATAAGAAATAACAATGACAATAAGAAATAACAATAATAATAAGAAATAGCAATAACAATAAGAAATAACAATAACAATAAGAAATAACAATAACAATAAGAAATAACAATAACAATAAGAAATACTAATAACAATAAGAAATAACAATAACAATAAGAAATAACAATAACAATAACAATAAAAAATAACAATAACAATAACAATAAGAAATAACAATAACAATAAAAAATAACAATAACAATAAAAAATAACAATATCAATAAGAAATAACAATAACAATAAGAAATAACAATAACAATAAGAAATAACAATAACAATAAAAAATAACAATAACAATAAGAAATAACAATAACAATAAGAAATAACAATATCAATAAGAAATAACAATATCAATAAGAAATAACAATAACAATAAGAAATAACAATAACAATAAGAAATAACAATAAGTAATAACAATAACAATAACAATAAAAAATAACAATAAGAATAAGAAATAACAATATCAATAAGAAAAAACAATAACAATTAGAAATAACAATAACAATAAGAAATAACATTAACAATAAGAAATAACATTAACAATAAGAAATAACAATAACATCAAGAAATAACAATAACAATAATAAAAAACAATAACAATAAGAGATACCAATAACAATAAGAAATTAAAATAACAAAAAGAAATAACAATAACAATAAGTAATAACAATAACAATAGGAAATAACAATAACAATAAGAAATAACAATAACAATAAGAAATAACAATAACAATAAGAAATAACAATAACAATAAGAAATAAAAATAACCATAAGAAATAACAATAACAATAAGAAATAACAATAACAATAAGAAATAACAAAAACAATAAGAAATAACAATAACAATAAGAAATAACCATAACAATAAGAAATAACAATAACAATAAGAAATAACAATAACAATAAGAAACAACAATAACAATAAGAAACAACAATAACAATAAGAAATAACAATAACAATAAGAAATAACAATAACAATAAGAAATAACAATAACAATAAGAAATAACAAAAACAATAAGAAATAACAATAACAATAAGAAATAACCATAACAATAAGAAATAACAATAACAATAAGAAATAACAATAACAATAAGAAACAACAATAACAATAAGAAACAACAATAACAATAAGAAATAACAATAACAATAACAAATAACAATAACAATAAGAAATAACAATAACAATTACAATAAGAATGAACAATAACAATAACAATAAGAAATAACAACAAGAAAAAGAAATAACAATAACAATAAGAAATAACAATATCAATAAAAAATAACAATAAGAAAAAGAAATAACAATAACAATAAGAAATAACAATAACAATAGGAAATAACAATAACAATAATAAATAAAAATAACAATAAGAAATAACAATAACAAAAAGAAATAACAATAACAATAAGAAATAACAATAACAAAAAGAAATAACAATAACAATAGGAAATAACAATAACAATAAGAAATAACAATAACATTAAGAAATAACAATAACAATAAGAAACAACAATAACAATAAGAAATAACAATAACAATAAGAAAGAACAATAACAATAAGAAATAACAATAACAATAAGAAATAACAATAACAATAAGAAATAACAATAACAATAAGAAATAACAATATCAATAAAAAATAACAATAACAAAAAGAAATAACAATAACAATAAGAAGTAACAATAACAATAAGAAATAACAATAACAATAAGAAATAACAATAACAATAAGAAATAACAATAACAATAAAAAATAACAATAACAATAAGAAATAACAATAACAAAAAGAAATAACAATAAGAAATAACAATAACAATAAGTAATAACAATAACAATAGGAAATAACAATAAGAATAAGAAATAACAATATTAATAAGAAATAACAATAACAATAAGAAATAACACTAACAATAAGAAATAACAATAACAATAAGAAATAACAATATCAATAAGAAATAACAATATCAATAAAAAATAACAATAACAAAAAGAAATAACAATAACAATAAGAAATAACAATAACAATATGAAATAACAATAACAATAAGAAATAACAATAACAATAAGAAATAACAATAACAATAAGTAATAACAATAACAATAAGAAATAACAATAACAATAAGAAATAACAATAACAATAAGAAATAACAATAACAATAAGAAATAACAATAACAATAAGAAATAACAATAACAATAAGAAATAACAATAACAATAAGAAATAACAATAACAATAAGAAATAACAATAACAATAAGTAATAAAAATAACAATAAGAAATGACAATAACAATAAGAAATAACAATAACAATAACAATAAGTAATAACAATAACAATAAGAAATAACAATAACAATAACAATAGGAAATAACAATAACAATAAGAAATAACAATAAGAATAAGAAATAACAATAAGAATAAGAAATAACAATTACAATAAGAAATAACAATAACAATAAGAAATAACTATAACAATAAGAAATAACAATAACAATAAGAAAAAACAATAAGAAATAACAATATCAATAAAAAATAACAATAACAAAAAGAAATAACAATATCAATAAGAAATAACAATAAGAAATAACAATAACAATAAGAAATAACATTAACAATAAGAAATAACATTAACAATAAGAAATAACAATAACAATAAGAAATAACAATAACAATAATAAATAACAATAACAATAAGGAATAACAATAACAATAACAATAACAATAAGAAATACCAATAACGAAAAGAAATAACAATAACAATAGGAAATAACAATAAGAAATAACATTAACAATAAGAAATAACAATAACAATAAGAAATAACAATATCAATAAGATATAACAATAACAATAAGAAATAACAATACCAATAAGAAATAACAATAACAATAACAAAAAGAAATAACAATAACAATAGGAAATAACAATAACAATAATAAATAAGAATAACAATAAGAAATAACAATAACAATAACAAATAACAATAAAAAATAAGAAATAACAATAACAATAAGAAATAACAATAACAATAAGAAATAACAATAACAATAAGAAATAACAATAACAATATGAAATAACAATAACAATAAGTAATAACAATAACAATAAGAAATAACAATAACAATAAGAAATAACAATAACAATAAGAAATAACAATAACAATAAGAAATAACAATATCAATAAAAAATAACAATAACAAAAAGAAATAACAATATCAATAAGAAATAACAATAACAATAAGAAATAACAATAACAATAAGAAATAACAATAACAATAAAAAATACCAATGAGAAATAACAATAACAGTAAGAAATAACAATATTAATAAGAAATAACAATAACAATAAGAAATAACAATAACAATAAGAAATAACAATAACAATAAGAAACAACAATAAGAAATAACAATAACAATAACAATAAAAAATAACAATAACAATAAGAAATAACAATAACAATAATAAATAACAATAATAATAAGGAATAACAATAACAATAACAATAAGGAATAACAATAACAATAAGAAATACCAATAACAATAAGAAATAACAATAACAAAATAAAATAACAATAACAATAAGAAATAACAATAACAATAAGAAATAACAATAACAATAAAAAATAACAATAACAATAAGAAATAACAATATCAATAAGAAATAACAATAACAATAAGCAATAACAATAACAATAAGAAATAACAATATCAATAAGAAATAACAATAACAATAAGAAATAACAATAAGTAATAACATTAATAATAAGAAATAACAATACAATAAGAAATAACAATAACAATAAGAAATAACAGTAACAATAAGAAATAACAATAAGAATAAGAAATAACAATAACAATAAGAAATAACAATAACAATAAGGAAGAACAATAACAATAAGAAATAACAATGACAATAAGAAATAACAATAACAATAAGAAATAGCAATAACAATAAGAAATAACAATAAAAATAAGAAATAACAATAACAATAAGAAATAACAATAACAATAAGAAATAACAATAACAATAAGAAATACTAATAACAATAAGAAATAACAATAACAATAAGAAATAACAATAACAATAACAATAAAAAATAACAATAACAATAAAAAATACCAATAACAATAAGAAATAACAATAACAATAAAAAATAACAATATCAATAAGAAATAACAATAACAATAAGAAATAACAATAACAATAAGAAATAACAATAACAATAAGAAATAACAATAACAATAAAAAATAACAATAACAATAAGAAATAACAATAACAATAAGAAATAACAATATCAATAAGAAATAACAATAACAATAAGAAATAACAATAAGAATAAGAAATAACAATAAGTAATAACAATAACAATAACAATAAAAAATAACAATAAGAATAAGAAATAACAATATCAATAAGAAATAACAATAACAATAAGGAAGAACAATAACAATAAGAAATAACAATGACAATAAGAAATAACAATAACAATAAGAAATAGCAATAACAATAAGAAATAACAATAAAAATAAGAAATAACAATAACAATAAGAAATAACAATAACAATAAGAAATAACAATAACAATAAAAAATAACAATAACAATAAGAAATAACAATAACAATAAGAAATAACAATATCAATAAGAAATAACAATAACAATAAGAAATAACAATAACAATAAGAAATAACAATAACAATAAGAAATAACAATAACAATAAGTAATAACAATAACAATAACAATAAAAAATAACAATAAGAATAAGAAATAACAATATCAATAAGAAATAACAATAACAATAAGGAAGAACAATAACAATAAGAAATAACAATGACAATAAGAAATAACAATAACAATAAGAAATAACAATAACAATAAGAAATAACAATAACAATAAGAAATAACAATAACAATAAAAAATAACAATAACAATAAGAAATAACAATAACAATAAGAAATAACAATATCAATAAGAAATAACAATAACAATAAGAAATAACAATATCAATAAGAAATAACAATAACAATAAGGAAGAACAATAACAATAAGAAATAACAATATCAATAAGAAATAACAATAACAATAAGAAATAACAATAACAATAAGAAATAACAATGACAATAAGAAATAACAATAACAATAAGAAATAACAATAACAATAAGAAATAACAATAACAATAAGTAATAACAATAACAATAACAATAAAAAATAACAATAAGAATAAGAAATAACAATATCAATAAGAAATAACAATAACAATAAGGAAGAACAATAACAATAAGAAATAACAATGACAATAAGAAATAACAATAACAATAAGAAATAACAATAACAATAAGAAATAACAATAACAATAAGAAATAACAATAACAATAAAAAATAACCATAACAATAAGAAATAACAATAACAATAAGAAATAACAATATCAATAAGAAATAACAATAACAATAAGAAATAACAATATCAATAAGAAATAACAATAACAATAAGGAAGAACAATAACAATAAGAAATAACAATAACAATAAGAAATAACAATAACAATAAGAAATAACAATATCAATAAGAAATAACAATAACAATAAGAAATAACAATAACAATAAGAAATAACAATAACAATAAGAAATAACAATAACAATAAAAAATAACAATAACAATAAGAAATAACAATAACAATAAGAAATAACAATAACAATAAGAAATAACAATATCAATAAGAAATAACAATAACAATAAGAAATAACAATAACAATAAGAAATAACAATAACAATAAAAAATAACAATAACAATAAGAAATAACAATAACAATAAGAAATAACAATATCAATAAGAAATAACAATAACAATAAGAAATAACAATGACAATAAGAAATAACAATAACAATAAGAAATAGCAATAACAATAAGAAATAACAATAAAAATAAGAAATAACAATAACAATAAGAAATAACAATAACAATAAGAAATAACAATAACAATAAAAAATAACAATAACAATAAGAAATAACAATAACAATAAGAAATAACAATATCAATAAGAAATAACAATAACAATAAGGAAGAACAATAACAATAAGAAATAACAATGACAATAAGAAATAACAATAACAATAAGAAATAACAATAACAATAAGAAATAACAATAACAATAAGTAATAACAATAACAATAACAATAAAAAATAACAATAAGAATAAGAAATAACAATATCAATAAGAAATAACAATAACAATAAGGAAGAACAATAACAATAAGAAATAACAATGACAATAAGAAATAACAATAACAATAAGAAATAACAATAACAATAAGAAATAACAATAACAATAAGAAATAACAATAACAATAAAAAATAACAATAACAATAAGAAATAACAATAACAATAAGAAATAACAATATCAATAAGAAATAACAATAACAATAAGAAATAACAATAAGAATAAGAAATAACAATAAGTAATAACAATAACAATAACAATAAAAAATAACAATAAGAATAAGAAATAACAATAACAATAAGAAATAACAATAACAATAAGGAAGAACAATAACAATAAGAAATAACAATGACAATAAGAAATAACAATAACAATAAGAAATAGCAATAACAATAAGAAATAACAATAAAAATAAGAAATAACAATAACAATAAGAAATAACAATAACAATAAGAAATAACAATAACAATAAGAAATACTAATAACAATAAGAAATAACAATAACAATAAGAAATAACAATAACAATAACAATAAAAAATAACAATAACAATAAAAAATACCAATAACAATAAAAAATAACAATAACAATAAAAAATAACAATATCAATAAGAAATAACAATAACAATAAGAAATAACAATAACAATAAGAAATAACAATAACAATAAGAAATAACAATAACAATAAAAAATAACAATAACAATAAGAAATAACAATAACAATAAGAAATAACAATATCAATAAGAAATAACAATAACAATAAGAAATAACAATAAGAATAAGAAATAACAATAAGTAATAACAATAACAATAACAATAAAAAATAACAATAAGAATAAGAAATAACAATATCAATAAGAAAAAACAATAACAATTAGAAATAACAATAACAATAAGAAATAACATTAACAATAAGAAATAACATTAACAATAAGAAATAACAATAACATCAAGAAATAACAATAACAATAATAAAAAACAATAACAATAAGAGATACCAATAACAGTAAGAAATTAAAATAATAAAAAGAAATAACAATAACAATAAGTAATAACAATAACAATAGGAAATAACAATAACAATAAGAAATAACAATAACAATAAGAAATAACAATAACAATAAGAAATAACAATAACAATAAGAAAGAACAATAACAATAAGAAATAACAATAACAATAAGAAATAACAATAACCATAAGAAATAACAATAACAATAAGAAATAACAATAACAATAAGAAATAACAATAAGAAATAACAACAACAATAAGAAATAACAAAAAAATAAGAAATAACAATAACAATAAGAAATAACAATAACAATAAGATATAACAATAACAATAAGAAACAACAATAACAATAAGAAATAACAATAACAATAAGAAATAACAATAACAATAACAAATAACAATAACAATAAGAAATAACAATAACAATAAGAAATAACAATAACAATAAGAAATAACAACAAGAAAAAGAAATAACAATAACAATAAGAAATAACAACAAGAAAAAGAAATAACAATAACAATAAGAAATAACAATATCAATAAAAAATAACAATAAGAAAAAGAAATAACAATAACAATAAGAAATAACAATAACAATAGGAAATAACAATAACAATAATAAATAAAAATAACAATAAGAAATAACAATAACAAAAAGAAATAACAATAACAATAAAAAATAACAATAACAATAAGAAATAACAATAACAAAAAGAAATAACAATAACAATAGGAAATAACGATAACAATAAGAAATAACAATAACATTAAGAAATAACAATAACAATAAGAAACAACAATAACAATAAGAAATAACAATAACAATAAGAAATAACAATATCAATAAAAAATAACAATAACAAGAAGAAATAACAATAACAATAATAAATAAAAATAACAATAAGAAGTAACAATAAGAATAAGAAATAACAATAAGAAATAACAATAACAATAAGAAAGAACAATAACAATAAGAAATAACAATAACAATAAGAAATAACAATATCAATAAAAAATAACAATAACAAAAAGAAATAACAATAACAATAAGAAGTAACAATAACAATAAGAAATAACAATAAGAATAAGAAATAACAATAACAATAAGAAATAACAATAACAATAAAAAATAACAATAACAATAAGAAATAACAATAACAATAAGAAATAACAATAACAATAAGAAATAACAATAACAATAGGAAATAACAATAAGAATAAGAAATAACAATATTAATAAGAAATAACAATAACAATAAGAAATAACAATTACAAGTACAATAAGAAATAACAATAACAATAAGAAAAAGAAATAACAATAACAATAAGAAATAACAATAACAATAAGAAATAACACTAACAATAAGAAATAACAATAACAATAAGAAATAACAATATCAATAAGAAATAACAATATCAATAAAAAATAACAATAACAAAAAGAAATAACAATAACAATAAGAAGTAACAATAACAATAAGAAATAACAATAACAATAAGAAATAACAATAACAATAAGAAATAACAATAACAATAAGAAATAACAATAACAATAAAAAATAACAATAACAATAAGAAATAACAATAACAAAAAGAAATAACAATAAGAAATAACAATAACAATAAGAAATAACAATAACAAAAAGAAATGACAATAACAATAGGAAATAACAATAAGAATAAGAAATAACAATAACAATAAGAAATAACAAAAACAATAAGAAATAACAATAACAATAAGAAATAACAATAACAATAAGAAATAACAATAACAATAAAAAAATAACAATAACAATAAGAAATAACAAAAACAATAAGAAATAACAATAACAATAAGAATAAGAAATAACAATCACAATAAGAAATAACAATAACAATAAGAAATAACAATAACAATTAGAAATAACAATAAGAAATAACAATAACAATAAGAAATAACAATAACAATAAAAAATAACAATAACAATAAGAAATAACAATAACAATAAGAAATAACAATATCAATAAGAAATAACAATAACAATAAGAAATAACAATAACAATAAGAAATAACAATAACAAGAAGAAATAACAATAACAATAACAATAAAAAATAACAATAAGAATAAGAAATAACAATATCAATAAGAAAAAACAATAACAATAAGAAATAACAATAACAATAACAAATAACATTAACAATAAGAAATAACATTAACAATAAGAAATAACAATAACATTAAGAAATAACAATAACAATAATAAAAAAACAATAAAAATAAGGAATAACAATAACAATAACAATAAGAAATTAAAATAACAAAAAGAAATAACAATAACAATAAGAAATAACAATAACAATAAGAAATAACAATAACAATATGAAATAACAATAACAATAAGAAATAACAAAAACAATAAGAAATAACAATAACAATAAGAAATAACAATAACAATAAGAAATAACAATAACAATAAGAAACAACAATAACAATAAGAAATAACAATAATAATAAGAAATAACAATAACAATAAGAAATAACAATAACAATAAGAAATAACAATAACAATAAGAAATAACAATAACAATTACAATAAGAATGAACAATAACAATAACAATAAGAAATAACAACAAGAAAAAGAAATAACAATAACAATAAGAAATAACAATATCAATAAAAAATAACAATAACAAAAAGAAATAACAATAACAATAAGAAATAACAATAACAATAAGAAATAACAATAACAATAGGAAATAACAATAACAATAATAAATAAAAATAACAATAAGAAATAACAATGACAATAAGAAATAACTATAACAATAAAAAATAACAATAACAATAAGAAATAACAATAACAAAAAGAAATAACAAAAACAATAAGAAATAACAATAACAATAAGAAATAACAAAAACAAAAAGAAATAACAATAACAATAGGAAATAACAATAACAATAAGAAATAACAATAACATTAAGAAATAACAATAACAATAAGAAATAACAATAATAATAAGAAATAACAATAACAATAAGAAATAACAATAACAATAAGAAATAATAATATCAATAAAAAATAACAAAATAACAAGAAGAAATAACAATAATAATAAGAAAGAACAATAACAATAAGAAATAACAATAACAATAAGAAATAACAATATCAATAAAAAATAACAATAACAAAAAGAAATAACAATAACAATAAGAAATAACAATAACAATAAGAAATAACAATAACAATAAGAAATAACAATAACAATAAAAAATAACAATAACAATAAGAAATAACAATAACAAAAAGAAATAACAATAAGAAATAACAATAACAATAAGAAATAACAATAACAAAAAGAAATAACAATAACAATAGGAAATAACAATAAGAATAAGAAATAACAATATTAATAAGAAATAACAATAACAATTACAATAAGTAATAACAATAACAATAACAATAAGAAATAACAATAAGAAAAAGAAATAACAATAACAATAAGAAATAACAATAACAATAAGAAATAACAATAACAATAAGAAATAACACTAACAATAAGAAATAACAATAACAATAAGAAATAACAATAACAATAAGAAATAACAATATCAATAAAAAATAACAATAACAAAAAGAAATAACAATAAGAAATAACAATACCAAAAAGAAATAACAATAACAATAGGAAATAACAATAAAAATAAGAAATAACAATAACATTAAGAAATAACAATAACAATAAGAAATAACAATAACAATAAGAAATAACAATAACCATAAGAAATAACAATAACAATAAGAAATAACAATAACAATAAGAAATAACAATAACAATAAGAAATAACAATAACAATAAGAAATAACAATAAGAAATAACAATAACAATAACAATAAAAAATAACAATAAGAATAAGAAATAACAATATCAATAAGAAATAACAATAACAATAAGAAATAACATTAACAATAAGAAATAACAATAACATTAAGAAATAACAATAACAATAATAAAAAACAATAACAATAAGGAATAACAATAACAATAACCATAAGAAATACCAATAACAATAAGAAATTAAAATACCAAAAAGAAATAACAATAACAATAGGAAATAACAATAACAATAAGAAATAACAATAACAATAAGAAATAACAATAACAATAAGAAATAACAATAACAATAAGAAATAACAATAACAATAAAAATAACAATAACAATAAGAAATAACAATAACAATAAGAAATAACAATAACAATAAGAAATAACAATAACCATAAGAAATAACAATAACAATAAGAAATAACAATAAGAAATAACAATAACAATAAAAAATAACAATAACAATAAGAAATAACAATAACAAAAAGAAATAACAATAACAATAAGAAATAACAATAACAATAAGAAATAACAATAACAAAAAGAAATAACAATAACAATAGGAAATAACAATAACAATAAGAAATAACAATAACATTAAGAAATAACAATAACAATAAGAAATAACAATAACAATAAGAAATAACAATAACAATAAGAAATAACAATATCAATAAAAAATAACAATAACAAGAAGAAATAACAATAACAATAATAAATAAAAATAACAATAAGAAGTAACAATAAGAATAAGAAATAACAATAACAATAAGAAATAACAATAACAATAAGAAAAAGAACAATAACAATAAGAAATAAAAATAACAATAAGAAATAACAATAACAATAAAAATAACAATCACAATAAGAAATAACATTAACAATAAGAAACAACAATAACAATAAGAAATAACAATAACAATAAGAAATAACAATAACAATAAGAAAGAACAATAACAATAAGAAATAACAATAACAATAAAAAATAACAATAACAATAAGAAATAACAATAACAAAAAGAAATAACAATAACAATAAGAAATAACAATAACAATAACAAATAACAATAACAAAAAGAAATAACAATAACAATAGGAAATAACAATAACAAAAAGAAATAACAATAACATTAAGAAATAACAATAACAATAAGAAATAACAATAACAATAAGAAATAACAATATCAATAAAAAATAACAATAACAAAAAGAAATAACAATAACAATAAGAAATAACAATAACAAAAAGAAATAACAATAACAATAGGAAATAACAATAAAAATAAGAAATAACAATAACATTAAGAAATAACAATAAGAAATAACAATAAACATAAGAAATAACAATAACAATAAGAAATAACAATAACAATAAGAAATAACAATAACAATAAGAAATAACAATAACAATAAGAAATAACAAAAACAATAAGAAATAACAATAACAATAAGAAATAACAATAACAATAAGAAATAACAATCACAATAAGAAATAACAATAACTAAGAAATAACAATAACAATAAGAAATAACAATAGCAATAAGAAATAACAATAACAATAAGAAATAACAATAACAATAAGTAATACCAATAACAATAAAAAATAACAATAACAATAAGAAATAACAATAACAATAGGAAATAACAATATCAATAAGAAATAACAATAACAAAAAGAAATAACAATAACAATAAGAAATAACAATAACAATAAGAAATAACAATAACAATAAGAAATAACAATAAGAAATAACAATAACAATAACAATAAAAAATAACAATAAGAATAAGAAATAACAATATCAATAAGAAAAAACAATAACAATAAGAAATAACAATAACAATAAGAAATAACATTAACAATAAGAAATAACATTAACAATAAGAAATAACAATAACATTAAGAAATAACAATAACAATAATAAAAAACAATAACAATAAGGAATAACAATAACAATAACCATAAGAAATACCAATAACAATAAGAAATTAAAATACCAAAAAGAAATAACAATAACAATAAGTAATAACAATAACAATAGGAAATAACAATAACAATAAGAAATAACAATAACAATAAGAAATAACAATAACAATAAGAAATAACAATAACAATAAGAAATAACAATAACAATAAGAAATAACAATAACAATAAGAAATAACAATAACAAAAAGAAATAACAATAACCATAAGAAATAACAATAACAATAAGAAATAACAATAACAATAAGAAATAACAATAACAATAAGAAATAACAATAACAATAAGAAATAACAATAAGAAATAACAATAACAATAAGAAATAACAATAATAATAAAAAATAACAATAACAATAAGAAACAACAATAACAATAAGAAATAACAATAACAATAAGAAATAACAATAACAATAAGAAATAAAAATAACAATAACAAATAACAATAAAAATAAGAAATAACAATAACAATTACAATAAGAATGAACAATAACAATAACAATAAGAAATAACAACAAGAAAAAGAAATAACAATAACAATAAGAAATAACAATAACAATAAGAAATAACAATATCAATAAAAAATAACAATAACAAAAAGAAATAACAATAAGAAATAAGAATAACAATAAGAAATAACAATAACAATAGGAAATAACAATAACAATAATAAATAAAAATAACAATAAGAAATAACAATAACAATAAGAAATACCAATAACAATAAAAAATAACAATAACAATAGGAAATAACAATAACAAAAAAAATAACAATAACAATAAGAATTAACAATAACAATAAGAAATAACAATAACAAAAAGAAATAACAATAACAATAGGAAATAACAATAACAATAAGAAATAACAATAACATTAAGAAATAACAATAACAATAAGAAATAACAATAACAATTAGAAATAACAATATCAATAAAAAATAACAATAAGAAGAAGAAATAACAATAACAATAATAAATAAAAATAACAATAAGAAGTAACAATAAGAATAAGAAATAACAATAACAACAAGAAATAACAATAACAATAAGAAAGAACAATAACAATAAGAAATAAAAATAACAATAAGAAATAACAATAACAATAAAAATAACAATCACAATAAGAAATAACATTAACAATAAGAAACAACAATAACAATAAGAAATAACAATAACAATAAGAAATAACAATAACAATAAGAAAGAACAATAACAATAAGAACTAACAATAACAATAAGAAATAACAATAACAATAAGAAATAACAATAACAATAAGAAATAACAATAACAATAAGAAATAACAATAACAATAAAAAATAACAATAACAATAAGAAATAACAATAACAATAAGAAATAACAATATTAATAAGAAATAACAATAACAATAAGAAATAACAATAACAATAAGAATTAACAATAAGAAATAATAATAACAATAAGAAATAACAATAACAATAAGAAATAACAATCACAATAAGAAATAACAATAACAATAAGGGACAACAATAACAATAAGAAATAACAATAACAATAAGAAATAACAATAACAATAAGAAATAACATTAACAATAATAAATAACAATAACAATAAGGAATAACAATAAGTAATAACAATAACAATAGGAAATAACAATAACAATAAGAAATAACAATAACAATAAGAAATAACAATAACAATAAGAAATAACAATAACAATAAAAAATAACAATAACAATAAGAAATAACAATAACAATAAGAAATAACAATAACAATAAGAAATAAAAATAACAATAAAAACTAACAATAAGAATAAGAAATAACAATAACAATAAGAAATTACAATAACAATAAGAAATAACAATAACAATAAGAAATAAAAATAACAAAAAGAAATAACAATAAGAATAAGAAATAACAATAAGAATAAGAAATAACAATAAGAATAAGAAATAACAATAACAATAAGAAATAACAATAACAATAAGAAATACCAATAACAATAAGAAATAACAATAACAATAACAATAAGAAATAACAATAACAATAAGTAATAACAATAACAATATGAAATAACAATAACAATAAGAAATAACAATTACAATAAGGAAGAACAATAACAATAAAAATAGGAAATAACAATAACAATAAGAAATAACAATAACAATAAAAAATAACAATAACAATAAGAAATAACAATAACAATAAGAAATAACAATATCAATAAGAAATAACAATAACAATAAGAAATAACAATAACAATAAGAAATAACAATAACAATAAGAAATAACAACAACAATAAGAAATAACAATAACAATAAGAAATAACAATAACAATAAGAAATAACAATAACAATAACACTAAGAAATAACAATAACAAAAAGAAATAACAATAACAATAGGAAATAACAATAACAATAAGAAAGAACAATAACAATAAAAATAGGAAATAACAATAACAATAAGAAATAACAATAACAATAAGAAATAACAATAACAATAAGAAATAACAATAACAATAAGAAATAACAATACCAATAAGAAATAACAATAACAATAACACTAAGAAATAACAATAACAAAAAGAAATAACAATAACAATAGGAAATAACAATAACAATAAGAAATAACAATAACAATAGGAAATAACAATAACAATAAGAAATAACAATAACAATAAGAAATAACAATAACAATAAGAAATAACAATAACAATAAGAAATAACAATAACAATAAAAAATAACAATAACAATAGGAAATAACAATAACAATAAGAAATAACAATAACAATAAGAAATAACAATAAAAATAAGAAATAACAATAACAATAAGAAATAACAATAACAATTGGAAATAACAATAACAATAAGAAATAACAATAACAATAATAAATAACAATAACAATAAGAAATAACAATAACAATAAGAAATACCAATAACAATAAGAAATAACAATAACCATAAGAAATAACAATAACAATAAGAAATAACAATAACAATAAGAAATAACAGTAACAATAAGAAATAACAATAACAATAAGAAATAACAATAACAATAAGGAAGACCAATAACAATAAGAAATAACAATGACAATAAGAAATAACAATAACAATAAGAAATAGCAATAACAATAAGAAATATCAATAACAATAAGAAATAACAATAACAATAAGAAATAACAATAACAATAAGAAATACCAATAACAATAAGAAATAACAATAACAATAACAATAAAAAATACCAATAACAATAAGAAATAACAATAACAATAAAAAATAACAATAACAATAAGAAATAAGAATATCAATAAAAAATAACAATAACAATAAGATATAACAATAACAATAAGAAATAACAATAAGAAATAACAATAACAATAAGGAATAACAATAACAATAAGAAATACCAATAACAATAAGAAATAACAATAACAAAAAGAAATAACAATAACAATAAGAAATAACAATAACAATAAGAAATAACAATAACAATAAGAAATAACAATAGGAAATAACAATAACAATAAAAAATAACAATAACAATAAGAAATAACAATATCAATAAGAAATAACAATAACAATAAGTAATAACAATAACAATAAGATATAACAATAACAATAAGAAATAACAATAACAATAAGAAATAACAATAACAATAACAATAAAAAATAACAATAACAATAATAAATAACAATATCAATAAGAAATAACAATAACAATAAGAAATAACAATAACAATATGAAATAACAATAAGAAATAATATTAACAATAAGAAATAACAATAACAATAATAAATAACAATAACAATAAGGAATAACAATAACAATAACAATAAGAAATACCAATAACAATAAGAAATAACAATAACAAAAAGAAATAACAATAACAATAAGAAATAACAATAACAATAAGAAATAACAATAGGAAATAACAATAACAATAAGAAATAACAATATCAATAAAAAATTACAATAACAATAAGAAATAACAATAACAATAAGAAATAACAATAACAATAACAATAAAAAATAACAATAAGAAATAACAATATCAATAAGAAATAACAATAACAATAAGAAATAACAATAAGAAGTAACAATAAGAAATAACATTAACAATAAGAAATAACAATAACAATAAGAAATAACAATAACAATAAGAAATAACAATAACAATAATAAATTACAATAACAATAAGGAATAACAATAAAAATAAGAAATACCAATAACAATAAGAAATAACAATAACAAAAAGAAATAACAATAACAATAACAATAAGAAAGAACAATAACAATAAGAAATAACAATAGGAAATAACAATAACAAAAAGAAATAACAATAACAATAAGAAATAACAATATCAATAAGAAATAACAATAACAATAAGAAATAACAATAACAATAAGAAATAACAATAACAATAAGAAATAACAATAACAATAAGAAATAACAATAACTATAAGAAATACCAATAACAATAAGAAATAACAATAACAATAAGAAATAAAAATAACAATAAGAAATAACAATAACAATAAGAAATAACAATAACTATAAGAAACAACATTAACAATAAGAAACAACAATAACAATAAGAAATAACACTAAGAAATAACAATAACAATAAGAAATAGCAATAACAATAAGAAATAGCAATAACAATAAGAAATAACAATAACAATAAGAAATAACAATAACAATAAGAAATAACAATAACAATAAGAAATAACAATAACAATAAGAAATAGCAATAACAATAAGAAATAACAATAACAGTAGGAAATAACAATAAGAAATAACAATAACAATAAGAAATAACAATACCAATAAGAAATAACAATTACAATAAGAAATAACAATAACAATAATAAATAGCAATAACAATAAGAAATAACAATAACAATAAGAAATATCAATAACAATAAGAAATAACAATAACATTAAAAAATAACAATAACAATAAGAAATAACAATATCAATAAGAAATAACAATAACAATAAGAAATAACAATAACAATAAGAAATAACAATAACCATAAGAAATAACAATAACAATAACAATAAGAAATAACAATAACAATAACAATAAGAAATAACAATAACAAAAAGAAATAACAATAACAATAAGAAATAACAATAACAATAAGAAATAACAATAACAATGAGAAATAACAATAACAATAAGAAATGACAATAACAATAAGAAATAACAATAACAATAACAATAAGAAATAACAATAACAATAGGAAATAACAATAACAATAAAAAATAACAATAACAATAAGAAATCACAATAACAATAAGAAATAACAATAACAATAAGAAATAACAATAACAATAAGAAATAACAATAACAATAAGAATCAACAATAACAATAACAAAAATAAATAACAATAACAATAGGAAATAACAATAACAATAAGAAATAACTATAACAATAAGAAATAACAATAACAATAAGAAATAACAATAGCAATAAGAAATAACAATAACAATAAGAAATAACAATAACAATAGGAAATAACAATAACAATAACAATAAGAAATAACAATAACAATAAGAAATAACAATAACAATAAGAAAAAGCAATAACAATAAGAAATAACAATAACAATAAGAAATAACAATAACATTAAGAAATAACAATAACAATAAAAAATAACAATAACTATAAGAAATAACAAGAACAATAACAATAAGAAATAACAATAGGAAATAACAATAACAATAAGAAATAACAATAACAATAAGAAATAACAATAAGAAATAACAATAACAATAAGAAATAACAATAACAATAGCAATAAAAAATAACAATAACAATAAGAAATAACAATATCAATAAGAAATAACAATAACAATAAGAAATAACAATTACAATAAGAAATAACAATAAGAAGTAACAATAAGAAATAACATTAACAATAAGAAATAACATTAACAATATGAAATAACAATAACAATAAGAAATAACAATAACAATAAGAAATAACAATAACAATAACAATAAAAAATAACAATAAGAATAAGAAATAACAATATCAATAAGAAAAAACAATAACAATAAGAAATAATAATAACAATAAGAAATAACATTAACAATAAGAAATAACAATAACATTAAGAAATAACAATAACAACAATAAAAAACAATAATAATAAGGAATAACAATAACAATAACAATAAGAAATACCAATAACAATAAAAAATTAAAATAACAAAAAGAAATAACAATAACAATAAGTAATAACAATAACAATAGGAAATAACAATAACAATAAGAAATAACAATAACAATAAAAAATAACAATAACAATAAGAAATAACAAAAACAATAAGAAATAACAATAACAATAAGAATAAGAAATAACAATAAGAATAAGAAATAACAATCACAATAAGAAATAACAATAACAATAAGAAATAACAATAACAATAAGAAATAACAATAACAATAAGAAATAACAATAACAATAAGAAATAACAATAACAATAAAAAATAACAATAACAATAAGAAATAACAATAACAATAAGAAATAACAATATCAATAAGAAATAACAATAACAATAAGAAATAACAATAACAATAAGAAATAACAATAACAATAACAATAAAAAATAACAATATCAATAAGAAAAAACAATAACAATAAGAAATAACAATAACAATAAGAAATAACATTAACAATAAGAAATAACATTAACAATAAGAAATAACAATAACATTAAGAAATAACAATAACAATAATAAAAAACAATAACAATAAGGAATAACAATAACAATAACAATAAGAAATACCAATAACAATAAGAAATTAAAATAACAAAAAGAAATAACAATAACTATAGGAAATAACAATAACAATAAGAAATAACAATAACAATAAGAAATAACAATAACAATATGAAATAACAATAACAATAAGAAATAACAAAAACAATGAGAAATAACAATAACAATAAGAAATAACAATAACAATAAGAAACAACAATAACAATAAGAAATAACAATAATAATAAGAAATAACAATAACAATAAGAAATAACAATAACAATAAGAAATAACAATAACCATAAGAAATAACAATAACAATAAGAAATAACAATAACAATAAGAAATAACAATAACAATAAGAAATAACAAAAACAATAAGAAATAACAATAACAATAAGAAATAACAATAACAATAAGAAATAACAATCACAATAAGAAATAACAATAACAATAAGAAATAACAATAACAATAAGAAATAACAATAACAATAAGAAATACCAATAACAATAAGAAATAACAATAACAATAAAAAATAACAATAAGAATAAGAAATAACAATAACAATAAGAAATAACAATATCAATAAGAAATAACAATAACAATAAGAAATAACAATAACAATAAGAAATAACAATAACAATAAGAAATAACAATAACAATAACAATAAAAATAACAATAAGAATAAGAAATAACAATATCAATAAGAAAAAACAATAACAATAAGAAATAATAATAACAATAAGAAATAACATTACCAATAAGAAATAACAATAACATTAAGAAATAACAATAACAATAATAAAAAACAATAACAATAAGGAATAACAATAACAATAACAATAAGAAATACCAGTAACAATAAGAAATTAAAATAACAAAAAGAAATAACAATAACAATAGGAAATAACAATAACAATAAGAAATAACAATAACAATAAAAAATAACAATAACAATAAGAAATAACAATAACAATAAGAATAAGAAATAACAATAAGAATAAGAAATAACAATCACAATAAGAAATAACAATAACAATAAGAAATAACAATAACAATAAGAAATAACAATAACAATAAGAAAGAACAATAACAATAAAAAATAACAATAACAATAAGAAATAACAATAACAATAAGAAATAACAATATCAATAAGAAATAACAATAACAATAAGAAATAACAATAACAATAAGAAATAACAATAACAATAAGAAATAACAATAACAATAACAATAAAAAATAACAATAAGAATAAGAAATAACAATATCAATAAGAAAAAACAATAACAATAAGAAATTAAAATAACAAAAAGAAATAACAATAACTATAAGTAATAACAATAACAATAGGAAATAACAATAACAATAAGAAATAACAATAACAATAAGAAATAACAATAATAATAAGAAATAACAATAACAATATGAAATAACAATAACAATAAGAAATAACAAAAACAATAAGAAATAACAATAACAATAAGAAATAACAATAACAATAAGAAATAACAATAACAATAAGAAACAACAATAACAATAAGAAATAACAATAATAATAAGAAATAACAATAACAATAAGAAATAACAATAACAATAAGAAATAACAATAACAATAAGAAATAACAATAACAATTACAATAAGAATGAACAATAACAATAACAATAAGAAATAACAACAAGAAAAAGAAATAACAATAACAATAAGAAATAACAATAACAATAAGAAATAACAATAACAATAAGAAATAACAATATCAATAAAAAATAACAATAACTAAAAGAAATAACAATAACAATAAGAAATAACAATAACAATAAGAAATAACAATAACAATAGGAAATAACAATAACAATAAGAAATAACAATAACAATAAAAAATAACAATAACAATAAGAAATAACAAAAACAATAAGAAATAACAATAACAATAAGAAATAACAATAACAATAAGAAAAAGCAATAACAATAAGAAATAACAATAACAATAAGAAATAACAATAACATTAAAAAATAACAATAACAATAAAAAATAACAATAACTATAAGAAATAACAAGAACAATAACAATAAGAAATAACAATAGGAAATAACAATAACAATAAGAAATAACAATAACAATAAGAAATAACAATAAGAAATAACAATAACAATAAGAAATAACAATAACAATAGCAATAAAAAATAACAATAACAATAAGAAATAACAATATCAATAAGAAATAACAATAACAATAAGAAATAACAATTACAATAAGAAATAACAATAAGAAGTAACAATAAGAAATAACATTAACAATAAGAAATAACATTAACAATATGAAATAACAATAACAATAAGAAATAACAATAACAATAAGAAATAACAATAACAATAACAATAAAAAATAACAATAAGAATAAGAAATAACAATATCAATAAGAAAAAACAATAACAATAAGAAATAATAATAACAATAAGAAATAACATTAACAATAAGAAATAACAATAACATTAAGAAATAACAATAACAACAATAAAAAACAATAACAATAAGGAATAACAATAACAATAACAATAAGAAATACCAATAACAATAAAAAATTAAAATAACAAAAAGAAATAACAATAACAATAAGTAATAACAATAACAATAGGAAATAACAATAACAATAAGAAATAACAATAACAATAAAAAATAACAATAACAATAAGAAATAACAAAAACAATAAGAAATACCAATAACAATAAGAATAAGAAATAACAATAAGAATAAGAAATAACAATCACAATAAGAAATAACAATAACAATAAGAAATAACATTAACAATAAGAAATAACAATAACAATAAGAAATAACAATAACAATAAGAAATAACAATAACAATAAAAAATAACAATAACAATAAGAAATAACAATAACAATAAGAAATAACAATATCAATAAGAAATAACAATAACAATAAGAAATAACAATAACAATAAGAAATAACAATAACAATAAAAAATAACAATATCAATAAGAAAAAAAAATAACAATAAGAAATAACAATAACAATAAGAAATAACATTAACAATAAGAAATAACATTAACAATAAGAAATAACAATAACATTAAGAAATAACAATAACAATAATAAAAAACAATAACAATAAGGAATAACAATAACAATAACAATAAGAAATACCAATAACAATAAGAAATTAAAATAACAAAAAGAAATAACAATAACTATAGGAAATAACAATAACAATAAGAAATAACAATAACAATAAGAAATAACAATAACAATATGAAATAACAATAACAATAAGAAATAACAAAAACAATAAGAAATAACAATAACAATAAGAAATAACAATAACAATAAGAAATAACAATAACAATAAGAAACAACAATAACAATAAGAAATAACAATAATAATAAGAAATAACAATAACAATAAGAAATAACAATAACAATAAGAAATAACAATAACCATAAGAAATAACAATAACAATAAGAAATAACAATAACAATAAGAAATAACAATAACAATAAGAAATAACAAAAACAATAAGAAATAACAATAACAATAAGAAATAACAATAACAATAAGAAATAACAATCACAATAAGAAATAACAATAACAATAAGAAATAACAATAACAATAAGAAATAACAATAACAATAAGAAATACCAATAACAATAAGAAATAACAATAACAATAAAAAATAACAATAAGAATAAGAAATAACAATAACAATAAGAAATAACAATATCAATAAGAAATAACAATAACAATAAGAAATAACAATAACAATAAGAAATAACAATAACAATAACAATAAAAAATAACAATAAGAATAAGAAATAACAATATCAATAAGAAAAAACAATAACAATAAGAAATAATAATAACAATAAGAAATAACATTACCAATAAGAAATAACAATAACATGAAGAAATAACAATAACAATAATAAAAAACAATAACAATAAGGAATAACAATAACAATAACAATAAGAAATACCAATAACAATAAGAAATTAAAATAACAAAAAGAAATAACAATAACAATAGGAAATAACAATAACAATAAGAAATAACAATAACAATAAAAAATAACAATAACAATAAGAATAAGAAATAACAATAAGAATAAGAAATAACAATCACAATAAGAAATAACAATAACAATAAGAAATAACAATAACAATAAGAAATAACAATAACAATAAGAAAGAACAATAACAATAAAAAATAACAATAACAATAAGAAATAACAATAACAATAAGAAATAACAATATCAATAAGAAATAACAATAACAATAAGAAATAACAATAACAATAAGAAATAACAATAACAATAAGAAATAACAATAACAATAACAATAAAAAATAACAATAAGAATAAGAAATAACAATATCAATAAGAAAAAACAATAACAATAAGAAATAACATTAACAATAAGAAATAACATTAACAATAAGAAATAACAATAACATTAAGAAATAACAATAACAGTAATAAAAAACAATAACAATAAGGAATAACAATAACATTAACAATAAGAAATACCAATAACAATAAGAAATTAAAATAACAAAAAGAAATAACAATAACTATAAGTAATAACAATAACAATAGGAAATAACAATAACAATAAGAAATAACAATAACAATAAGAAATAACAATAACAATAAGAAATAACAATAACAATATGAAATAACAATAACAATAAGAAATAACAAAAACAATAAGAAATAACAATAACAATAAGAAATAACAATAACAATAAGAAATAACAATAACAATAAGAAACAACAATAACAATAAGAAATAACAATAATAATAAGAAATAACAATAACAATAAGAAATAACAATAACAATAAGAAATAACAATAACAATTACAATAAGAATGAACAATAACAATAACAATAAGAAATAACAACAAGAAAAAGAAATAACAATAACAATAAGAAATAACAATAACAATAAGAAATAACAATAACAATAAGAAATAACAATATCAATAAAAAATAACAATAACTAAAAGAAATAACAATAACAATAAGAAATAACAATAACAATAAGAAATAACAATAACAATAAGAAATAACAATAACAATAATAAATAAAAATAACAATAAGAAATAACAATGACAATAAGAAATAACTATAACAATAAAAAATAACAATAACAATAAGAAATAACAATAACAAAAAGAAATAACAATAACAATAAGAAATAACAATAACAATAAGAAATAACAAAAACAAAAAGAAATAACAATAGGAAATAACAATAACAATAAGAAATAACAATAACATTAAGAAATAACAATAACAATAAGAAATAACAATAATAATAAGAAATAACAATAACAATAAGAAATAACAATATCAATAAAAAATATCAAAATAACAAGAAGAAATAACAATAACAATAATAAATAAAAATAACAATAAGAAGTAACAATAAGATTAAGAAATAACAATAATAATAAGAAAGAACAATAACAATAAGAAATAACAATAACAATAAGAAATAACAATAACAATAAGAAATAACAATAACAATAAGAAATAACAATATCAATAAAAAATAACAATAACAAAAAGAAATAACAATAACAATAAGAAGTAACAATAACAATAAGAAATAACAATAACAATAAGAAATAACAATAACAATAAAAAATAACAATAACAATAAGAAATAACAATAACAAAAAGAAATAACAATAAGAAATAACAATAAGAAATAACAATAACAATAAGAAATAACAATAACAAAAAGAAATAACAATAAAAATAGAAAATAACAATAAGAATAAGAAATAACAATATTAATAAGAAATAACAATAACAATTACAATAAGTAATAACAATAACAATAACAATAAGAAAAAGAAATAACAATAACAATAAGAAATAACAATAACAATAAGAAATAACAATAACAATAAGAAATAACACTAACAATAAGAAATAACAATAACAATAAGAAATAACAATAACAATAAGAAATAACAATATCAATAAAAAATAACAATAACAAAAAGAAATAACAATAACAATAAGAAATAACAATAACAAAAAGAAATAACAATAAAAATAAGAAATAACAATAACATTAAGAAATAACAATAACAATAAGAAATAACAATAACAATAAGAAATAACAATAACCAAAGGAAATAACAATAACAATAAGAAATAACAATAACAATAAGAAATAACAATAACAATAAGAAATAACAAAAACAATAAGAAATAACAATAACAATAAGAAATAACAATAACAATAAGAAATAACAATCACAATAAGAAATAACAATAACAATAAGAAATAACAATAACAATAAGAAATAACAATAGCAATAAGACATAACAATAACAATAAGAAATAACAATAACAATAAGTAATACTAATAACAATAAAAAATAACAATAACAATAAGAAATAACAATAACAATAAGAAATAACAATATCAATAAGAAATAACAATAACAAAAAGAAATAACAATAACAATAAGAAATAACAATAACAATAAGAAATAACAATAACAATAAGAAATAACAATAACAATAACAATAAAAAATAACAATAAGAATAAGAAATAACAATATCAATAAGAAAAAACCATAACAATAAGAAATAACAATAACAATAAGAAATATCATTAACAATAAGAAATAACATTAACAATAAGAAATAACAATAACATTAAGAAATAACAATAATAAAAAACAATAACAATAAGGAATAACAATAACAATAACCATAAGAAATACCAATAACCATAAGAAATTAAAATACCAAAAAGGAATAACAATAACAATAGGAAATAACAATAACAATAAGAAATAACAATAACAATAAGAAATAACAATAACAATAACAAATAACAATAACAATAAAAATAACAATAAAAATAAGAAATAACAATAATAATAACAATAAAAAATAACAATATCAATAAGAAAAAACAATAACAATAAGAAATAACAATAACAATAAGAAATAACATTAACAATAAGAAATAACATTAACAATAAGAAATAACAATAACATTAAGAAATAACAATAACAATAATAAAAAACAATAACAATAAGGAATAACAATAACAATAACAATAAGAAATACCAATAACAATAAGAAATTAAAATAACAAAAAGAAATAACAATAACTATAGGAAATAACAATAACAATAAGAAATAACAATAACAATAAGAAATAACAATAACAATATGAAATAACAATAACAATAAGAAATAACAAAAACAATGAGAAATAACAATAACAATAAGAAATAACAATAACAATAAGAAATAACAATAACAATAAGAAACAACAATAACAATAAGAAATAACAATAATAATAAGAAATAACAATAACAATAAGAAATAACAATAACAATAAGAAATAACAATAACCATAAGAAATAACAATAACAATAAGAAATAACAATAACAATAAGAAATAACAATAACAATAAGAAATAACAAAAACAATAAGAAATAACAATAACAATAAGAAATAACAATAACAATAAGAAATAACAATCACAATAAGAAATAACAATAACAATAATAAATAACAATAACAATAAGAAATAACAATAACAATAAGAAATACCAATAACAATAAGAAATAACAATAACAATAAAAAATAACAATAAGAATAAGAAATAACAATAACAATAAGAAATAACAATATCAATAAGAAATAACAATAACAATAAGAAATAACAATAACAATAAGAAATAACAATAACAATAAGAAATAACAATAACAATAACAATAAGAAATAACAATATCAATAAGAAAAAACAATAACAATAAGAAATAATAATAACAATAAGAAATAACATTACCAATAAGAAATAACAATAACATTAAGAAATAACAATAACAATAATAAAAAACAATAACAATAAGGAATAACAATAACAATAACAATAAGAAATACCAATAACAATAAGAAATTAAAATAACAAAAAGAAATAACAATAACAAAAAGAAATAACAATAACAATAGGAAATAACAATAACAATAAGAAATAACAATAACAATAAAAAATAACAATAACAATAAGAAATAACAATAACAATAAGAATAAGAAATAACAATAAGAATAAGAAATAACAATCACAATAAGAAATTACAATAACAATAAGAAATAACAATAACAATAAGAAATAACAATAACAATAAGAAAGAACAATAACAATAGAAAATAACAATAACAATAAGAAATAACAATAACAATAAGAAATAACAATATCAATAAGAAATAACAATAACAATAAGAAATAACAATAACAATAAGAAATAACAATAACAATAACAATAAAAAATAACAATAAGAATAAGAAATAACAATATCAATAAGAAAAAACAATAACAATAAGAAATAACAATAACAATAAGAAATAACATTAACAATAAGAAATAACATTAACAATAAGAAATAACAATAACATTAAGAAATAACAATAACAGTAATAAAAAACAATAACAATAAGGAATAACAATAACAATAACAATAAGAAATACCAATAACAATAAGAAATTAAAATAACAAAAAGAAATAACAATAACTATAAGTAATAACAATAACAATAGGAAATAACAATAACAATAAGAAATAACAATAACAATAAGAAATAACAATAATAATAAGAAATAACAATAACAATATGAAATAACAATAACAATAAGAAATAACAAAAACAATTAGAAATAACAATAACAATAAGAAATAACAATAACAATAAGAAATAACAATAACAATAAGAAACAACAATAACAATAAGAAATAACAATAATAATAAGAAATAACAATAACAATAAGAAATAACAATAACAATAAGAAATAACAATAACAATAAGAAATAACAATAACAATTACAATAAGAATGAACAATAACAATAACAATAAGAAATAACAATAACAATAAGAAATAACAATAACAATAAGAAATAACAATATCAATAAAAAATAACAATAACTAAAAGAAATAACAATAACAATAAGAAATAACAATAACAATAAGAAATAACAATAACAATAGGAAATAACAATAACAATAATAAATAAAAATAACAATAAGAAATAACAATGACAATAAGAAATAACTATAACAATAAAAAATAACAATAACAATAAGAAATAACAATAAAAAAAGAAATAACAATAACAATAAGAAATAACAATAACAATAAGAAATAACAAAAACAAAAAGAAATAACAATAGGAAATAACAATAAGAAATAACAATAACATTAAGAAATAACAATAACAATAAGAAATAACAATAATAATAAGAAATAACAATAACAATAAGAAATAACAATATCAATAAAAAATATCAAAATAACAAGAAGAAATAACAATAACAATAATAAATAAAAATAATAATAAGAAGTAACAATAAGATTAAGAAATAACAATAATAATAAGAAAGAACAATAACAATAAGAAATAACAATAACAATAAGAAATAACAATAACAATAAGAAATAACAATAACAATAAGAAATAACAATATCAATAAAAAATAACAATAACAAAAAGAAATAACAATAACAATAAGAAGTAACAATAACAATAAGAAATAACAATAACAATAAGAAATAACAATAACAATAAGAAATAACAATAACAATAAAAAATAACAATAACAATAAGAAATAACAATAACAAAAAGAAATAACAATAAGAAATAACAATAACAAAAAGAAATAACAATAAAAATAGAAAATAACAATAAGAATAAGAAATAACAATATTAATAAGAAATAACAATAACAATTACAATAAGTAATAACAATAACAATAACAATAAGAAAAAGAAATAACAATAACAATAAGAAATAACAATAACAATAAGAAATAACAATAACAATAAGAAATAACACTAACAATAAGAAATAACAATAACAATAAGAAATAACAATAACAATAAGAAATAACAATATCAATAAAAAATAACAATAACAAAAAGAAATAACAATAACAATAAGAAATAAAAATAACAAAAAGAAATAACAATAAAAATAAGAAATAACAATAACATTAAGAAATAACAATAACAATAAGAAATAACAATAACAATAAGAAATAACAATAACCAAAAGAAATAACAATAACAATAAGAAATAACAATAACAATAAGAAATAACAATAACAATAAGAAATAACAAAAACAATAAGAAATAACAATAACAATAAGAAATAACAATAACAATAAGAAATAACAATCACAATAAGAAATAACAATAACAATAAGAAATAACAATAACAATAAGAAATAACAATAGCAATAAGACATAACAATAACAATAAGAAATAACAATAACAATAAGTAATACTAATAACAATAAAAAATAACAATAACAATAAGAAATAACAATAACAATAAGAAATAACAATATCAATAAGAAATAACAATAACAAAAAGAAATAACAATAACAATAAGAAATAACAATAACAATAAGAAATAACAATAACAATAAGAAATAACAATAACAATAACAATAAAAAATAACAATAAGAATAAGAAATAACAATATCAATAAGAAAAAACCATAACAATAAGAAATAACAATAACAATAAGAAATATCATTAACATTAAGAAATAACATTAACAATAAGAAATAACAATAACATTAAGAAATAACAATAATAAAAAACAATAACAATAAGGAATAACAATAACAATAACCATAAGAAATACCAATAACAATAAGAAATTAAAATACCAAAAAGAAATAACAATAACAATAGGAAATAACAATAACAATAAGAAATAACAATAACAATAAGAAATAACAATAACAATAACAAATAACAATAACAATAAAAATAACAATAACAATAAGAAATAACAATAACAATAAGAAATAACAATAACAATAAGAAATAACAATAACCATAAGAAATAACAATAAGAATAAGAAATAACAATCACAATAAGAAATAACAATAACAATAAGAAATAACAATAACAAAAAGAAATAACAATAAGAAATAACAATGACAATAAGAAATAACTATAACAATAAAAAATAACAATAACAATAAGAAATACCAATAACAATAAGAAATTAAAATAACAAAAAGAAATAACAATATCTATAAGTAATAACAATAACAATAGGAAATAACAATAACAATAACAAATAACAATAACAATAAGAAATAACAATAATAATAAGAAATAACAATAACAATATGAAATAACAATAACAATAAGAAATAACAAAAACAATAAGAAATAACAATAACAATAAAAAATAACAATAACAATAAGAAATAACAATAACAATAAGAAACAACAATAACAATAAGAAATAACAATAATAATAAGAAATAACAATAACAATAAGAAATAACAATAACAATAAGAAATAACAATAACAATAAGAAATAACAATAACAATTACAATAAGAATGAACAATAACAATAACAATAAAAAATAACAACAAGAAAAAGAAATAACAATAACAATAAGAAATAACAATAACAATAAGAAATAACAATAACAATAAGAAATAACAATATCAATAAAAAATAACAATAACTAAAAGAAATAACAATAACAATAAGAAATAACAATAACAATAAGAAATAACAATAACAATAGGAAATAACAATAACAATAATAAATAAAAATAACAATAAGAAATAACAATGACAATAAGAAATAACTATAACAATAAAAAATAACAATAACAATAAGAAATAACAATAACAAAAAGAAATAACAATAACAATAAGAAATAACAATAACAATAAGAAATAACAAAAACAAAAAAAATAACAATAGGAAATAACAATAACAATAAGAAATAACAATAACAATAAGAAATAACAATAATAATAAGAAATAACAATAACAATAAGAAATAACAATATCAATAAAAAATATCAAAATAACAAGAAGAAATAACAATAACAATAATAAATAAAAATAACAATAAGAAGTAACAATAAGATTAAGAAATAACAATAATAATAAGAAAGAACAATAACAATAAGATATAACAATAACAATAAGAAATAACAATAACAATAAGAAATAACAATAACAATAAGAAATAACAATATCAATAAAAAATAACAATAACAAAAAGAAATAACAATAACAATAAGAAGTAACAATAACAATAAGAAATAACAATAACAATAAGAAATAACAATAACAATAAGAAATAACAATAACAATAAAAAATAACAATAACAATAAGAAATAACAATAAAAAAAAGAAATAACAATAAGAAATAACAATAACAATAACAAATAACAATAACAAAAAGAAATAACAATAAAAATAGAAAATAACAATAAGAATAAGAAATAACAATATTAATAAGAAATAACAATAACAATTACAATAAGTAATAACAATAACAATAACAATAAGAAAAAGAAATAACAATAACAATAAGAAATAACAATAACAATAAGAAATAACAATAACAATAAGAAATAACACTAACAATAAGAAATAACAATAACAATAAGAAATAACAATAACAATAAGAAATAACAATATCAATAAAAAATAACAATAACAAAAAGAAATAACAATAACAATAAGAAATAACAATAACAAAAAGAAATAACAATAAAAATAAGAAATAACAATAACATTAAGAAATAACAATAACAATAAGAAATAACAATAACAATAAGAAATAACAATAACCAAAAGAAATAACAATAACAATAAGAAATAACAATAACAATAAGAAATAACAATAACAATAAGAAATAACAAAAACAATAAGAAATAACAATAACAATAAGAAATAACAATAACAATAAGAAATAACAATCACAATAAGAAATAACAATAACAATAAGAAATAACAATAACAATAAGAAATAACAATAGCAATAAGACATAACAATAACAATAAGAAATAACAATAACAATAAGTAATACTAATAACAATAAAAAATAACAATAACAATAAGAAATAACAATAACAATAAGAAATAACAATATCAATAAGAAATAACAATAACAAAAAGAAATAACAATAACAATAAGAAATAACAATAACAATAAAAAATAACAATAACAATAACAATAAAAAATAACAATAAGAATAAGAAATAACAATATCAATAAGAAAAAACCATAACAATAAGAAATAACAATAACAATAAGAAATATCATTAACAATAAGAAATAACATTAACAATAAGAAATAACAATAACATTAAGAAATAACAATAATAAAAAACAATAACAATAAGGAATAACAATAACAATAACCATAAGAAATACCAATAACAATAAGAAATTAAAATACCAAAAAGAAATAACAATAACAATAGGAAATAACAATAACAATAAGAAATAACAATAACAATAAGAAATAACAATAACAATAACAAATAACAATAACAATAAAAATAACAATAACAATAAGAAATAACAATAACAATAAGAAATAACAATAACAATAAGAAATAACAATAACCATAAGAAATAACAATAAGAATAAGAAATAACAATCACAATAAGAAATAACAATAACAATAAGAAATAACAATAACAATAAGAAATAACAATAACAATAAGAAAGAACAATAACAATAAAAAATAACAATAACAATAAGAAATAACAATAACAATAAGAAATAACAATATCAATAAGAAATAACAATAACAATAAGAAATAACAATAACAATAAGAAATAACAATAACAATAACAATAACAATAAAAAATAACAATAAGAATAAGAAATAACAATATCAATAAGAAAAAAAAATAACAATATGAAATAACAATAACAATAAGAAATAACATTAACAATAAGAAATAACATTAACAATAAGAAATAACAATAACATTAAGAAATAACAATAACAATAAGAAATAACAATAACAATAAGAAATAACAATAACAATAAAAAATAACAATAACAATAAGAAATAACAATAACAAAAAGAAATAACAATAAGAAATAACAATAACAAAAAGAAATAACAATAAAAATAGAAAATAACAATAAGAATAAAAAATAACAATATTAATAAGAAATAACAATAACAATTACAATAAGTAATAACAATAACAATAACAATAAGAAAAAGAAATAACAATAACAATAAGAAATAACAATAACAATAAGAAATAACAATAACAATAAGAAATAACACTAACAATAAGAAATAACAATAACAATAAGAAATAACAATAACAATAAGAAATAACAATAACAATAACAATAAAAAATAACAATAAGAATAAGAAATAACAATATCAATAAGAAAAAACAATAACAATAAGAAATAACATTAACAATAAGAAATAACAATAACATTAAGAAATAACAATAACAACAATAAAAAACAATAACAATAAGGAATAACAATAACAATAACAATAAGAAATACCAATAACAATAAAAAATTAAAATAACAAAAAGAAATAACAATAACTATAAGTAATAACAATAACAATAGGAAATAACAATAACAATAAGAAATAACAATAACAATAAAAAATAACAATAACAATAAGAAATAACAAAAACAATAAGAAATAACAATAACAATAAGAATAAGAAATAACAATAACAATAAGAAATAACAATAACAATAAGAAATAACAATAACAATAAGAAATAACAATAACAATAAGAAATAACAATAACAATAAAAAATAACAATAACAATAAGAAATAACAATAGCAATAAGAAATAACAATATCAATAAGAAATAACAATAACAATAAGAAATAACAATAACAATAAGAAATAACAATAACAATAACAATAAAAAATAACAATATCAATAAGAAAAAACAATAACAATAAGAAATAACAATAACAATAAGAAATAACATTAACAATAAGAAATAACATTAACAATAAGAAATAACAATAACATTAAGAAATAACAATAACAATAATAAAAAACAATAACAATAAGGAATAACAATAACAATAACAATAAGAAATACCAATAACAATAAGAAATTAAAATAACAAAAAGAAATAACAATAACTATAGGAAATAACAATAACAATAAGAAATAACAATAACAATATGAAATAACAATAACAATAAGAAATAACAAAAACAATGAGAAATAACAATAACAATAAGAAATAACAATAACAATAAGAAACAACAATAACAATAAGAAATAACAATAATAATAAGAAATAACAATAACAATAAGAAATAACAATAACAATAAGAAATAACAATAACCATAAGAAATAACAATAACAATAAGAAATAACAATAACAATAAGAAATAACAATAACAATAAGAAATAACAAAAACAATAAGAAATAACAATAACAATAAGAAATAACAATAACAATAAGAAATAACAATCACAATAAGAAATAACAATAACAATAAGAAATAACAATAACAATAAGAAATAACAATAACAATAAGAAATACCAATAACAATAAGAAATAACAATAACAATAAAAAATAACAATAAGAATAAGAAATAACAATAACAATAAGAAATAACAATATCAATAAGAAATAACAATAACAATAAGAAATAACAATAACAATAAGAAATAACAATAACAATAAGAAATAACAATAACAATAACAATAAAAAATAACAATAAGAATAAGAAATAACAATATCAATAAGAAAAAACAATAACAATAAGAAATAATAATAACAATAAGAAATAACATTACCAATAAGAAATAACAATAACATTAAGAAATAACAATAACAATAATAAAAAACAATAACAATAAGGAATAACAATAACAATAACAATAAGAAATACCAATAACAATAAGAAATTAAAATAACAAAAAGAAATAACAATAACAATAGGAAATAACAATAACAATAAGAAATAACAATAACAATAAAAAATAACAATAACAATAAGAAATAACAATAACAATAAGAATAAGAAATAACAATAAGAATAAGAAATAACAATCACAATAAGAAATAACAATAACAATAAGAAATAACAATAACAATAAGAAATAACAATAACAATAAGAAAGAACAATAACAATAAAAAATAACAATAACAATAAGAAATAACAATAACAATAAGAAATAACAATATCAATAAGAAATAACAATAACAATAAGAAATAACAATAACAATAAGAAATAACAATAAGAATAAGAAATAACAATAACAATAACAATAAAAAATAACAATAAGAATAAGAAATAACAATATCAATAAGAAAAAACAATAACAATAAGAAATAACAATAACAATAAGAAATAACATTAACAATAAGAAATAACATTAACAATAAGAAATAACAATAACATTAAGAAATAACAATAACAGTAATAAAAAACAATAACAATAAGGAATAACAATAACAATAACAATAAGAAATACCAATAACAAAAAGAAATAACAATAACTATAAGTAATAACAATAACAATAGGAAATAACAATAACAATAAGAAATAGCAATAATAATAAGAAATAACAATAACAATATGAAATAACAATAACAATAAGAAATAACAAAAACAATAAGAAATAACAATAACAATAAGAAATAACAATAACAATATGAAATAACAATAACAATAAGAAACAACAATAACAATAAGAAATAACAATAATAATAAGAAATAACAATAACAATAAGAAATAACAATAACAATAAGAAATAACAATAACAATAAGAAATAACAATAACAATTACAATAAGAATGAACAATAACAATAACAATAAGAAATAACAACAAGAAAAAGAAATAACAATAACAATAAGAAATAACAATAACAATAAGAAATAACAATAACAATAAGAAATAACAATATCAATAAAAAATAACAATAACTAAAAGAAATAACAATAACAATAAGAAATAACAATAAGAAATAACAATAACAATAGGAAATAACAATAACAATAATAAATAAAAATAATAATAAGAAATAACAATGACAATAAGAAATAACTATAACAATAAAAAATAACAATAACAATAAGAAATAACAATAACAAAAAGAAATAACAATAACAATAAGAAATAACAATAACAATAAGAAATAACAAAAACAAAAAGAAATAACAATAGGAAATAACAATAACAATAAGAAATAACAATAACATTAAGAAATAACAATAACAATAAGAAATAACAATAATAATAAGAAATAACAATAACAATAAGAAATAACAATATCAATAAAAAATATCAAAATAACAAGAAGAAATAACAATAACAATAATAAATAAAAATAACAATAAGAAGTAACAATAAGATTAAGAAATAACAATAATAATAAGAAAGAACAATAACAATAAGAAATAACAATAACAATAAGAAATAACAATAACAATAAGAAATAACAATAACAATAAGAAATAACAATATCAATAAAAAATAACAATAACAAAAAGAAATAACAATAACAATAAGAAGTAACAATAACAATAAGAAATAACAATAACAATAAGAAATAACAATAACAATAAGAAATAACAATAACAATAAAAAATAACAATAACAAAAAGAAATAACAATAAGAAATAACAATAACAATAAGAAATAACAATAACAAAAAGAAATAACAATAAAAATAGAAAATAACAATAAGAATCAGAAATAACAATATTAATAAGAAATAACAATAACAATTACAATAAGTAATAACAATAACAATAACAATAAGAAAAAGAAATAACAATAACAATAAGAAATAACAATAACAATAAGAAATAACAATAACAATAAGAAATAACACTAACAATAAGAAATAACAATAACAATAAGAAATAACAATAACAATAAGAAATAACAATATCAATAAAAAATAACAATAACAAAAAGAAATAACAATAACAATAAGAAATAACAATAACAAAAAGAAATAACAATAAAAATAAGAAATAACAATAACAATAAGAAATAACAATAACAATAAGAAATAACAATAACCAAAAGAAATAACAATAACAATAAGAAATAACAATAACAATAAGAAATAACAATAACAATAAGAAATAACAAAAACAATAAGAAATAACAATAACAATAAGAAATAACAATAACAATAAGAAATAACAATCACAATAAGAAATAACAATAACAATAAGAAATAACAATAACAATAAGAAATAACAATAGCAATAAGACATAACAATAACAATAAGAAATAACAATAACAATAAGTAATACTAATAACAATAAAAAATAACAATAACAATAAGAAATAACAATAACAATAAGAAATAACAATATCAATAAGAAATAACAATAACAAAAAGAAATAACAATAACAATAAGAAATAACAATAACAATAAGAAATAACAATAACAATAAGAAATAACAATAACAATAACAATAAAAAATAACAATAAGAATAAGAAATAACAATATCAATAAGAAAAAACCATAACAATAAGAAATAACAATAACAATAAGAAATATCATTAACAATAAGAAATAACATTAACAATAAGAAATAACAATAACATTAAGAAATAACAATAATAAAAAACAATAACAATAAGGAATAACAATAACAATAACCATAAGAAATACCAATAACAATAAGAAATTAAAATACCAAAAAGAAATAACAATAACAATAGGAAATAACAATAACAATAAGAAATAACAATAACAATAAGAAATAACAATAACAATAACAAATAACAATAACAATAAAAATAACAATAACAATAAGAAATAACAATAACAATAAGAAATAACAATAACAATAAGAAATAACAATAACAATAAGAAATAACAATAACCATAAGAAATAACAATAAGAATAAGAAATAACAATCACAATAAGAAATAACAATAACAATAAGAAATAACAATAACAATAAGAAATAGCAATAACAATAAGAAAGAACAATAACAATAAAAAATAACAATAACAATAAGAAATAACAATAGCAATAAGAAATAACAATATCAATAAGAAATAACAATAACAATAAGAAATAACAATAACAATAAGAAATAACAATAACAATAACAATAAAAAATAACAATAAGAATAAGAAATAACAATATCAATAAGAAAAAACAATAACAATAAGAAATAACAATAACAATAAGAAATAACATTAACAATAAGAAATAACATTAACAATAAGAAATAACAATAACATTAAGAAATAACAATAACAATAAGAAATAACAATAACAATAAGAAATAACAATAACAATAAGAAATAACAATAACAATAAGAAATAACACTAACAATAAGAAATAACAATAACAATAAGAAATAACAATAACAATAAGAAATAACAATAACTAAAAGAAATAACAATAACAATAAGAAATAACAATAACAATAAGAAATAACAATAACAATAGGAAATAACAATAACAATAATAAATAAAAATAACAATAAGAAATAACAATGACAATAAGAAATAACTATAACAATAAAAAATAACAATAACAATAAGAAATACCAATAACAATAAGAAATTAAAATAACAAAAAGAAATAACAATAACTATAAGTAATAACAATAACAATAGGAAATAACAATAACAATAAGAAATAACAATAACAATAAGAAATAACAATAATAATAAGAAATAACAATAACAATATGAAATAACAATAACAATAAGAAATAACAAAAACAATAAGAAATAACAATAACAATAAGAAATAACAATAACAATAAGAAATAACAATAACAATAAGAAACAACAATAACAATAAGAAATAACAATAATAATAAGAAATAACAATAACAATAAGAAATAACAATAACAATAAGAAATAACAATAACAATAAGAAATAACAATAACAATTACAATAAGAATGAACAATAACAATAACAATAAGAAATAACAACAAGAAAAAGAAATAACAATAACAATAAGAAATAACAATAACAATAAGAAATAACAATAACAATAAGAAATAACAATATCAATAAAAAATAACAATAACTAAAAGAAATAACAATAACAATAAGAAATAACAATAACAATAAGAAATAACAATAACAATAGGAAATAACAATAACAATAATAAATAAAAATAACAATAAGAAATAACAATGACAATAAGAAATAACTATAACAATAAAAATAACAATAACAATAAGAAATAACAATAACAAAAAGAAATAACAATAACAATAAGAAATAACAATAACAATAAGAAATAACAATAGCAATAAGACATAACAATAACAATAAGAAATAACAATAACAATAAGTAATACTAATAACAATAAAAAATAACAATAACAATAAGGAATAACAATAACAATAAGAAATAACAATATCAATAAGAAATAACAATAACAAAAAGAAATAACAATAACAATAAGAAATAACAATAACAATAAGAAATAACAATAACAATAAGAAATAACAATAACAATAACAATAAAAAATAACAATAAGAATAAGAAATAACAATATCAATAAGAAAAAACCATAACAATAAGAAATAACAATAACAATAAGAAATATCATTAACAATAAGAAATAACATTAACAATAAGAAATAACAATAACATTAAGAAATAACAATAATAAAAAACAATAACAATAAGGAATAACAATAACAATAACCATAAGAAATACCAATAACAATAAGAAATTAAAATACCAAAAAGAAATAACAATAACAATAGGAAATAACAATAACAATAAGAAATAACAATAACAATAAGAAATAACAATAACAATAACAAATAACAATAACAATAAAAATAACAATAACAATAAGAAATAACAATAACAATAAGAAATAACAATAACAATAAGAAATAACAATAACCATAAGAAATAACAATAAGAATAAGAAATAACAATCACAATAAGAAATAACAATAACAATAAGAAATAACAATAACAATAAGAAATAGCAATAACAATAAGAAAGAACAATAACAATAAAAAATAACAATAACAATAAGAAATAACAATAACAATAAGAAATAACAATATCAATAAGAAATAACAATAACAATAAGAAATAACAATAACAATAAGAAATAACAATAACAATAACAATAAAAAATAACAATAAGAATAAGAAATAACAATATCAATAAGAAAAAACAATAACAATAAGAAATAACAATAACAATAAGAAATAACATTAACAATAAGAAATAACATTAACAATAAGAAATAACAATAACATTAAGAAATAACAATAACAATAAGAAATAACAATAACAATAAGAAATAACAATAACAATAAAAAATAACAATAACAATAAGAAATAACAATAACAAAAAGAAATAACAATAAGAAATAACAATAACAAAAAGAAATAACAATAAAAATAGAAAATAACAATAAGAATAAGAAATAACAATATTAATAAGAAATAACAATAACAATTACAATAAGTAATAACAATAACAATAACAATAAGAAAAAGAAATAACAATAACAATAAGAAATAACAATAACAATAAGAAATAACAATAACAATAAGAAATAACACTAACAATAAGAAATAACAATAACAATAAGAAATAACAATAACAATAAGAAATAACAATAACTAAAAGAAATAACAATAACAATAAGAAATAACAATAACAATAAGAAATAACAATAACAATAGGAAATAACAATAACAATAATAAATAAAAATAACAATAAGAAATAACAATGACAATAAGAAATAACTATAACAATAAAAAATAACAATAACAATAAGAAATACCAATAACAATAAGAAATTAAAATAACAAAAAGAAATAACAATAACTATAAGTAATAACAATAACAATAGGAAATAACAATAACAATAAGAAATAACAATAACAATAAGAAATAACAATAATAATAAGAAATAACAATAACAATATGAAATAACAATAACAATAAGAAATAACAAAAACAATAAGAAATAACAATAACAATAAGAAATAACAATAACAATAAGAAATAACAATAACAATAAGAAACAACAATAACAATAAGAAATAACAATAATAATAAGAAATAACAATAACAATAAGAAATAACAATAACAATAAGAAATAACAATAACAATTACAATAAGAATGAACAATAACAATAACAATAAGAAATAACAATAACAATAAGAAATAACAATAACAATATGAAATAACAATAACAATAAGAAATAACAAAAACAATAAGAAATAACAATAACAATAAGAAATAACAATAACAATAAGAAATAACAATAACAATAAGAAACAACAATAACAATAAGAAATAACAATAATAATAAGAAATAACAATAACAATAAGAAATAACAATAACAATAAGAAATAACAATAACAATTACAATAAGAATGAACAATAACAATAACAATAAGAAATAACAATAACAATAAGAAATAACAATATCAATAAAAAATAACAATAACTAAAAGAAATAACAATAACAATAAGAAATAACAATAACAATAAGAAATAACAATAACAATAGGAAATAACAATAACAATAATAAATAAAAATAACAATAAGAAATAACAATGACAATAAGAAATAACTATAACAATAAAAAATAACAATAACAATAAGAAATAACAATAACAAAAAGAAATAACAATAACAATAAGAAATAACAACAACAATAAGAAATAACAAAAACAAAAAAAATAACAATAGGAAATAACAATAACAATAAGAAATAACAATAACATTAAGAAATAACAATAACAATAAGAAATAACAATAATAATAAGAAATAACAATAACAATAAGAAATAACAATATCAATAAAAAATATCAAAATAACAAGAAGAAATAACAATAACAATAATAAATAAAAATAACAATAAGAAGTAACAATAAGATTAAGAAATAACAATAATAATAAGAAAGAACAATAACAATAAGAAATAACAATATCAATAAAAAATAACAATAACAAAAAGAAATAACAATAACAATAAGAAGTAACAATAACAATAAGAAATAACAATAACAATAAGAAATAACAATAACAATAAGAAATAACAATAACAATAAAAAATAACAATAACAATAAGAAATAACAATAACAAAAAGAAATAACAATAAGAAATAACAATAACAATAACAAATAACAATAACAAAAAGAAATAACAATAAAAATAGAAAATAACAATAAGAATAAGAAATAACAATATTAATAAGAAATAACAATAACAATTACAATAAGTAATAACAATAACAATAACAATAAGAAAAAGAAATAACAATAACAATAAGAAATAACAATAACAATAAGAAATAACAATAACAATAAGAAATAACACTAACAATAAGAAATAACAATAACAATAAGAAATAACAATAACAATAAGAAATAACAATATCAATAAAAAATAACAATAACAAAAAGAAATAACAATAACAATAAGAAATAACAATAACAAAAAGAAATAACAATAAAAATAAGAAATAACAATAACATTAAGAAATAACAATAACAATAAGAAATAACAATAACAATAAGAAATAACAATAACCAAAAGAAATAACAATAACAATAAGAAATAACAATAACAATAAGAAATAACAATAACAATAAGAAATAACAAAAACAATAAGAAATAACAATAACAATAAGAAATAACAATAACAATAAGAAATAACAATCACAATAAGAAATAACAATAAGAAATAACAATAGCAATAAGACATAACAATAACAATAAGAAATAACAATAACAATAAGTAATACTAATAACAATAAAAAATAACAATAACAATAAGAAATAACAATAACAATAAGAAATAACAATATCAATAAGAAATAACAATAACAAAAAGAAATAACAATAACAATAAGAAATAACAATAACAATAAGAAATAACAATAACAATAAGAAATAACAATAACAATAACAATAAAAAATAACAATAAGAATAAGAAATAACAATATCAATAAGAAAAAACCATAACAATAAGAAATAACAATAACAATAAGAAATATCATTAACAATAAGAAATAACATTAACAATAAGAAATAACAATAACATTAAGAAATAACAATAATAAAAAACAATAACAATAAGGAATAACAATAACAATAACCATAAGAAATACCAATAACAATAAGAAATTAAAATACCAAAAAGAAATAACAATAACAATAGGAAATAACAATAACAATAAGAAATAACAATAACAATAAGAAATAACAATAACAATAACAAATAACAATAACAATAAAAATAACAATAACAATAAGAAATAACAATAACAATAAGAAATAACAATAACAATAAGAAATAACAATAACAATAAGAAATAACAATAACCATAAGAAATAACAATAAGAATAAGAAATAACAATCACAATAAGAAATAACAATAACAATAAGAAATAACAATAACAATAAGAAATAACAATAACAATAAGAAAGAACAATAACAATAAAAAATAACAATAACAATAAGAAATAACAATAACAATAAGAAATAACAATATCAATAAGAAATAACAATAACAATAAGAAATAACAATAACAATAAGAAATAACAATAATAATAACAATAAAAAATAACAATAAGAATAAGAAATAACAATATCAATAAGAAAAAAAAAATAACAATAAGAAATAACAATAACAATAAGAAATAACATTAACAATAAGAAATAACATTAACAATAAGAAATAACAATAACATTAAGAAATAACAATAACAATAAGAAATAACAATAACAATAAGAAATAACAATAACAATAAAAAATAACAATAACAATAAGAAATAACAATAACAAAAAGAAATAACAATAACAATAAGAAATAACAATAACAAAAAGAAATAACAATAAAAATAGAAAATAACAATAAGAATAAGAAATAACAATATTAATAAGAAATAACAATAACAATTACAATAAGTAATAACAATAACAATAACAATAAGAAAAAGAAATAACAATAACAATAAGAAATAACAATAACAATAAGAAATAACACTAACAATAAGAAATAACAATAACAATAAGAAATAACAATAACAATAAGAAATAACAATATCAATAAAAAATAACAATAACAAAAAGAAATAACAATAACAATAAGAAATAACAATAACAAAAAGAAATAACAATAAAAATAAGAAATAACAATAACATTAAGAAATAACAATAACAATAAGAAATAACAATAACAATAAGAAATAACAATAACCAAAAGAAATAACAATAACAATAAGAAATAACAATAACAATAAGAAATAACAATAACAATAAGAAATAACAAAAACAATAAGAAATAACAATAACAATAAGAAATAACAATAACAATAAGAAATAACAATCACAATAAGAAATAACAATAACAATAAGAAATAACAATAACAATAAGAAATAACAATAGCAATAAGAAATAACAATAACAATAAGAAATAACAATAACAATAAGTAATACTAATAACAATAAAAAATAACAATAGCAATAAGAAATAACAATAACAATAAGAAATAACAATATCAATAAGAAATAACAATAACAAAAAGAAATAACAATAACAATAAGAAATAACAATAACAATAAGAAATAACAATAACAATAAGAAATAACAATAACAATAACAATAAAAAATAACAATAAGAATAAGAAATAACAATATCAATAAGAAAAAACCATAACAATAAGAAATAACAATAACAATAAGAAATAACATTAACAATAAGAAATAACATTAACAATAAGAAATAACAATAACATTAAGAAATAACAATAACAATAATAAAAAACAATAACAATAAGGAATAACAATAACAATAACCATAAGAAATACCAATAACAATAAGAAATTAAAAAACCAAAAAGAAATAACAATAACAATAGGAAATAACAATAACAATAAGAAATAACAATAACAATAAGAAATAACAATAACAATAAGAAGTAACAATAACAATAAAAATAACAATAACAATAAGAAATAACAATAACAATAAGAAATAACAATAACAATAAGAAATAACAATAAGAATAAGAAATAACAATAACCATAAGAAATAACAATAAGAATAAGAAATAACAATCACAATAAGAAATAACAATAACAATAAGAAATAACAATAACAATAAGAAATAACAATAACAATAAGAAAGAACAATAACAATAAAAAATAACAATAACAATAAGAAATAACAATAACAATAAGAAATAACAATAACAATAAGAAATAACAATAACAATAACAATAAAAAATAACAATAAGAATAAGAAATAACAATATCAATAAGAAAAAACAATAACAATAAGAAATAACAATAACAATAAGAAATAACATTAACAATAAGAAATAACATTAACAATAAGAAATAACAATAACATTAAGAAATAACAATAACAATAATAAAAAACAATAACAATAAGGAATAACAATAACAATAACAATAAGAAATACCAATAACAATAAGAAATTAAAATAACAAAAAGAAATAACAATAACTATAAGTAATAACAATAACAATAGGAAATAACAATAACAATAAGAAATAACAATAACAATAAGAAATAACAATAACAATATGAAATAACAATAACAATAAGAAATAACAAAAACAATAAGAAATAACAATAACAATAAGAAATAACAATAACAATAAGAAATAACAATAACAATAAGAAACAACAATAACAATAAGAAATAACAATAATAATAAGAAATAACAATAACAATAAGAAATAACAATAACAATTACAATAAGAATGAACAATAACAATAACAATAAGAAATAACAACAAGAAAAAGAAATAACAATAACAATAAGAAATAACAATAACAATAAGAAATAACAATAACAATATGAAATAACAATAACAATAAGAAATAACAAAAACAATAAGAAATAACAATAACAATAAGAAATAACAATAACAATAAGAAATAACAATAACAATAAGAAATAACAATAACAATAAGAAATAACAATAATAATAAGAAATAACAATAACAATAAGAAATAACAATAACAATTACAATAAGAATGAACAATAACAATAACAATAAGAAATAACAACAAGAAAAAGAAATAACAATAACAATAAGAAATAACAATAACAATAAGAAATAACAATATCAATAAAAAATAACAATAACTAAAAGAAATAACAATAACAATAAGAAATAACAATAACAATAAGAAATAACAATAACAATAGGAAATAACAATAACAATAATAAATAAAAATAACAATAAGAAATAACAATGACAATAAGAAATAACTATAACAATAAAAAATAACAATAACAATAAGAAATAACAATAACAAAAAGAAATAACAATAACAATAAGAAATAACAATAACAATAAGAAACAACAAAAACAAAAAGAAATAACAATAACAATAAGAAATAACAATAACAATAAGAAATACCAATAACAATAAGAAATAACAATAACAATAAAAAATAACAATAACAATAAGAAATAACAATAACAATAAGAAATAACAATATCAATAAGAAATAACAATAACAATAAGAAATAACAATAACAATAAGAAATAACAATAACAATAAGAAATAACAATAACAATAACAATAAAAAATAACAATAAGAATAAGAAATAACAATATCAATAAGAAAAAACAATAACAATAAGAAATAATAATAACAATAAGAAATAACATTAACAATAAGAAATAACAATAACATTAAGAAATAACAATAACAATAATAAAAAACAATAACAATAAGGAATAACAATAACAATAACAATAAGAAATACCAATAACAATAAGAAATTAAAATAACAAAAAGAAATAACAATAACAATAGGAAATAACAATAACAATAAAAAATAACAATAACAATAAGAAATAACAATAACAATAAGAATAAGAAATAACAATCACAATAAGAAATAACAATAACAATAAGAAATAACAATAACAATAAGAAATAACAATAACAATAAGAAAGAACAATAACAATAAAAAATAACAATAACAATAAGAAATAACAATAACAATAAGAAATAACAATATCAATAAGAAATAACAATAACAATAAGAAATAACAATAACAATAAGAAATAACAATAACAATAAGAAATAACAATAACAATAACAATAAAAAATAACAATAAGAATAAGAAATAACAATATCAATAAGAAAAAACAATAACAATAAGAAATAACAATAACAATAAGAAATAACATTAACAATAAGAAATAACATTAACAATAAGAAATAACAATAATATTAAGAAATAACAATAACAATAATAAAAAACAATAACAATAAGGAATAACAATAACAATAACAATAAGAAATACCAATAACAATAAGAAATTAAAATAACAAAAAGAAATAACAATAACTATAAGTAATAACAATAACAATAGGAAATAACAATAACAATAAGAAATAACAATAACAATAAGAAATAACAATAACAATAAGAAATAACAATAACAATATGAAATAACAATAACAATAAGAAATAACAAAAACAATAAGAAATAACAATAACAATAAGAAATAACAATAACAATAAGAAATAACAATAACAATAAGAAACAACAATAACAATAAGAAATAACAATAATCATAAGAAATAACAATAACAATAAGAAATAACAATAACAATAAGAAATAACAATAACAATTACAATAAGAATGAACAATAACAATAACAATAAGAAATAACAACAAGAAAAAGAAATAACAATAACAATAAGAAATAACAATAACAATAAGAAATAACAATATCAATAAAAAATAACAATAACTAAAAGAAATAACAATAACAATAACAATAAGAAATAACAATAACAATAGGAAATAACAATAACAATAATAAATAAAAATAACAATAAGAAATAACAATGACAATAAGAAATAACTATAACAATAAAAAATAACAATAACAATAAGAAATAACAATAACAAAAAGAAATAACAATAACAATAAGAAATAACAAAAACAAAAAGAAATAACAATAGGAAATAACAATAACAATAAGAAATAACAATAACATTAAGAAATAACAATAACAATAAGAAATAACAATAATAATAAGAAATAACAATAACAATAAGAAATAACAATATCAATAAAAAATATCAAAATAACAAGAAGAAATAACAATAACAATAATAAATAAAAATAACAATAAGAAGTAACAATAAGATTAAGAAATAACAATAATAATAAGAAAGAACAATAACAATAAGAAATAACAATAACAATAAGAAATAACAATAACAATAAGAAATAACAATAACAATAAGAAATAACAATATCAATAAAAAATAACAATAACAAAAAGAAATAACAATAACAATAAGAAGTAACAATAACAATAAGAAATAACAATAACAATAAGAAATAACAATAACAATAAAAAATAACAATAACAATAAGAAATAACAATAACAAAAAGAAATAACAATAAGAAATAACAATAACAATAAGAAATAACAATAACAAAAAGAAATAACAATAAGAATAAGAAATAACAATATTAATAAGAAATAACAATAACAATTACAATAAGTAATAACAATAACAATAACAATAAGAAATAACAATAACAATAAGAAATAACACTAACAATAAGAAATAACAATAACAATAAGAAATAACAATAACAATAAGAAATAACAATATCAATAAAAAATAACAATAACAAAAAGAAATAACAATAACAATAAGAAATAACAATAACAAAAAGAAATAACAATAAAAATAAGAAATAACAATAACATTAAGAAATAACAATAACAATAAGAAATAACAGTAACAATAAGAAATAACAATAACCAAAAGAAATAACAATAAGAATAAGAAATAACAAAAACAATAAGAAATAACAATAACAATAAGAAATAACAATAACAATAAGAAATAACAATCACAATAAGAAATAACAATAACAATAAGAAATAACAATAACAATAAGAAATAACAATAGCAATAAGAAATAACAATAACAATAAGAAATAACAATAACAATAAGTAATACTAATAACAATAAAAAATAACAATAACAATAAGAAATAACAATATCAATAAGAAATAACAATAACAAAAAGAAATAACAATAACAATAAGAAATAACAATAACAATAAGAAATAACAATAACAATAACAATAAAAAATAACAATAAGAATAAGAAATAACAATATCAATAAGAAAAAACCATAACAATAAGAAATAACAATAACAATAAGAAATAACATTAACAATAAGAAATAACATTAACAATAAGAAATAACAATAACATTAAGAAATAACAATAACAATAATAAAAAACAATAACAATAAGGAATAACAATAACAATAACCATAAGAAATACCAATAACAATAAGAAATTAAAATACCAAAAAGAAATAACAATAACAATAGGAAATAACAATAACAATAAGAAATAACAATAACAATAAGAAATAACAATAACAATAAGAAATAACAATAACAATAAAAATAACAATAACAATAAGAAATAACAATAACAATAAGAAATAACAATAAAATAAGAAATAACAATAACAATAAGAAATAACAATAACCATAAGAAATAACAATAAGAATAAGAAATAACAATCACAATAAGAAATAACAATAACAATAAGAAATAACAATAACAATAAGAAATAACAATAACAATAAGAAAGAACAATAACAATAAAAAATAACAATAACAATAAGAAATAACAATAACAATAAGAAATAACAATATCAATAAGAAATAACAATAACAATAAGAAATAACAATAACAATAAGAAATAACAATAACAATAACAATAAAAAATAACAATAAGAATAAGAAATAACAATATCAATAAGAAAAAACAATAACAATAAGAAATAACAATAACAATAAGAAATAACATTAACAATAAGAAATAACAATAACATTAAGAAATAACAATAACATTAAGAAAAAACAATAACAATAAGGAATAACAATAATAATAACAATAAGAAATACCAATAACAATAAGAAATTAAAATAACAAAAAGAAATAACAATAACTATAAGTAATAACAATAACAATAGGAAATAACAATAACAATAAGAAATAACAATAACAATAGGAAATAACAATAACAATATGAAATAACAATAACAATAAGAAATAATAAAAACAATAAGAAATAACAATAACAATAAGAAATAACAATAACAATAAGAAATAACAATAACAATAAGAAACAACAATAACAATAAGAAATAACAATAATAATAAGAAATAACAATAACAATAAGAAATAACAATAACAATAAGAAATAACAATAACAATTACAATAAGAATGAACAATAACAATAACAATAAGAAATAACAACAAGAAAAAGAAATAACAATAACAATAAGAAATAACAATAACAATAAGAAATAACAATATCAATAAAAAATAACAATAACTAAAAGAAATAACAATAACAATAAGAAATAACAATAACAATAGGAAATAACAATAACAATAATAAATAAAAATAACAATAAGAAATAACAATGACAATAAGAAATAACTATAACAATAAAAAATAACAATAACAATAAGAAATAACAATAACAAAAAGAAATAACAATAACAATAAGAAATAACAATAACAATAAGAAATAACAAAAACAAAAAGAAATAACAATAGGAAATAACAATAACAATAAGAAATAACAATAACATTAAGAAATAACAATAACAATAAGAAATAACAATAATAATAAGAAATAACAATAACAATAAGAAATAACAATATCAATAAAAAATATCAAAATAACAAGAAGAAATAACAATAACAATAACAATAATAAATAAAAATAACAATAAGAAGTAACAATAAGAATAAGAAATAACAATAATAATAAGAAAGAACAATAACAATAAGAAATAACAATAACAATAAGAAATAACAATAACAATAAGAAATAACAATAACAATAAGAAATAACAATATCAATAAAAAATAACAATAACAAAAAGAAATAACAATAACAATAAGAAGTAACAATAACAATAACAATAAGAAATAACAATAACAATAAGAAATAACAATAACAATAAAAAATAACAATAACAATAAGAAATAACAATAACAAAAAGAAATAACAATAAGAAATAACAATAACAATAAGAAATAACAATAACAAAAAGAAATAACAATAAAAATAGAAAATAACAATAAGAATAAGAAATAACAATATTAATAAGAAATAACAATAACAATTACAATAAGTAATAACAATAACAATAACAATAAGAAATAACAATAAGAAAAAGAAATAACAATAACAATAAGAAATAACAATAACAATAAGAAATAACAATAACAATAAGAAATAACACTAACAATAATAAATAACAATAACAATAAGAAATAACAATAACAATAAGAAATAACAATATCAATAAAAAATAACAATAACAATAAGAAATAACAATAACAAAAAGAAATAACAATAAAAATAAGAAATAACAATAACATTAAGAAATAACAATAACAATAAGAAATAACAATAACCAAAAGAAATAACAATAACAATAAGAAATAACAATAACAATAAGAAATAACAAAAACAATAAGAAATAACAATAACAATAAGAAATAACAATAACAATAAGAAATAACAATCACAATAAGAAATAACAATAACAATAAGAAATAACAATAACAATAAGAAATAACAATAGCAATAAGAAATAACAATAACAATAAGAAATAACAATAACAATAAGTAATACTAATAACAATAAAAAATAACAATAACAATAAGAAATAACAATAACAATAAGAAATAACAATATCAATAAGAAATAACAATAACAAAAAGAAATAACAATAACAATAAGAAATAACAATAACAATAAGAAATAACAATAACAATAAGAAATAACAATAACAATAACAATAAAAAATAACAATAAGAATAAGAAATAACAATATCAATAAGAAAAAACCATAACAATAAGAAATAACAATAACAATAAGAAATAACATTAACAATAAGAAATAACATTAACAATAAGAAATAACAATAACATTAAGAAATAACAATAACAATAATAAAAAACAATAACAATAAGGAATAACAATAACAATAACCATAAGAAATACCAATAACAATAAGAAATTAAAATACCAAAAAGAAATAACAATAACAATAGGAAATAACAATAACAATAAGAAATAACAATAACAATAAGAAATAACAATAACAATAAGAAATAACAATAACAATAAAAATAACAATAACAATAAGAAATAACAATAACAATAAGAAATAACAATAACAATAAGAAATAACAATAACAATAAGAAATAACAATAACCATAAGAAATAACAATAACAATAAGAAATAACAATAACAATAAGAAATAACAAAAATAATAAGAAATAACAATAACAATAAGAAATAACAAAAACAATAAGAAATAACAATAACAATAAGAAATAACAATAACAATAAAAAATAACAATAACAATAAGAAACAACAATAACAATAAGAAATAACAATAACAATAAGAAATAACAATAACAATAAGAAATAACAATAACAATAAGAAATAACAATAACAATAAGAAATAACAATAACAATTACAATAAGAATGAACAATAACAATAACAATAAGAAATAACAACAAGAAAAAGAAATAACAATAACAATAAGAAATAACAATATCAATAAAAAATAACAATAACAAAAAGAAATAACAATAACAATAAGAAATAACAATAACAATAAGAAATAACAATAACAATAGGAAATAACAATAACAATAATAAATAAAAATAACAATAAGAAATAACAATAACAATAAGAAATAACAATAACAATAAAAAATAACAATAACAATAAGAAATAACAATAACAAAAAGAAATAACAATAACAATAAGAAATAACAATAACAATAAGAAATAACAATAACAAAAAGAAATAACAATAACAATAGGAAATAACAATAACAATAAGAAATAACAATAACATTAAGAAATAACAATAACAATAAGAAATAACAATAACAATAAGAAATAACAATAACAATAAGAAATAACAATATCAATAAAAAATAACAATAACAAGAAGAAATAACAATAACAATAATAAATAAAAAATAACAATAAGAAGTAACAATAAGAATAAGAAATAACAATAACAATAAGAAATAACAATAACAATAAGAAAGAACAATAACAATAAGAAATAACAATAACAATAAAAATAACAATCACAATAAGAAATAACATTAACAATAAGAAACAACAATAACAATAAGAAATAACAATAACAATAAGAAATAACAATAACAATAAGAAAGAACAATAACAATAAGAAAGAACAATAACAATAAGAAATAACAATAACAATAAAAAATAAAAATATTAATAAGAAATAACAATAACAATAAGAAATAACAATAACAATAAGAATTAACAATAAGAAATAACAATAACAATAAGAAATAACAATAACAATAAGAAATAACAATAACAATAAGAAATAACAATCACAATAAGAAATAACAATAACAATAAGAGACAACAATAACAATAAGAAATAACAATAACAATAAGAAATAACATTAACAATAAAAAATAACAATAACAATAAGAAATAACAATAACAATAAGAAATAACAATATTAATAAGACATAACAATAACAATAAGAAATAACAATAACAATAAGAATTAACAATAAGAAATAACAATAACAATATCAATAAGAAAAAACAATAACAATAAGAAATAACAATAACAATAAGAAATAACATTAACAATAAGAAATAACATTAACAATAAGAAATAACAATAACTATAAGAAATAACATTAACAATAATAAATAACAATAACAATAAGGAATAACAATAACAATAACAATAAGTAATAACAATAACAATTAGAAATAACAATAACAATAAGAAATAACAATAACCATAAGAAATAACAATAACAATAAGAAATAACAATAACAATAAGAAATAACAATAACAATAAGAAATAACAATAACAATAAGAAATAACAATAACAATAAGAAATAACAATAACAATAAGAAATAACAATAACAATAAGAAATACCAATAACAATAAGAAATAACAATAACAATAACAATAAGAAATAACAATATCAATAAGAAATAACAATAACAATAAGTAATAACAATAACAATAAGAAATAACAATAAGAATAAGAAATAACAATAACAATAAGGAAGAACAATAACAATAAAAATAGGAAATAACAATAACAATAAGAAATAACAATAACAATAAGAAATAACAATAACAATAAAAAATAACAATAACAATAAGAAATAACAATAACAATAAGAAATAACAATATCAATAAGAAATAACAATAACAATAAGAAATAACAATAACAATAAGAAATAACAATAACCATAAGAAATAACAATAACAATAAGAAATAACAACAACAATAAGAAATATCAATAACAATATGAAATAACAATAACAATAAGAAATAACAATACCAATAAGAAATAACAATAACAATAACACTAAGAAATAACAATAACAAAAAGAAATAACAATAACAATAGGAAATAACAATAACAGTAAGAAATAACAATAACAATAGGAAATAACAATAACAATAAGAAATAACAATAACAATAAAAAATAACAATAACAATAAGAAATAACAATAACAATAAGAAATAACAATAACAATAAGAAATAACAATAACAATAGGAAATAACAATAACAATAAGAAATAATAATAACAATAAGAAATAGCAATAAAAATAAGAAATAACAATAACAAAAAAAAATAACAATAACAATAAGAAATAACAATAAGAAATAACAATAACAATTGGAAATAACAATAACAATAAGAAATAACAATAACAATAAGAAATACCAATAACAATAAGAAATAACAATAACCATAAGAAATAACAATAACAATAAGAAATAACAATAACAATAAGAAATAACAGTAACAATAAGAAATAACAATAAGAATAAGAAATAACAATAACAACAAGAAATAACAATAACAATAAGGAAGACCAATAACAATAAGAAATAACAATGAGGATAAGAAATAACAATAACAATAAGAAATAGCAATAACAATAAGAAATATCAATAACAATAAGAAATAACAATAACAATAAGAAATAACAATAAGAAATACCAATAACAATAAGAAATAACAATAACAATAACAATAAAAAATACCAATAACAATAAGAAATAACAATAACAATAAAAAATAACAATAACAATAACAATAAGAAATAAGAATATCAATAAGAAATAACAATAACAATAAGAAATAACAATAACAATAAGAAATAACAATAACAATAAGGAATAACAATAACAATAAGAAATACCAATAACAATAAGAAATAACAATAACAAAAAGAAATAACAATAACAATAAGAAATAACAATAACAATAACAATAAGAAATAACAATAGGAAATAACAATAACAATAAGAAATAACAATAACAATAAAAAATAACAATGACAATAAGAAATATCAATATCAATAAGAAATAACAATAACAATAAGTAATAACAATAACAATAAGATATAACAATAACAATAAGAAATAACAATAACAATAAGAAATAACAATAACAATAAGAATAAAAAATAACAATAACAATAATAAATAACAATAACAATAAGAAATAACAATAACAATAAGAAATAACAATAACAATATGAAATAACAATAAGAAATAATATTAACAATAAGAAATAACAATAACAATAAGAAATAACAATAACAATAATAAATAACAATAACAATAAGGAATAACAATAACAATAACAATAAGAAATACCAATAACAATAAGAAATAACAATAACAAAAAGAAATAACAATAACAATAAGAAATAACAATAGGAAATAACAATAACAATAAGAAATAACAATATCAATAAAAAATTACAATAACAATAAGAAATAACAATAACAATAAGAAATAACAATAACAATAACAATAAAAAATAACAATAACAATAAGAAATAAGAAATAACAATAACAATAAGAAATAACAATAAGAAGTAACAATAAGAAATAACAATAACAATAATAAATAACAATAACAATAAGGAATAACAATAACAATAAGAAATACCAATAACAATAAGAAATAACAATAACAAAAAGAAATAACAATAACAATAACAATAAGAAAGAACAATAACAATAAGAAATAACAATAGGAAATAACAATAACAAAAAGAAATAACAATAACAATAAGAAATAACAATATCAATAAGAAATAACAATAACAATAAGAAATAACAATAACATTAAGAAATAACAATAACAATAAGAAATAACAATAACCATAAGAAATAACAATAACAATAAGAAATAACAATAACAATAAGAAATAACAATAACAATAAGAAATAACAATAACAATAAGAAATAACAATAACAATAAGAAATAACAATAACAATAAGAAATACCAATAACAATAAGAAATAACAATAACAATAACAATAAGAAATAACAATATCAATAAGAAATAACAATAACAATAAGTAATAACAATAACATTAAGAAATAACAATAAGAATAAGAAATAACAATAACAATAAGGAAGAACAATAACAATAAAAATAGGAAATAACAATAACAATAAGAAATAACAATAACAATAAGAAATAACAATAACAATAAGAAATAACAATAACAATAAAAAATAACAATAACAATAAGAAATAACAATAACAATAAGAAATAACAATATCAATAAGAAATAACAATAACAATAAGAAATAACAATAACAATAAGAAATAACAATAACCATAAGAAATAACAATAACAATAAGAAATAACAACAACAATAAGAAATATCAATAACAATATGAAATAACAATAACAATAAGAAATAACAATACCAATAAGAAATAACAATAACAATAACACTAAGAAATAACAATAACAAAAAGAAATAACAATAACAATAGGAAATAACAATAACAATAAGAAATAACAATAACAATAGGAAATAACAATAACAATAAGAAATAACAATAACAATAAGAAATAACAATAACAATAAAAAATAACACTAACAATAAGAAATAACAATAACAATAAGAAATAACAATAACAATAAGAAATAACCATAACAATAACAATAAAAAATAACAATAACAATAATAAATAACAATATCAATAAGAAATAACAATAACAATAAGAAATAACAATAACAATATGAAATAACAATAAGAAATAATATTAACAATAAGAAATAACAATAACAATAAGAAATAACAATAACAATAATAAATAACAATAACAATAAGGAATAACAAAAACAATAACAATAAGAAATACCAATAACAATAAGAAATAACAATAACAAAAAGAAATAACAATAACAATAAGAAATAACAATAAGAAATAACAATAACAATAAGAAATAACAATAACAATAACAATAAAAAATAACAATATCAATAAGAAATAACAATAACAATAAGAAATAACAATAAGAAGTAACAATAAGGAATAACAATAACAATAAGAAATAACAATAACAATAATAAATAACAATAACAATAAGGAATAACAATAACAATAAGAAATACCAATAACAATAAGAAATAACAATAACAAAAAGAAATAACAATAACAATAACAATAAGAAAGAACAATAACAATAAGAAATAACAATAACAAAAAGAAATAACAATAACAATAAGAAATAACAATAACAATAAGAAATAACAATATCAATAAGAAATAACAATAACAATAAGAAATAACAATAACAATAAGAAATAACAATAACAATAAGAAATAACAATAACAATAAGAAATAACAATAACTATAAGAAATAACAATAACAATAAGAAATAACAATAACAATAAGAAATAAAAATAACAATAAGAAATAACAATAACAATAAGAAATAACAATAACTATAAAAAACAACATTAACAATAAGAAACAACAATAACAATAAGAAATAACAATAAGAAATAACAATAACAATAAGAAATAGCAATAACAATAAGAAATAGCAATAACAATAAGAAATAACAATAACAATAAGAAATACCAATAACAATAAGATATAACAATAACAAAAAGAAATAACAATAGGAAATAACAATAACAATAAGAAATAACAATATCAATAAAAAATTACAATAACAATAAGAAATAACAATAACAATAAGAAATAACAATTACAATAACAATAAAAAATAACAATAACAATAAGAAATAACAATATCAATAAGAAACAACAATAACAATAAGAAATAACAATAAGAAGTAACAATAAGGAATAACAATAACAATAAGAAATAACAATAACAATAATAAATAACAATAACAATAAGGAATAACAATAACAATAAGAAATACCAATAACAATAAGAAATAACAATAACAAAAAGAAATAACAATAACAATAACAATAAGAAAGAACAATAACAATAAGAAATAACAATAGGAAATAACAATAACAAAAAGAAATAACAATAACAATAAGAAATAACAATATCAATAAGAAATAACAATAACAATAAGAAATAACAATAACAATAAGAAATAACAATAAAAATAAGAAATAACAATAACAATAAGAAATAACAATAACTATAAGAAATAACAATAACAATAAGAAATAACAATAACAATAAGAAATAAAAATAACAATAAGAAATAACAATAACAATAAGAAATAACAATAACTATAAAAAACAACATTAACAATAAGAAACAACAATAACAATAAGAAATAACAATAAGAAATAACAATAACAATTACAATAAGAAATAACAATAACAATAAGAAATAGCAATAACAATAAGAAATAACAATAACAATAAGAAATAACAATAACATTAAAAAATAACAATAACAATAAGAAATAACAATATCAATAAGAAATAACAATAACAATAAGAAATAACAATAACAATAAGAAATAACAATAACCATAAGAAATAACAATAACAATAACAATAAGAAATAACAATAACAATAACAATAAGAAATAACAATAACAAAAAGAAATAACAATAACAATAAGAAATAACAATAACAATAAGAAATAACAATAACAATGAGAAATAACAATAACAATAAGAAATAACAATAACAATAAGAAATAACAATAACAATAACAATAAGAAATAACAATAACAATAGGAAATAACAATAATAATAAGAAATAACAATAACAATAAGAAATAACAATAACAATAAGAAATAACAATAACAATAACAATAAGAATCAACAATAACAATAAGAAATAACAATAACAAAAATAAATAACAATAACAATAGGAAATAACAATAACAATAAGAAATAACTATAACAATAAGAAATAACAATAGCAATAAGAAATAACAATAACAATAAGAAATAACAATAACAATAGGAAATAACAATAACAATAATAAATAACAATAACAATAAGAAATAACATAAACAATAAGAAATAACAATAACAGTAAGAAATAACAATAACAATAAGAAAAAGCAATAACAATAAGAAATAACAATAACAATAAGAAATAACAATAACATTAAGAAATAACAATAACAATAAAAAATAACAATAACTATAAGAAATAACAAGAACAATAACAATAATAAATAACAATAACAATAGGAAATAACAATATCAATATGAAATAACAATAACAATAAGAAATAACTATAAGAAATAACAATAACAATAAGAAATAACAATAACAATAACAATAAGAAATAACAATAACAATAACAATTAAAATAACAATAACAATAACAATAAGAAATAACATTATCAATAAGAAATAACAATAACAATAAGAAATAACAATAACAATAAGAAATAACATTAACAATAAGAAATAACATTAATAATAAGAAATAACAATAACAATAAGAAATAACAATAACATTAATAAATAACAATAACAATAAGGAATAACAATAACAATAACAATAAGAAATAACAATAACAATAGGAAATAACAATAACAATAAGAACTAACAATAACAATAAGAAATAACACTAACAATAAGAAATAACAATAAAAATAAGAAATAACAATAACAATAAGAAATAACAATAACAATAAGAAATAACAATTACAATAAGAAATAACAATAACAATAAGAAATAACAATAACAAATAACAATAACAATAAGAAATAACAATAACAATGAGAAATAACAATAACAATAAGAAATAACAATAACAATAAGAAATAAAAATATCAATAAAAAATAAAAATAACAAAAAGAAATAACAATATCAATAAGAAATAACAATAACAATAAGAAATAAAAATAACAATAAGAAATAACAATAACAATAAGAAATAACAATAACAAATAACAATAACAATAAGAAATAACAATAACAATAAGAAATAACAATAACAATAAGAAATAGCAATAACAATAAGAAATAGCAATAACAATAAGAAATAACAATAACAATAAGAAATACCAATAACAATAAGAAATAACAATAACAAAAAGAAATAACAATAGGAAATAACAATAACAATAAGAAATAACAATATCAATAAAAAATTACAATAACAATAAGAAATAACAATAACAATAAGAAATAACAATTACAATAACAATAAAAAATAACAATAACAATAAGAAATAACAATATCAATAAGAAACAACAATAACAATAAGAAATAACAATAAGAAGTAACAATAAGGAATAACAATAACAATAAGAAATAACAATAACAATAATAAATAACAATAACAATAAGGAATAACAATAACAATAAGAAATACCAATAACAATAAGAAATAACAATAACAAAAAGAAATAAAAATAACAATAACAATAAGAAAGAACAATAACAATAAGAAATAACAATAGGAAATAACAATAACAAAAAGAAATAACAATAACAATAAGAAATAACAATATCAATAAGAAATAACAATAACAATAAGAAATAACAATAACAATAAGAAATAACAATAAAAATAAGAAATAACAATAACAATAAGAAATAACAATAACTATAAGAAATAACAATAACAATAAGAAATAACAATAACAATAAGAAATAAAAATAACAATAAGAAATAACAATAATAATAAGAAATAACAATAACTATAAAAAACAACATTAACAATAAGAAACAACAATAACAATAAGAAATAACAATAAGAAATAACAATAACAATTACAATAAGAAATAGCAATAACAATAAGAAATAGCAATAACAATAAGAAATAACAATAACAATAAGAAATAACAATAACATTAAAAAATTACAATAACAATAAGAAATAACAATATCAATAAGAAATAACAATAACAATAAGAAATAACAATAACAATAAGAAATAACAATAACTATAAGAAATAACAATAACAATAACAATAAGAAATAACAATAACAATAACAATAAGAAATAACAATAACAAAAAGAAATAACAATAACAATAAGAAATAACAATAACAATAAGAAATAACAATAACAATGAGAAATAACAATAACAATAAGAAATAACAATAACAATAAGAAATAACAATAACAATAACAATAAGAAATAACAATAACAATAGGAAATAACAATAATAATAAGAAATAACAATAACAATAAGAAATAACAATAACAATAAGAAATAACAATAACAATAAGAAATAACAATAACAATAACAATAAGAATCAACAATAACAATAAGAAATAACAATAACAAAAATAAATAACAATAACAATAGGAAATAACAATAACAATAAGAAATAACTATAACAATAAGAAATAACAATAGCAATAAGAAATAACAATAACAATAAGAAATAACAATAACAATAGGAAATAACAATAATAAATAACAATAACAATAAGAAATAACATAAACAATAAGAAATAACAATAACAGTAAGAAATAACAATAACAATAAGAAAAAGCAATAACAATAAGAAATAACAATAACAATAAGAAATAACAATAACATTAAGAAATAACAATAACAATAAAAAATAACAATAACTATAAGAAATAACAAGAACAATAACAATAATAAATAACAATAACAATAGGAAATAACAATGTCAATAAGAAATAACAATAACAATAAGAAATAACTATAAGAAATAACAATAACAATAAGAAATAACAATAACAATAACAATAAGAAATAACAAAAACAATAACAATAAAAATAACAATAAAAATAACAATAAGAAATAACATTATCAATAAGAAATAACAATAACAATAAGAAATAACAATAACAATAAGAAATAACATTAACAATAAGAAATAACATTAATAATAAGAAATAACAATAACAATAAGAAATAACAATAACATTAATAAATAACAATAACAATAAGGAATAACAATAACAATAACAATAAGAAATGCCAATAACAATAAGAAATTAAAATAACAAAAAGAAATAACAATAACAATAAGAAATAACAATAACAATAGGAAATAACAATAACAATAAGAACTAACAATAACAATAAGAAATAACACTAACAATAAGAAATAACAATAACAATAAGAAATAACAATAACAATAAGAAATAACAATTACAATAAGAAATAACAATAACAATAAGAAATAACAATAACAAATAACAATAACAATAAGAAATAACAATAACAATGAGAAATAACAATAACAATAAGAAATAACAATAACAATAAGAAATAAAAATATCAATAAAAAATAACAATAACAAAAAGAAATAACAATATCAATAAGAAATAACAATAACAATAAGAAATAAAAATAACAATAAGAAATAACAATAACAATAAGAAATAACAATAACAATTAGAAATAACAATAACAAATAACAATAACAATAAGAAATAACAATAACAATAAGAAATAACAATAACAATAAGAAATAACAATAACAATAAGAAATAACAATAACAATAAGAAATAACAATATCAATAAAAAATAACAATAACAAAAAGAAATACAATAACAATAAGAAATAACAATAACAATAATAAATAACAATAACAATAAGAAATAACAATATCAATAAGAAATAACAATAACAATAAGAAATAACAATAACAATAAGAAATAACAATAACAATAGCAATAAAAAATAACAATAACAATAAGAAATAACAATATCAATAAGAAATAACAATAACAATAAGAAATAACAATAAGAATAAGAAATAACAATAAGAAGTAACAATAAGAAATAACATTAACAATAAGAAATAACATTAACAATATGAAATAACACTAACAATAAGAAATAACAATAACAATAAGGAATAACAATAACAATAACAATAAGAAATACCAATAACAATAAGAAATAACAATAACAAAAAGAAATAACAATAACAATAACAATAAGAAACAACAATAACAATAAGAAATAACAATAGGAAATAACAATAACAATAAGAAATAACAATAACAATAAGAAATAACAATATCAATAAGAAATAACAATAACAATAAGAAATAACAATAACAATAAGAAATAACAATAACAATAAGAAATAACAATAACTATAAGAAATAACAATAAGAAATAACAATAACAATAAGAAATAAAAATAACAATAAGAAATAACAATAACAATAAGAAATAACAATAACTATAAAAAACAACATTAACAATAAGAAACAACAATAACAATAAGAAATAACAATAAGAAATAACAATAACAATAAGAAATAGCAATAACAATAAGAAATAACAATAACAATAAGAAATAACAATAACAATAAGAAATAACAATAACAATAAGAAATAACAATAACAATAAGAAATAGCAATAACAATAAGAAATAACAATAACAGTAGGAAATAACAATAAGAAATAACAATAACAATAAGAAATAACAATACCAATAAGAAATAACAACTACAATAAGATATAACAATAACAATAAGAAATAGCAATAACAATAAGAAATAACAATAACATTAAAAAATAACAATAACAATAAGAAATAACAATATCAATAAGAAATAACAATAACAATAAGAAATAACAATAACAATAAGAAATAACAATAACAATAACATCAAAAATAACAATAACAATAACAATAAGAAATAACATTATCAATAAGAAATAACAATAACAATAAGAAATAACATTAACAATAAGAAATAACATTAATAATAAGAAATAACAATAGCAATAAGAAATAACAATAACATTAATAAATAACAATAACAATAAGGAATAACAATAACAATAACAATAAGAAATGCCAATAACAATAAGAAATTAAAATAACAAAAAGAAATAACAATAACAATAAGAAATAACAATAACAATAGGAAATAACAATAACAATAAGAACTAACAATAACAATAAGAAATAACACTAACAATAAGAAATAACAATAACAATAAGAAATAACAATAACAATAAGAAATAACAATAACAATAAGAAATAACAATAACAATAAGAAATAACAATAACAATAAGAAATAACAATAACAAATAACAATAACAATAAGAAATAACAATAACAATAAGAAATAACAATAACAATGAGAAATAACAATAACAATAAGAAATAAAAATATCAATAAAAATAACAATAACAAAAAGAAATAACAATATCAATAAGAAATAACAATAACAATAAGAAATAAAAATAACAATAAGAAATAACAATAACAATAAGAAATAACAATAACAATAAGAAATAACAATAACAATAAGAAATAACAATAACAATAAGAAATAACAAAAACAATAAGAAATAACAAAAACAATAAGAAATAACAATATCAATAAAAAATAACAATAACAAAAAGAAATACAATAACAATAAGAAATAACAATAACAATAATAAATAACAATAACAATAAGGAATAACAATAACAATAACAATAAGAAATACCAATAACAAAAAGAAATAACAATAACAATAAGAAATAACAATAGGAAATAACAATAACAATAAGAAATAACAATATCAATAAGAAATAACAATAACAATAAGAAATAACAATAACAATAGCAATAAAAAATAACAATAACAATAAGAAATAACAATATCAATAAGAAATAACAATAACAATAAGAAATAACAATGAGAATAAGAAATAACAATAAGAAGTAACAATAAGAAATAACATTAACAATAAGAAATAACATTAACAATATGAAATAACACTAACAATAAGAAATAACAATAACAATAAGGAATAACAATAACAATAACAATAAGAAATACCAATAACAATAAGAAATAACAATAACAAAAAGAAATAACAATAACAATAACAATAAGAAACAACAATAACAATAAGAAATAACAATAGGAAATAACAATAACAATAAGAAATAACAATAACAATAAGAAATAACAATATCAATAAGAAATAACAATAACAATAAGAAATAACAATAACAATAAGAAATAACAATAACAATAAGAAATAACAATAACTATAAGAAATAACGATAACAATAAGAAATAACAATAACAATAAGAAATAAAAATAACAATAAGAAACAACAATAACAATAAGAAATAACAATAACTATAAGAAACAACAATAACAATAAGAAATAACAATAACAATAATAAATAACAATTACAATAAGAAATAGCAATAACAATAAGAAATAACAATAACAATAAGAAATAACAATAACAATAAGAAATAAAAATAACAAAAAGAAATAACAATAACAATAAGAAATAGCAATAACAATAAGAAATAACAATAACAGTAAGAAATAACAATAACAATAAGAAATAACAATAACAATAACAATAAGAAATAACATTAACAATAAGAAATAACAATAACAATAACAATAATAAATAACAATAACAATAAGGAATAACAATAACAATAAGAAATGCGAATAACAATAAGAAATTAAAATAACAAAAAGAAATAACAATACCAATAAGAAATAACAATAACAATAAGAAATAACAATAACAATAAGAAATAACAATATCAATAAAAAATAACAATAACAAAAAGAAATAACAATATCAATAAGAAATAACAATAACAATAAGAAATAACAATAACAATAAGAAATAACAATAACAATAAGAATTAGCAATAACAATAAGAAATAACAATAACAAAAGCAATAAAAAATAACAATAGGAATAAGAAATAACAATATCAATAAGAAATAACAATAAGAAGTAACAATAAGAAATAACATTAAAAATATGAAATAACAATAACAATAAGAAATAACAATAACAATAATAAATAACAATAACAATAAGGAATAACAATAACAATAACAATAAGAAATACCAATAACAATAAGAAATAACAATAACAAAAAGAAATAACAATAACAATAAGAAATAACAATAACAATAAGAAATAACAATAGGAAATAACAATAACAATAAAAAATGACAATAACAATAAGAAATAACAATATCAATAAGAAATAACAATAACAATAAGAAATAACAATAACAATAAGAAATAACAATAACAATAAGAAATAACAATAACAATAGCAATAAAAAATAACAATAACAATAAGAAATAACAATATCAATAAGAAATAACAATAACAATAAGAAATAACAATAACAATAAGAAATAACAATAAGAAGTAACAATAAGAAATAACATTAACAATAAGAAATAACATTAACAATATGAAATAACAATAACAATAAAAAATAACAATAACAATAAGGAATAACAATAACAATAACAAATAACAATAACAAAAAGAAATAACAATAACAATAACAATAAGAAACAACAATAACAATAAAAAATAACAATAGGAAATAACAATAACAATAAGAAATAACAATAACAATAAGAAATAACAATATCAATAAGAAATAACAATAACAATAATAAATAACAATAACAATAAGAAATAACAATAACAATAAGAAATAACAATAACTATAAGAAATAACAATAACAATAAGAAATAACAATAACAATAAGAAATAAAAATAACAATAAGAAATAACAATAACAATAAGAAATAGCAATAACAATAAGAAATAGCAATAACAATAAGAAATAACAATAACAATAAGAAATAACAATAACAATAAGAAATAAAAATAACAAAAAGAAATAACAATAAGAAATAGCAATAACAATAAGAAATAACAATAACAGTAAGAAATAACAATAACAATAAGAAATAACAATAACAATAACAATAAAAAATAACAATAACAATAACAATAAGAAATAACAATATCAATAAGAAATAACAATAACAATAAGAAATAAAAATAACAATAAGAAATAACAATAACAATAAGAAATAACAATAACAATAAGAAATAACAATAACAAATAACAATAACAATAAGAAATAACAATAACAATAAGAAATAACAATAACAATAAGAAATAACAATAACAATAAGAAATAACAATATCAATAAAAAATAACAATAACAAAAAGAAATACAATAACAATAAGAAATAACAATAACAATAATAAATAACAATAACAATAAGAAATAACAATATCAATAAGAAATAACAATAACAATAAGAAATAACAATAACAATAAGAAATAACAATAACAATAGCAATAAAAAATAACAATAACAATAAGAAATAACAATATCAATAAGAAATAACAATAACAATAAGAAATAACAATAAGAATAAGAAATAACAATAAGAAGTAACAATAAGAAATAACATTAACAATAAGAAATAACATTAACAATATGAAATAACACTAACAATAAGAAATAACAATAACAATAAGGAATAACAATAACAATAACAATAAGAAATACCAATAACAATAAGAAATAACAATAACAAAAAGAAATAACAATAACAATAACAATAAGAAACAACAATAACAATAAGAAATAACAATAGGAAATAACAATAACAATAAGAAATAACAATAACAATAAGAAATAACAATATCAATAAGAAATAACAATAACAATAAGAAATAACAATAACAATAAGAAATAACAATAACAATAAGAAATAACAATAACAATAAGAAATAACAATAACTATAAGAAATAACAATAAGAAATAACAATAACAATAAGAAATAAAAATAACAATAAGAAATAACAATAACAATAAGAAATAACAATAACTATAAAAAACAACATTAACAATAAGAAACAACAATAACAATAAGAAATAACAATAAGAAATAACAATAACAATAAGAAATAGCAATAACAATAAGAAATAACAATAACAATAAGAAATAACAATAACAATAAGAAATAACAATAACAATAAGAAATAACAATAACAATAAGAAATAGCAATAACAATAAGAAATAACAATAACAGTAGGAAATAACAATAAGAAATAACAATAACAATAAGAAATAACAATACCAATAAGAAATAACAACTACAATAAGATATAACAATAACAATAAGAAATAGCAATAACAATAAGAAATAACAATAACATTAAAAAATAACAATAACAATAAGAAATAACAATATCAATAAGAAATAACAATAACAATAAGAAATAACAATAACAATAAGAAATAACAATAACAATAACATCAAAAATAACAATAACAATAACAATAAGAAATAACATTATCAATAAGAAATAACAATAACAATAAGAAATAACATTAACAATAAGAAATAACATTAATAATAAGAAATAACAATAACAATAAGAAATAACAATAACATTAATAAATAACAATAACAATAAGGAATAACAATAACAATAACAATAAGAAATGCCAATAACAATAAGAAATTAAAATAACAAAAAGAAATAACAATAACAATAAGAAATAACAATAACAATAGGAAATAACAATAACAATAAGAACTAACAATAACAATAAGAAATAACACTAACAATAAGAAATAACAATAACAATAAGAAATAACAATAACAATAAGAAATAACAATAACAATAAGAAATAACAATAACAATAAGAAATAACAATAACAATAAGAAATAACAATAACAAATAACAATAACAATAAGAAATAACAATAACAATAAGAAATAACAATAACAATGAGAAATAACAATAACAATAAGAAATAAAAATATCAATAAAAATAACAATAACAAAAAGAAATAACAATATCAATAAGAAATAACAATAACAATAAGAAATAAAAATAACAATAAGAAATAACAATAACAATAAGAAATAACAATAACAATAAGAAATAACAATAACAATAAGAAATAACAAAAACAATAAGAAATAACAAAAACAATAAGAAATAACAATATCAATAAAAAATAACAATAACAAAAAGAAATACAATAACAATAAGAAATAACAATAACAATAATAAATAACAATAACAATAAGGAATAACAATAACAATAACAATAAGAAATACCAATAACAAAAAGAAATAACAATAACAATAAGAAATAACAATAGGAAATAACAATAACAATAAGAAATAACAATATCAATAAGAAATAACAATAACAATAAGAAATAACAATAACAATAGCAATAAAAAATAACAATAACAATAAGAAATAACAATATCAATAAGAAATAACAATAACAATAAGAAATAACAATGAGAATAAGAAATAACAATAAGAAGTAACAATAAGAAATAACATTAACAATAAGAAATAACAATAACAATAAGGAATAACAATAACAATAACAATAAGAAATACCAATAACAATAAGAAATAACAATAACAAAAAGAAATAACAATAACAATAACAATAAGAAATAACAATAGGAAATAACAATAACAATAAGAAATAACAATAACAATAAGAAATAACAATATCAATAAGAAATAACAATAACAATAAGAAATAACAATAACAATAAGAAATAACAATAACAATAAGAAATAACAATAACTATAAGAAATAACGATAACAATAAGAAATAACAATAACAATAAGAAATAAAAATAACAATAAGAAACAACAATAACAATAAGAAATAACAATAACTATAAGAAACAACAATAACAATAAGAAATAACAATAACAATAATAAATAACAATTACAATAAGAAATAGCAATAACAATAAGAAATAACAATAACAATAAGAAATAACAATAACAATAAGAAATAAAAATAACAAAAAGAAATAACAATAACAATAAGAAATAGCAATAACAATAAGAAATAACAATAACAGTAAGAAATAACAATAACAATAAGAAATAACAATAACAATAACAATAAGAAATAACATTAACAATAAGAAATAACAATAACAATAACAATAATAAATAACAATAACAATAAGGACTAACAATAACAATAAGAAATGCGAATAACAATAAGAAATTAAAATAACAAAAAGAAATAACAATACCAATAAGAAATAACAATAACAATAAGAAATAACAATAACAATAAGAAATAACAATATCAATAAAAAATAACAATAACAAAAAGAAATAACAATATCAATAAGAAATAACAATAACAATAAGAAATAACAATAACAATAAGAAATAACAATAACAATAAGAATTAGCAATAACAATAAGAAATAACAATAACAAAAGCAATAAAAAATAACAATAGGAATAAGAAATAACAATATCAATAAGAAATAACAATAAGAAGTAACAATAAGAAATAACATTAAAAATATGAAATAACAATAACAATAAGAAATAACAATAACAATAATAAATAACAATAACAATAAGGAATAACAATAACAATAACAATAAGAAATACCAATAACAATAAGAAATAACAATAACAAAAAGAAATAACAATAACAATAAGAAATAACAATAACAATAAGAAATAACAATAGGAAATAACAATAACAATAAAAAATGACAATAACAATAAGAAATAACAATATCAATAAGAAATAACAATAACAATAAGAAATAACAATAACAATAAGAAATAACAATAACAATAAGAAATAACAATAACAATAGCAATAAAAAATAACAATAACAATAAGAAATAACAATATCAATAAGAAATAACAATAACAATAAGAAATAACAATAACAATAAGAAATAACAATAAGAAGTAACAATAAGAAATAACATTAACAATAAGAAATAACATTAACAATATGAAATAACAATAACAATAAAAAATAACAATAACAATAAGGAATAACAATAACAATAACAAATAACAATAACAAAAAGAAATAACAATAACAATAACAATAAGAAACAACAATAACAATAAAAAATAACAATAGGAAATAACAATAACAATAAGAAATAACAATAACAATAAGAAATAACAATATCAATAAGAAATAACAATAACAATAATAAATAACAATAACAATAAGAAATAACAATAACAATAAGAAATAACAATAACTATAAGAAATAACAATAACAATAAGAAATAACAATAACAATAAGAAATAAAAATAACAATAAGAAATAACAATAACAATAAGAAATAACAATAACTATAAGAAACAACAATAACAATAAGAAATAACAATAACAATAATAAATAACAATAACAATAAGAAATAGCAATAACAATAAGAAATAGCAATAACAATAAGAAATAACAATAACAATAAGAAATAACAATAACAATAAGAAATAAAAATAACAAAAAGAAATAACAATAAGAAATAGCAATAACAATAAGAAATAACAATAACAGTAAGAAATAACAATAACAATAAGAAATAACAATAACAATAACAATAAAAAATAACAATAACAATAACAATAAGAAATAACAATATCAATAAGAAATAACAATAACAATAAGAAATAACAATAACAATAAGAAATAACAATAAGAAATAACATTAACAATAAGAAATAACAATAACAATAAGAAATAACAATAACAATAATAAATAACAATAACAATAACAATAAGAAATAACAACAACCATAAGAAATATCAATAACAATATGAAATAACAATAACAATAAGAAATAACAATACCAATAAGAAATAACAATAACAATAACACTAAGAAATAACAATAACAAAAAGAAATAACAATAACAATAGGAAATAACAATAACAATAAGAAATAACAATAACAATAGGAAATAACAATAACAATAAGAAATAACAATAACAATAAGAAATAACAATAACAATAAAAAATAACAATAACAATAAGAAATAACAATAACAATAAGAAATAACAATAACAATAGGAAATAACAATAACAATGAGAAATAACAATAACAATAAGAAATAACAATAAAAATAAGAAATAACAATAACAATAAAGAATAACAATAACAATAAGAAATAACAATAAGAAATAACAATAACAATTGGAAATAACAATAACAATAATAAATAACAATAACAATAAGAAATAACAATAACAATAAGAAATACCAATAACAATAAGAAATAACAATAACCATAAGAAATAACAATAACAATAAGAAATAACAATAACAATAAGAAATAACAGTAACAATAAGAAATAACAATAAGAATAAGAAATAACAATAACAATAAGAAATAACAATAACAATAAGGAAGACCAATAACAATAAGAAATAACAATGACAATAAGAAATAACAATAACAATAAGAAATAGCAATAACAATAAGAAATATCAATAACAATAAGAAATAACAATAACAATAAGAATCAACAATAACAATAAGAAATACCAATAACAATAACAATAAAAAATACCAATAACAATAAGAAATAACAATAACAATAAAAAATAACAATAACAATAAGAAATAAGAATATCAATAAGAAATAACAATAACAATAAGAAATAACAATAACAATAAGAAATAACAATAAGAAATAACAATAACAATAAGGAATAACAATAACAATAAGAAATACCAATAACAATAAGAAATAACAATAACAAAAAGAAATAACAATAACAATAAGAAATAACAATAACAATAAGAAATAACAATAACAATAAGAAATAACAAAAACAATAAGAAATAACAATAACAATAAAAAATAACAATGACAATAAGAAATAACAATATCAATAAGAAATAACAATAACAATAAGATATAACAATAACAATAAGAAATAACAATAACAATAAGAAATAACAATAACAATAAGAATAAAAAATAACAATAACAATAATAAATAACAATATCAATAAGAAATAACAATAACAATAAGAAATAACAATAACAATATGAAATAACAATAAGAAATAATATTAACAATAAGAAATAACAATAACAATAAGAAATAACATTAACAATAACAATAAGGAATAACAATAACAATAACAATAAGAAATACCAATAACAATAAGAAATAACAATAACAAAAAGAAATAACAATAACAATAAGAAATAACAATAGGAAATAACAATAACAATAAGAAATAACAATATCAATAAAAAATTACAATAACAATAAGAAATAACAATAACAATAAGAAATAACAATAACAATAACAATAAAAAATAACAATAACAATAAGAAATAACAATATCAATAAGAAATAACAATAACAATAAGAAATAACAATAAGAAGTAACAATAAGAAATAACAATAACAATAAGAAATAACAATAACAATAATAAATAACAATAAGGAATAACAATAACAATAAGAAATACCAATAACAATAAGAAATAACAATAACAAAAAGAAATAACAATAACAATAACAATAAGAAAGAACAATAACAATAAGAAATAACAATAGGAAATAACAATAACAAAAAGAAATAACAATAACAATAAGAAATAACAATAACAATAAGAAATAACAATATCAATAAGAAATAACAATAACAATAAGAAATAACAATAACATTAGGAAATAACAATAACAATAAGAAATAACAATAACCATAAGAAATAACAATAACAATCAGAAATAACAATAACAATAAGAAATAACAATAACAATAAGAAATAACAATAACAATAAGAAATAACAATAACAATAAGAAATACCAATAACAATAAGAAATAACAATAACAATAACAATAAGAAATAAGAATATCAATAAGAAATAACAATAACAATAAGAAATAACAATAAGAATAAGAAATAACAATAACAATAAGGAAGAACAATAACAATAAAAATAGGAAATAACAATAACAATAAGAAATAACAATAACAATAAGAAATAACAATAACAATAAGAAATAACAATAACAATAAGAAATAACAATAACAATAAAAAATAACAATAAGAAATAACAATAACAATAAGAAATAACAATATCAATAAGAAATAACAATAACAATAAGAAATAACAATAACAATAAGAAATAACAATAACCATAAGAAATAACAATAACAATAAGAAATAACAACAACAATAAGAAATATCAATAACAATATGAAATAACAATAACAATAAGAAATAACAATAACAATAACACTAAGAAATAACAATAACAAAAAGAAATAACAATAACAATAGGAAATAACAATAACAATAAGAAATAACAATAACAATAGGAAATAACAATAACAATAAGAAATAACAATAACAATAAGAAATAACAATAACAATAAAAAATAACACTAACAATAAGAAATAACAATAACAATAAGAAATAACAATAACAATAGGAAATAACAATAACAATAAGAAATAACAATAACAATAAGAAATAACAATAAAAATAAGAAATAACAATAACAATAAAAAATAACAATAACAATAAGAAATAACAATAAGAAATAACAATAACAATTGGAAATAACAATAACAATAATAAATAACAATAACAATAAGAAATAACAATAACAATAAGAAATACCAATAACAATAAGAAATAACAATAACCATAAGAAATAACAATAACAATAAGAAATAACAATAACAATAAGAAATAACAGTAACAATAAGAAATAACAATAAGAATAAGAAATAACAATAACAATAAGAAATAACAATAACAATAAGGAAGACCAATAATAATAAGAAATAACAATGACAATAAGAAATAACAATAACAATAAGAAATAGCAATAACAATAAGAAATATCAATAACAATAAGAAATAACAATAACAATAAGAAATAACAATAACAATAAGAAATACCAATAACAATAAGAAATAACAATAACAATAACAATAAAAAATACCAATAACAATAAGAAATAACAATAACAATAAAAAATAACAATAACAATAAGAAATAAGAATATCAATAAGAAATAAGAATATCAATAAGAAATAACAATAACAATAAGAAATAACAATAACAATAAGAAATAACAATAACAATAAGGAATAACAATAACAATAAGAAATACCAATAACAATAAAAAATAACAATAACAAAAAGAAATAACAATAACAATAAGAAATAACAATAACAATAAGAAATAACAATAACAATAAGAAATAACAATAGGAAATAACAATAATAATAAGAAATAACAATAACAATAAGAAATAACAATAACAATAACAATAAAAAATAACAATATCAATAAGAAATAACAATAACAATAAGAAATAACAATAAGAAGTAACAATAAGGAATAACAATAACAATAAGAAATAACAATAACAATAATAAATAACAATAACAATAAGGAATAACAATAACAATAAGAAATACCAATAACAATAAGAAATAACAATAACAAAAAGAAATAACAATAACAATAAGAATAAGAAAGAACAATAACAATAAGAAATAACAATAGGAAATAACAATAACAAAAAGAAATAACAATAACAATAAGAAATAACAATAACAATAACAAATAACAATATCAATAAGAAATAACAATAACAATAAGAAATAACAATAACAATAAGAAATAACAATAACAATCAGAAATAACAATAACAATAAGAAATAACAATAACTATAAGAAATAACAATAACAATAAGAAATAACAATAACAATAAGAAATAAAAATAACAATAAGAAATAACAATAACAATAAGAAATAACAATAACTATAAAAAACAACATTAACAATAAGAAACAACAATAACAATAAGAAATAACAATAACAATAAGAAATAGCAATAACAATAAGAAATAGCAATAACAATAAGAAATAACAATAACAATAAGAAATACCAATAACAATAAGAAATAACAATAACAAAAAGAAATAACAATAACAATAAGAAATAACAATAGGAAATAACAATAACAATAAGAAATAACAATATCAATAAAAAATTACAATAACAATAAGAAATAACAATAACAATAAGAAATAACAATTACAATAACAATAAAAAATAACAATAACAATAAGAAATAACAATATCAATAAGAAATAACAATAACAATAAGAAATAACAATAAGAAGTAACAATAAGGAATAACAATAACAATAATAAATAACAATAACAATAAGGAATAACAATAACAATAAGAAATACCAATAACAATAAGAAATAACAATAACAAAAAGAAATAACAATAACAATAACAATAAGAAATAACAATAGGAAATAACAATGACAAAAAGAAATAACAATAACAATAAGAAATAAAAATAACAATAAGAAATAACAATAACAATAAGAAATAACAATAACTATAAAAAACAACATTAACAATAAGAAACAACAATAACAATAAGAAATAACAATAAGAATTAACAATAACAATAAGAAATAGCAATAACAATAAGAAATAGCAATAACAATAAGAAATAACAATAACAATAAGAAATAACAATAACAATAAGAAATAACAATAACAATAAGAAATAACAATAACAATAAGAAATAGCAATAACAATAAGAAATAACAATAACAGTAGGAAATAACAATAAGAAATAACAATAACAATAAGAAATAACAATACCAATAAGAAATAACAATTACAATAAGAAATAACAATAACAATAAGAAATAGCAATAACAATAAGAAATAACAATAACAATAAGAAATAACAATAACATTAAAAAATAACAATAACAATAAGAAATAACAATAACAATAACAATAAGAAATAACAATAACAATAACAATAAGAAATAACAATAACAAAAAGAAATAACAATAACAATAAGAAATAACAATAACAATAAGAAACAACAATAACAATGAGAAATAACAATAACAATAAGAAATAACAATAACAATAAGAAATAACAATAACAATAGGAAATAACAATAACAATAAGAAATAACAATAACAATAAGAAATAACAATAACAATAAGAAATAACAATAACAATAAGAAATAACAATAACAATAAGAAATAACAATAACTATAAGAAATAACAATAACAATAAGAAATAACAATAACAATAAGAAATAAAAATAACAATAAGAAATAACAATAACAATAAGAAATAACAATATCAATAAGAAACAACAATAACAATAAGAAATAACAATATCAATAAGAAATAACAATAACAATAAGAAATAACAATAACAATAAGAAATAACAATAACAATAAGAAATAACAATACCAATAAGAAATAACAATTACAATAAGAAATAACAATAACAATAAGAAATAGCAATAACAATAAGAAATAACAATAACAATAAGAAATAACAATAACATTAAAAAATAACAATAAGAAATAACAATAACAATAACAATAAGAAATAACAATAACAATAACAATAAGAAATAACAATAACAATAAGAAATAACAATAACAATGAGAAATAACAATAACAATAAGAAATAACAATAACAATAAGAAATAACAATAACAATAGGAAATAACAATAACAATAAGAAATAACAATAACAATAAGAAATAACAATAACAATAAGAAATAACAATAACAATAAGAAATAACAATAACAATAACAATAAGAATCAACAATAACAATAAGAAATAACAATAACAAAAATAAATAACAATAACAATAGGAAATAACAATAACAATAAGAAATAACAATAACAATAAGAAATAACAATAGCAATAAGAAATAACAATAACAATAAGAAATAACAATAACAATAGGAAATAACAATAACAATAAGAAATAACATAAACAATAAGAAATAACAATAACAGTAAGAAATAACAATAACAATAAGAAAAAGCAATAACAATAAGAAATAACAATAACAATAAGAAATAACAATAACATTAAGAAATAACAATAACAATAACTATAAGAAATAACAAGAACAATAACAATAATAAATAACAATAACAATAGGAAATAACAATATCAATAAGAAATAACAATAACAATAAGAAATAACTATAAGAAATAACTATAAGAAATAACAATAACAATAAGAAATAACAATAACAATAACAATAAGAAATAACAATAACAATAACAATAAAAATAACAATAACAATAACAATAAGAAATAACATTATCAATAAGAAATAACAATAACAATAAGAAATAACAATAACAATAAGAAATAACATTAACAATAAGAAATAACATTAATAATAAGAAATAACAATAACAATAAGAAATAACAATAACATTAATAAATAACAATAACAATAAGAAATACCAATAACAATAAGAAATAACAATAACAATAACAATAAAAAATACCAATAACAATAAGAAATAACAATAACAATAAAAAATAACAATAACAATAAGAAATAAGAATATCAATAAGAAATAACAATAACAATAAGAAATAACAATAACAATAAGAAATAACAATAAGAAATAACAATAACAATAAGGAATAACAATAACAATAAGAAATACCAATAACAATAAGAAATAACAATAACAAAAAGAAATAACAATAACAATAAGAAATAACAATAACAATAAGAAATAACAATAACAATAAGAAATAACAATAGGAAATAACAATAATAATAAGAAATAACAATAACAATAAAAAATAACAATGACAATAAGAAATAACAATATCAATAAGAAATAACAATAACAATAAGAAATAACAATAACAATAAGAAATAACCATAAGAAATAACAATAACAATAAGGAATAACAATAACAATAAGAAATACCAATAACAATAAGAAATAACAATAACAAAAACAAATAACAATAACAATAAGAAATAACAATAGGAAATAACAATAACAATAAAAAATAACAATGACAATAAGAAATAACAATATCAATAAGAAATAACAATAACAATAAGATATAACAATAAGAAATAACAATAACAATAAGAAATAACAATAACAATAATAATAAAAAATAACAATAACAATAATAAATAACAATATCAATAAGAAATAACAATAACAATAAGAAATAACAATAACAATATGAAATAACAATAAGAAATAATATTAACAATAAGAAATAACAATAACAATAAGAAATAACAATAACAATAATAAATAACAATAACAATAAGGAATAACAATAACAATAACAATAAGAAATACCAATAACAATAAGAATTAACAATAACAAAAAGAAATAACAATAACAATAAGAAATAACAATAACAATAAGAAATAACAATAACAATAACAATAAAAAATAACAATATCAATAAGAAATAACAATAACAATAAGAAATAACAATAAGAAGTAACAATAAGGAATAACAATAACAATAAGAAATAACAATAACAATAATAAATAACAATAACAATAAGGAATAACAATAACAATAAGAAATACCAATAACAATAAGAAATAACAATAACAAAAAGAAATAACAATAACAATAAGAATAAGAAAGAACAATAACAATAAGAAATAACAATAGGAAATAACAATAACAAAAAGAAATAACAATAACAATAAGAAATAACAATAACAATAACAAATAACAATATCAATAAGAAATAACAATAACCATAAGAAATAACAATAACAATAAGAAATAACAATAACAATCAGAAATAACAATAACAATAAGAAATAACAATAACTATAAGAAATAACAATAACAATAAGAAATAACAATAACAATAAGAAATAAAAATAACAATAAGAAATAACAATAACAATAAGAAATAACAATAACTATAAAAAACAACATTAACAATAAGAAACAACAATAACAATAAGAAATAACAATAACAATAAGAAATAGCAATAACAATAAGAAATAGCAATAACAATAAGAAATAACAATAACAATAAGAAATACCAATAACAATAAGAAATAACAATAACAAAAAGAAATAACAATAACAATAAGAAATAACAATAGGAAATAACAATAACAATAAGAAATAACAATATCAATAAAAAATTACAATAACAATAAGAAATAACAATAACAATAAGAAATAACAATTACAATAACAATAAAAAATAACAATAACAATAAGAAATAACAATATCAATAAGAAATAACAATAACAATAAGAAATAACAATAAGAAGTAACAATAAGAAATAACATTAACAATAAGAAATAACATTAACAATATGAAATAACAATAACAATAAGAAATAACAATAACAATAAGGAATAACAATAACAATAACAAATAACAATAACAAAAAGAAATAACAATAACAATAACAATAAGAAACAACAATAACAATAAAAAATAACAATAGGAAATAACAATAACAATAAGAAATAACAATAACAATAAGAAATAACAATATCAATAAGAAATAACAATAACAATAATAAATAACAATAACAATAAGAAATAACAATAACAATAAGAAATAACAATAACTATAAGAAATAACAATAACAATAAGAAATAACAATAACAATAAGAAATAAAAATAACAATAAGAAATAACAATAACAATAAGAAATAACAATAACTATAAGAAACAACAATAACAATAAGAAATAACAATAACAATAATAAATAACAATAACAATAAGAAATAGCAATAACAATAAGAAATAGCAATAACAATAAGAAATAACAATAACAATAAGAAATAACAATAACAATAAGAAATAAAAATAACAAAAAGAAATAACAATAAGAAATAGCAATAACAATAAGAAATAACAATAACAGTAAGAAATAACAATAACAATAAGAAATAACAATAACAATAACAATAAAAAATAACAATAACAATAACAATAAGAAATAACAATATCAATAAGAAATAACAATAACAATAAGAAATAACAATAACAATAAGAAATAACAATAAGAAATAACATTAACAATAAGAAATAACAATAACAATAAGAAATAACAATAACAATAATAAATAACAATAACAATAACAATAAGAAATAACAACAACCATAAGAAATATCAATAACAATATGAAATAACAATAACAATAAGAAATAACAATACCAATAAGAAATAACAATAACAATAACACTAAGAAATAACAATAACAAAAAGAAATAACAATAACAATAGGAAATAACAATAACAATAAGAAATAACAATAACAATAGGAAATAACAATAACAATAAGAAATAACAATAACAATAAGAAATAACAATAACAATAAAAAATAACAATAACAATAAGAAATAACAATAACAATAAGAAATAACAATAACAATAGGAAATAACAATAACAATAAGAAATAACAATAACAATAAGAAATAACAATAAAAATAAGAAATAACAATAACAATAAAGAATAACAATAACAATAAGAAATAACAATAAGAAATAACAATAACAATTGGAAATAACAATAACAATAATAAATAACAATAACAATAAGAAATAACAATAACAATAAGAAATACCAATAACAATAAGAAATAACAATAACCATAAGAAATAACAATAACAATAAGAAATAACAATAACAATAAGAAATAACAGTAACAATAAGAAATAACAATAAGAATAAGAAATAACAATAACAATAAGAAATAACAATAACAATAAGGAAGACCAATAACAATAAGAAATAACAATGACAATAAGAAATAACAATAACAATAAGAAATAGCAATAACAATAAGAAATATCAATAACAATAAGAAATAACAATAACAATAAGAATCAACAATAACAATAAGAAATACCAATAACAATAAGAAATAACAATAACAATAACAATAAAAAATACCAATAACAATAAGAAATAACAATAACAATAAAAAATAACAATAACAATAAGAAATAAGAATATCAATAAGAAATAACAATAACAATAAGAAATAACAATAACAATAAGAAATAACAATAAGAAATAACAATAACAATAAGGAATAACAATAACAATAAGAAATACCAATAACAATAAGAAATAACAATAACAAAAAGAAATAACAATAACAATAAGAAATAACAATAACAATAAGAAATAACAATAACAATAAGAAATAACAAAAACAATAAGAAATAACAATAACAATAAAAAATAACAATGACAATAAGAAATAACAATATCAATAAGAAATAACAATAACAATAAGATATAACAATAACAATAAGAAATAACAATAACAATAAGAAATAACAATAACAATAAGAATAAAAAATAACAATAACAATAATAAATAACAATATCAATAAGAAATAACAATAACAATAAGAAATAACAATAACAATATGAAATAACAATAAGAAATAATATTAACAATAAGAAATAACAATAACAATAAGAAATAACATTAACAATAACAATAAGGAATAACAATAACAATAACAATAAGAAATACCAATAACAATAAGAAATAACAATAACAAAAAGAAATAACAATAACAATAAGAAATAACAATAGGAAATAACAATAACAATAAGAAATAACAATATCAATAAAAAATTACAATAACAATAAGAAATAACAATAACAATAAGAAATAACAATAACAATAACAATAAAAAATAACAATAACAATAAGAAATAACAATATCAATAAGAAATAACAATAACAATAAGAAATAACAATAAGAAGTAACAATAAGAAATAACAATAACAATAAGAAATAACAATAACAATAATAAATAACAATAAGGAATAACAATAACAATAAGAAATACCAATAACAATAAGAAATAACAATAACAAAAAGAAATAACAATAACAATAACAATAAGAAAGAACAATAACAATAAGAAATAACAATAGGAAATAACAATAACAAAAAGAAATAACAATAACAATAAGAAATAACAATAACAATAAGAAATAACAATATCAATAAGAAATAACAATAACAATAAGAAATAACAATAACATTAGGAAATAACAATAACAATAAGAAATAACAATAACCATAAGAAATAACAATAACAATCAGAAATAACAATAACAATAAGAAATAACAATAACAATAAGAAATAACAATAACAATAAGAAATAACAATAACAATAAGAAATACCAATAACAATAAGAAATAACAATAACAATAACAATAAGAAATAAGAATATCAATAAGAAATAACAATAACAATAAGAAATAACAATAAGAATAAGAAATAACAATAACAATAAGGAAGAACAATAACAATAAAAATAGGAAATAACAATAACAATAAGAAATAACAATAACAATAAGAAATAACAATAACAATAAGAAATAACAATAACAATAAGAAATAACAATAACAATAAAAAATAACAATAAGAAATAACAATAACAATAAGAAATAACAATATCAATAAGAAATAACAATAACAATAAGAAATAACAATAACAATAAGAAATAACAATAACCATAAGAAATAACAATAACAATAAGAAATAACAACAACAATAAGAAATATCAATAACAATATGAAATAACAATAACAATAAGAAATAACAATAACAATAACACTAAGAAATAACAATAACAAAAAGAAATAACAATAACAATAGGAAATAACAATAACAATAAGAAATAACAATAACAATAGGAAATAACAATAACAATAAGAAATAACAATAACAATAAGAAATAACAATAACAATAAAAAATAACACTAACAATAAGAAATAACAATAACAATAAGAAATAACAATAACAATAGGAAATAACAATAACAATAAGAAATAACAATAACAATAAGAAATAACAATAAAAATAAGAAATAACAATAACAATAAAAAATAACAATAACAATAAGAAATAACAATAAGAAATAACAATAACAATTGGAAATAACAATAACAATAATAAATAACAATAACAATAAGAAATAACAATAACAATAAGAAATACCAATAACAATAAGAAATAACAATAACCATAAGAAATAACAATAACAATAAGAAATAACAATAACAATAAGAAATAACAGTAACAATAAGAAATAACAATAAGAATAAGAAATAACAATAACAATAAGAAATAACAATAACAATAAGGAAGACCAATAATAATAAGAAATAACAATGACAATAAGAAATAACAATAACAATAAGAAATAGCAATAACAATAAGAAATATCAATAACAATAAGAAATAACAATAACAATAAGAAATAACAATAACAATAAGAAATACCAATAACAATAAGAAATAACAATAACAATAACAATAAAAAATACCAATAACAATAAGAAATAACAATAACAATAAAAAATAACAATAACAATAAGAAATAAGAATATCAATAAGAAATAAGAATATCAATAAGAAATAACAATAACAATAAGAAATAACAATAACAATAAGAAATAACAATAAGAAATAACAATAACAATAAGGAATAACAATAACAATAAGAAATACCAATAACAATAAAAAATAACAATAACAAAAAGAAATAACAATAACAATAAGAAATAACAATAACAATAAGAAATAACAATAACAATAAGAAATAACAATAGGAAATAACAATAATAATAAGAAATAACAATAACAATAAGAAATAACAATAACAATAACAATAAAAAATAACAATATCAATAAGAAATAACAATAACAATAAGAAATAACAATAAGAAGTAACAATAAGGAATAACAATAACAATAAGAAATAACAATAACAATAATAAATAACAATAACAATAAGGAATAACAATAACAATAAGAAATACCAATAACAATAAGAAATAACAATAACAAAAAGAAATAACAATAACAATAAGAATAAGAAAGAACAATAACAATAAGAAATAACAATAGGAAATAACAATAACAAAAAGAAATAACAATAACAATAAGAAATAACAATAACAATAACAAATAACAATATCAATAAGAAATAACAATAACAATAAGAAATAACAATAACAATAAGAAATAACAATAACAATCAGAAATAACAATAACAATAAGAAATAACAATAACTATAAGAAATAACAATAACAATAAGAAATAACAATAACAATAAGAAATAAAAATAACAATAAGAAATAACAATAACAATAAGAAATAACAATAACTATAAAAAACAACATTAACAATAAGAAACAACAATAACAATAAGAAATAACAATAACAATAAGAAATAGCAATAACAATAAGAAATAGCAATAACAATAAGAAATAACAATAACAATAAGAAATACCAATAACAATAAGAAATAACAATAACAAAAAGAAATAACAATAACAATAAGAAATAACAATAGGAAATAACAATAACAATAAGAAATAACAATATCAATAAAAAATTACAATAACAATAAGAAATAACAATAACAATAAGAAATAACAATTACAATAACAATAAAAAATAACAATAACAATAAGAAATAACAATATCAATAAGAAATAACAATAACAATAAGAAATAACAATAAGAAGTAACAATAAGGAATAACAATAACAATAAGAAATAACAATAACAATAATAAATAACAATAACAATAAGGAATAACAATAACAATAAGAAATACCAATAACAATAAGAAATAACAATAACAAAAAGAAATAACAATAACAATAACAATAAGAAATAACAATAGGAAATAACAATAACAAAAAGAAATAACAATAACAATAAGAAATAAAAATAACAATAAGAAATAACAATAACAATAAGAAATAACAATAACTATAAAAAACAACATTAACAATAAGAAACAACAATAACAATAAGAAATAACAATAAGAATTAACAATAACAATAAGAAATAGCAATAACAATAAGAAATAGCAATAACAATAAGAAATAACAATAACAATAAGAAATAACAATAACAATAAGAAATAACAATAACAATAAGAAATAACAATAACAATAAGAAATAGCAATAACAATAAGAAATAACAATAACAGTAGGAAATAACAATAAGAAATAACAATAACAATAAGAAATAACAATACCAATAAGAAATAACAATTACAATAAGAAATAACAATAACAATAAGAAATAGCAATAACAATAAGAAATAACAATAACAATAAGAAATAACAATAACATTAAAAAATAACAATAACAATAAGAAATAACAATAACAATAAGAAATAACAATAACAATAACAATAAGAAATAACAATAACAAAAAGAAATAACAATAACAATAAGAAATAACAATAACAATAAGAAACAACAATAACAATGAGAAATAACAATAACAATAAGAAATAACAATAACAATAAGAAATAACAATAACAATAGGAAATAACAATAACAATAAGAAATAACAATAACAATAAGAAATAACAATAACAATAAGAAATAACAATAACAATAAGAAATAACAATAACAATAAGAAATAACAATAACTATAAGAAATAACAATAACAATAAGAAATAACAATAACAATAAGAAATAAAAATAACAATAAGAAATAACAATAACAATAAGAAATAACAATATCAATAAGAAACAACAATAACAATAAGAAATAACAATATCAATAAGAAATAACAATAACAATAAGAAATAACAATAACAATAAGAAATAACAATAACAATAAGAAATAACAATAACAATTAGAAATAACAATAACTATAAGAAATAACAATAACAATAAGAAATAACAATAACAATAAGAAATAAAAATAACAATAAGAAATAACAATAACAATAAGAAATAACAATAACTATAAAAAACAACATTAACAATAAGAAACAACAATAACAATAAGAAATAACAATAAGAAATAACAATAACAATAAGAAATAGCAATAACAATAAGAAATAGCAATAACAACAAGAAATAACAATAACAATAAGAAATAACAATAACAATAAGAAATAACAATAACAATAAGAAATAACAATAACAATAAGAAATAACAATAACAATAAGAAATAGCAATAACAATAAGAAATAACAATAACAGTAGGAAATAACAATAAGAAATAACAATAACAATAAGAAATAACAATACCAATAAGAAATAACAATTACAATAAGAAATAACAATAACAATAAGAAATAGCAATAACAATAAGAAATAACAATAACAATAAGAAATAACAATAACATTAAAAAATAACAATAAGAAATAACAATAACAATAACAATAAGAAATAACAATAACAATAACAATAAGAAATAACAATAACAATAAGAAATAACAATAACAATGAGAAATAACAATAACAATAAGAAATAACAATAACAATAAGAAATAACAATAACAATAGGAAATAACAATAACAATAAGGAATAACAATAACAATAAGAAATAACAATAACAATAAGAAATAACAATAACAATAAGAAATAACAATAACAATAACAATAAGAATCAACAATAACAATAAGAAATAACAATAACTATAAAAAACAACATTAACAATAAGAAACAACAATAACAATAAGAAATAACAATAACAATAAGAAATAGCAATAACAATAAGAAATAGCAATAACAATAAGAAATAACAATAACAATAAGAAATACCAATAACAATAAGAAATAACAATAACAAAAAGAAATAACAATAACAATAAGAAATAACAATAGGAAATAACAATAACAATAAGAAATAACAATATCAATAAAAAATTACAATAACAATAAGAAATAACAATAACAATAAGAAATAACAATTACAATAACAATAAAAAATAACAATAACAATAAGAAATAACAATATCAATAAGAAATAACAATAACAATAAGAAATAACAATAAGAAGTAACAATAAGGAATAACAATAACAATAAGAAATAACAATAACAATAATAAATAACAATAACAATAAGGAATAACAATAACAATAAGAAATACCAATAACAATAAGAAATAACAATAACAAAAAGAAATAACAATAACAATAACAATAAGAAATAACAATAGGAAATAACAATAACAAAAAGAAATAACAATAACAATAAGAAATAAAAATAACAATAAGAAATAACAATAACAATAAGAAATAACAATAACTATAAAAAACAACATTAACAATAAGAAACAACAATAACAATAAGAAATAACAATAAGAATTAACAATAACAATAAGAAATAGCAATAACAATAAGAAATAGCAATAACAATAAGAAATAACAATAACAATAAGAAATAACAATAACAATAAGAAATAACAATAACAATAAGAAATAACAATAACAATAAGAAATAGCAATAACAATAAGAAATAACAATAACAGTAGGAAATAACAATAAGAAATAACAATAACAATAAGAAATAACAATACCAATAAGAAATAACAATTACAATAAGAAATAACAATAACAATAAGAAATAGCAATAACAATAAGAAATAACAATAACAATAAGAAATAACAATAACATTAAAAAATAACAATAACAATAAGAAATAACAATAACAATAAGAAATAACAATAACAATAACAATAAGAAATAACAATAACAAAAAGAAATAACAATAACAATAAGAAATAACAATAACAATAAGAAACAACAATAACAATGAGAAATAACAATAACAATAAGAAATAACAATAACAATAAGAAATAACAATAACAATAGGAAATAACAATAACAATAAGAAATAACAATAACAATAAGAAATAACAATAACAATAAGAAATAACAATAACAATAAGAAATAACAATAACAATAAGAAATAACAATAACTATAAGAAATAACAATAACAATAAGAAATAACAATAACAATAAGAAATAAAAATAACAATAAGAAATAACAATAACAATAAGAAATAACAATATCAATAAGAAACAACAATAACAATAAGAAATAACAATATCAATAAGAAATAACAATAACAATAAGAAATAACAATAACAATAAGAAATAACAATAACAATAAGAAATAACAATAACAATTAGAAATAACAATAACTATAAGAAATAACAATAACAATAAGAAATAACAATAACAATAAGAAATAAAAATAACAATAAGAAATAACAATAACAATAAGAAATAACAATAACTATAAAAAACAACATTAACAATAAGAAACAACAATAACAATAAGAAATAACAATAAGAAATAACAATAACAATAAGAAATAGCAATAACAATAAGAAATAGCAATAACAACAAGAAATAACAATAACAATAAGAAATAACAATAACAATAAGAAATAACAATAACAATAAGAAATAACAATAACAATAAGAAATAACAATAACAATAAGAAATAGCAATAACAATAAGAAATAACAATAACAGTAGGAAATAACAATAAGAAATAACAATAACAATAAGAAATAACAATACCAATAAGAAATAACAATTACAATAAGAAATAACAATAACAATAAGAAATAGCAATAACAATAAGAAATAACAATAACAATAAGAAATAACAATAACATTAAAAAATAACAATAAGAAATAACAATAACAATAACAATAAGAAATAACAATAACAATAACAATAAGAAATAACAATAACAATAAGAAATAACAATAACAATGAGAAATAACAATAACAATAAGAAATAACAATAACAATAAGAAATAACAATAACAATAGGAAATAACAATAACAATAAGAAATAACAATAACAATAAGAAATAACAATAACAATAAGAAATAACAATAACAATAAGAAATAACAATAACAATAACAATAAGAATCAACAATAACAATAAGAAATAACAATAACAAAAATAAATAACAATAACAATAGGAAATAACAATAACAATAAGAAATAACAATAACAATAAGAAATAACAATAGCAATAAGAAATAACAATAACAATAAGAAATAACAATAACAATAGGAAATAACAATAACAATAAGAAATAACATAAACAATAAGAAATAACAATAACAGTAAGAAATAACAATAACAATAAGAAAAAGCAATAACAATAAGAAATAACAATAACAATAAGAAATAACAATAACATTAAGAAATAACAATAACAATAACTATAAGAAATAACAAGAACAATAACAATAATAAATAACAATAACAATAGGAAATAACAATATCAATAAGAAATAACAATAACAATAAGAAATAACTATAAGAAATAACTATAAGAAATAACAATAACAATAAGAAATAACAATAACAATAACAATAAGAAATAACAATAACAATAACAATAAAAATAACAATAACAATAACAATAAGAAATAACATTATCAATAAGAAATAACAATAACAATAAGAAATAACAATAACAATAAGAAATAACATTAACAATAAGAAATAACATTAATAATAAGAAATAACAATAACAATAAGAAATAACAATAACATTAATAAATAACAATAACAATAAGAAATACCAATAACAATAAGAAATAACAATAACAATAACAATAAAAAATACCAATAACAATAAGAAATAACAATAACAATAAAAAATAACAATAACAATAAGAAATAAGAATATCAATAAGAAATAACAATAACAATAAGAAATAACAATAACAATAAGAAATAACAATAACAATAAGGAATAACAATAACAATAAGAAATACCAATAACAATAAGAAATAACAATAACAAAAAGAAATAACAATAACAATAAGAAATAACAATAACAATAAGAAATAACAATAACAATAAGAAATAACAATAGGAAATAACAATAATAATAAGAAATAACAATAACAATAAAAAATAACAATGACAATAAGAAATAACAATATCAATAAGAAATAACAATAACAATAAGAAATAACAATAACAATAAGAAATAACCATAAGAAATAACAATAACAATAAGGAATAACAATAACAATAAGAAATACCAATAACAATAAGAAATAACAATAACAAAAACAAATAACAATAACAATAAGAAATAACAATAACAATAAGAAATAACAATAACAATAAGAAATAACAATAGGAAATAACAATAACAATAAAAAATAACAATGACAATAAGAAATAACAATATCAATAAGAAATAACAATAACAATAAGATATAACAATAAGAAATAACAATAACAATAAGAAATAACAATAACAATAATAATAAAAAATAACAATAACAATAATAAATAACAATATCAATAAGAAATAACAATAACAATAAGAAATAACAATAACAATATGAAATAACAATAAGAAATAATATTAACAATAAGAAATAACAATAACAATAAGAAATAACAATAACAATAATAAATAACAATAACAATAAGGAATAACAATAACAATAACAATAAGAAATACCAATAACAATAAGAATTAACAATAACAAAAAGAAATAACAATAACAATAAGAAATAACAATAACAATAAGAAATAACAATAACAATAACAATAAAAAATAACAATATCAATAAGAAATAACAATAACAATAAGAAATAACAATAAGAAGTAACAATAAGGAATAACAATAACAATAAGAAATAACAATAACAATAATAAATAACAATAACAATAAGGAATAACAATAACAATAAGAAATACCAATAACAATAAGAAATAACAATAACAAAAAGAAATAACAATAACAATAAGAATAAGAAAGAACAATAACAATAAGAAATAACAATAGGAAATAACAATAACAAAAAGAAATAACAATAACAATAAGAAATAACAATAACAATAACAAATAACAATATCAATAAGAAATAACAATAACAATAAGAAATAACAATAACAATAAGAAATAACAATAACAATCAGAAATAACAATAACAATAAGAAATAACAATAACTATAAGAAATAACAATAACAATAAGAAATAACAATAACAATAAGAAATAAAAATAACAATAAGAAATAACAATAACAATAAGAAATAACAATAACTATAAAAAACAACATTAACAATAAGAAACAACAATAACAATAAGAAATAACAATAACAATAAGAAATAGCAATAACAATAAGAAATAGCAATAACAATAAGAAATAACAATAACAATAAGAAATACCAATAACAATAAGAAATAACAATAACAAAAAGAAATAACAATAACAATAAGAAATAACAATAGGAAATAACAATAACAATAAGAAATAACAATATCAATAAAAAATTACAATAACAATAAGAAATAACAATAACAATAAGAAATAACAATTACAATAACAATAAAAAATAACAATAACAATAAGAAATAACAATATCAATAAGAAATAACAATAACAATAAGAAATAACAATAAGAAGTAACAATAAGGAATAACAATAACAATAAGAAATAACAATAACAATAATAAATAACAATAACAATAAGGAATAACAATAACAATAAGAAATACCAATAACAATAAGAAATAACAATAACAAAAAGAAATAACAATAACAATAACAATAAGAAATAACAATAGGAAATAACAATAACAAAAAGAAATAACAATAACAATAAGAAATAAAAATAACAATAAGAAATAACAATAACAATAAGAAATAACAATAACTATAAAAAACAACATTAACAATAAGAAACAACAATAACAATAAGAAATAACAATAAGAAATAACAATAACAATAAGAAATAGCAATAACAATAAGAAATAGCAATAACAATAAGAAATAACAATAACAATAAGAAATAACAATAACAATAAGAAATAACAATAACAATAAGAAATAACAATAACAATAAGAAATAGCAATAACAATAAGAAATAACAATAACAGTAGGAAATAACAATAAGAAATAACAATAACAATAAGAAATAACAATACCAATAAGAAATAACAATTACAATAAGAAATAACAATAACAATAAGAAATAGCAATAACAATAAGAAATAACAATAACAATAAGAAATAACAATAACATTAAAAAATAACAATAACAATAAGAAATAACAATAACAATAACAATAAGAAATAACAATAACAATAACAATAAGAAATAACAATAACAAAAAGAAATAACAATAACAATAAGAAATAACAATAACAATAAGAAACAACAATAACAATGAGAAATAACAATAACAATAAGAAATAACAATAACAATAAGAAATAACAATAACAATAGGAAATAACAATAACAATAAGAAATAACAATAACAATAAGAAATAACAATAACAATAAGAAATAACAATAACAATAAGAAATAACAATAACAATAAGAAATAACAATAACTATAAGAAATAACAATAACAATAAGAAATAACAATAACAATAAGAAATAAAAATAACAATAAGAAATAACAATAACAATAAGAAATAACAATATCAATAAGAAACAACAATAACAATAAGAAATAACAATATCAATAAGAAATAACAATAACAATAAGAAATAACAATAACAATAAGAAATAACAATAACAATAAGAAATAACAATAACAATAAGAAATAACAATAACTATAAGAAATAACAATAACAATAAGAAATAACAATAACAATAAGAAATAAAAATAACAATAAGAAATAACAATAACAATAAGAAATAACAATAACTATAAAAAACAACATTAACAATAAGAAACAACAATAACAATAAGAAATAACAATAAGAAATAACAATAACAATAAGAAATAGCAATAACAATAAGAAATAGCAATAACAATAAGAAATAACAATAACAATAAGAAATAACAATAACAATAAGAAATAACAATAACAATAAGAAATAACAATAACAATAAGAAATAGCAATAACAATAAGAAATAACAATAACAGTAGGAAATAACAATAAGAAATAACAATAACAATAAGAAATAACAATACCAATAAGAAATAACAATTACAATAAGAAATAACAATAACAATAAGAAATAGCAATAACAATAAGAAATAACAATAACAATAAGAAATAACAATAACATTAAAAAATAACAATAACAATAAGAAATAACAATAACAATAACAATAAGAAATAACAATACAATAGACAATAAGAAAATAACAATAACAATAAGAAATAACAATAACAAATGAGAAATAACAATAATAACAATAAGAAATAACAATAACAATAAGAAATAACAATAACAATAGGAAATAACAATAACAATAAGAAATAACAATAACAATAAGAAATAACAATAACAATAAGAAATAACAATAACAATAAGAAATAACAATAACAATAACAATAAGAATCAACAATAACAATAAGAAATAACAATAACAAAAATAAATAACAATAACAATAGGAAATAACAATAACAATAAGAAATAACAATAACAATAAGAAATAACAATAGCAATAAGAAAATAACAATAACAATAAGAAATAACAATAACAATAGGAAATAACAATAACAATAAGAAATAACATAAACAATAAGAAATAACAATAACAGTAAGAAATAACAATAACAATAAGAAAAAGCAATAACAATAAGAAATAACAATAACAATAAGAAATAACAATAACATTAAGAAATAACAATAACAATAACTATAAGAAATAACAAGAACAATAACAATAATAAATAACAATAACAATAGGAAATAACAATATCAATAAGAAATAACAATAACAATAAGAAATAACTATAAGAAATAACTATAAGAAATAACAATAACAATAAGAAATAACAATAACAATAACAATAAGAAATAACAATAACAATAACAATAAAAATAACAATAACAATAACATAAGAAATAACATTATCAATAAGAAATAACAATAACAATAAGAAATAACAATAACAATAAGAAATAACATTAACAATAAGAAATAACATTAATAATAAGAAATAACAATAACAATAAGAAATAACAATAACATTAATAAATAACAATAACAATAAGGAATAACAATAACAATAACAATAAGAAATGCCAATAACAATAAGAAATTAAAATAACAAAAAGAAATAACAATAACAATAAGAAATAACAATAACAATAGGAAATAACAATAACAATAAGAACTAACAATAACAATAAGAAATAACACTAACAATAAGAAATAACAATAACAATAAAAATAACAATAACAATAAGAAATAACAATAACAATAAGAAATAACAATAACAATAAGAAATAACAATAACAATAAGAAATAACAATAACAATAAGAAATAACAATAACAATGAGAAATAACAATAACAATAAGAAATAACAATAACAATAAGAAATAAAAATATCAATAAAAAATAACAATAACAAAAAGAAATAACAATATCAATAAGAAATAACAATAACAATAAGAAATAAAAATAACAATAAGAAATAACAATAACAATAAGAAATAACAATAACAATAAGAAATAACAATAACAATAAGAAATAACAATAACAATAAGAAATAACAATAACAATAAGAAATAACAATAACAATAAGAAATAACAATAACAATAAGAAATAACAATATCAATAAAAAATAACAATAACAAAAAGAAATACAATAACAATAAGAAATAACAATAACAATAATAAATAACAATAACAATAAGGAATAACAATAACAATAACAATAAGAAATACCAATAACAATAAGAAATAACAATAACAAAAAGAAATAACAATAACAATAAGAAATAACAATAACAATAAGAAATAACAATATCAATAAGAAATAACAATAACAATAAGAAATAACAATAACAATAAGAAATAACAATAACAATAGCAATAAAAAATAACAATAACAATAAGAAATAACAATATCAATAAGAAATAACAATAACAATAAGAAATAACAATAAGAATAAGAAATAACAATAAGAAGTAACAATAAGAAATAACATTAACAATAAGAAATAACATTAACAATATGAAATAACACTAACAATAAGAAATAACAATAACAATAAGGAATAACAATAACAATAACAATAAGAAATACCAATAACAATAAGAAATAACAATAACAAAAAGAAATAACAATAACAATAAGAAACAACAATAACAATAAGAAATAACAATAGGAAATAACAATAACAATAAGAAATAACAATAACAATAAGAAATAACAATATCAATAAGAAATAACAATAACAATAAGAAATAACAATAACAATAAGAAATAACAATAACAATAAGAAATAACAATAACTATAAGAAATAACAATAACAATAAGAAATAACAATAACAATAAGAAATAAAAATAACAATAAGAAATAGCAATAACAATAAGAAATAACAATAACTATAAGAAACAACAATAACAATAAGAAATAACAATAACAATAAGAAATAGCAATAACAATAAGAAATAACAATAACAATAAGAAATAACAATAACAATAAGAAATAACAATAACAAAAAGAAATAACAATAACAATAAGAAATAGCAATAACAATAAGAAATAACAATAACAGTAAGAAATAACAATAACAATAAGAAATAACAATAACAATAACAATAAAAAAATAACAATAACAATAACAATAAGAAATAACATTAACAATAAGAAATAACAATAACAATAACAATAATAAATAACAATAACAATAAGGAATAACAATAACAATAAGAAATGCGAATAACAATAAGAAATTAAAATAACAAAAAGAAATAACAATAACAATAAGAAATAACAATAACAATAAGAAATAACAATAACAGTAAGAAATAACAATATCAATAAAAAATAACAATAACAAAAAGAAATAACAATATCAATAAGAAATAACAATAACAATAAGAAATAACAATAACAATAAGAAATAACAATAACAATAAGAATTAGCAATAACAATAAGAAATAACAATAACAAAAGCAATAAAAAATAACAATAGGAATAAGAAATAACAATATCAATAAGAAATAACAATAAGAAGTAACAATAAGAAATAACATTAACAATAAGAAATAACATTAACAATATGAAATAACAATAACAATAAGAAATAACAATAACAATAAGGAATAACAATAACAATAACAATAAGAAATACCAATAACAATAAGAAATAACAATAACAAAAAGAAATAACAATAACAATAAGAAATAACAATAACAATAAGAAATAACAATAGGAAATAACAATAACAATAAAAAATGACAATAACAATAAAAAATAACAATATCAATAAGAAATAACAATAACAATAAGAAATAACAATAACAATAAGAAATAACAATAACAATAAGAAATAACAATAACAATAGCAATAAAAAATAACAATAACAATAAGAAATAACAATATCAATAAGAAATAACAATAACAATAAGAAATAACAATAACAATAAGAAATAACAATAAGAAGTAACAATAAGAAATAACATTAACAATAAGAAATAACATTAACAATATGAAATAACAATAACAATAAGAAATAACAATAACAATAAGGAATAACTATAACAATAACAAATAACAATAACAAAAAGAAATAACAATAACAATAACAATAAGAAACAACAATAACAATAAAAAATAACAATAGGAAATAACAATAACAAAAAGAAATAACAATAACAATAAGAAATAACAATAACAATAAGAAATAACAATATCAATAAGAAATAACAATAACAATAATAAATAACAATAACAATAAGAAATAACAATAACAATAAGAAATAACAATAACTATAAGAAATAACAATAACAATAAGAAATAACAATAACAATAAGAAATAAAAATAACAATAAGAAATAACAATAACAATAAGAAATAACAATAACTATAAGAAACAACAATAACAATAAGAAATAACAATAACAATAATAAATAACAATAACAATAAGAAATAGCAATAACAATAAGAAATAGCAATAACAATAAGAAATAGCAATAACAATAAGAAATAACAATAACAGTAAGAAATAACAATAACAATAAGAAATAACAATAACAATAACAATAAAAAATAACAATAACAATAACAATAAGAAATAACAATATCAATAAGAAATAACAATAACAATAAGAAATAACAATAACAATAAGAAATAACAATAAGAAATAACATTAACAATAAGAAATAACAATAACAATAAGAAATAACAATAACAATAATAAATAACAATAACAATAACAATAAGAAATGCCAATAGCAATAAGAAATTAAAATAACAATAACAATAACAATAAGAAATAACAATATCAATAAGAAATAACAATAACAATAAGAAATAACAATAACTATAAGAAATAACAATAACAATAAGAAATAACAATAACAATAAGAAATAAAAATAACAATAAGAAATAACAATAACAATAAGAAATAACAATAACTATAAGAAACAACAATAACAATAAGAAATAACAATAACAATAATAAATAACAATAACAATAAGAAATAACAATAACAATAAGAAATAACAATAACAATAAGAAATAACAATAACAATAAGAAATAACAATAACAAAAAGAAATAACAATAACAATAAGAAATAGCAATAACAATAAGAAATAACAATAACAGTAAGAAATAACAATAACAATAAGAAATAACAATAAAAAATAACAATAACAATAACAATAACAATAAGAAATAACATTAACAATAAGAAATAACAATAACAATAACAATAATAAATAACAATAACAATAAGGAATAACAATAACAATAAGAAATGCGAATAACAATAAGAAATTAAAATAACAAAAAGAAATAACAATAACAATAAGAAATAACAATAACAATAAGAAATAACAATAACAATAAGAAATAACAATAACAATAAGAAATAACAATAAGAAGTAACAATAAGAAATAACATTAACAATAAGAAATAACATTAACAATATGAAATAACAATAACAATAAGAAATAACAATAACAATAAGGAATAACAATAACAATAACAAATAACAATAACAAAAAGAAATAACAATAACAATAACAATAAGAAACAACAATAACAATAAAAAATAACAATAGGAAATAACAATAACAATAAGAAATAACAATATCAATAAGAAATAACAATAACAATAATAAATAACAATAACAATAAGAAATAACAATAACAATAAGAAATAACAATAACTATAAGAAATAACAATAACAATAAGAAATAACAATAACAATAAGAAATAAAAATAACAATAAGAAATAACAATAACAATAAGAAATAACAATAACTATAAGAAACAACAATAACAATAAGAAATAACAATAACAATAATAAATAACAATAACAATAAGAAATAGCAATAACAATAAGAAATAGCAATAACAATAAGAAATAACAATAACAATAAGAAATAACAATAACAATAAGAAATAAAAATAACAAAAAGAAATAACAATAAGAAATAGCAATAACAATAAGAAATAACAATAACAGTAAGAAATAACAATAACAATAAGAAATAACAATAACAATAACAATAAAAAATAACAATAACAATAACAATAAGAAATAACAATATCAATAAGAAATAACAATAACAATAAGAAATAACAATAACAATAAGAAATAACAATAACAATAACAATAAGAAATGCCAATAGCAATAAGAAATTAAAATAACAATAACAATAACAATAAGAAATAACAATAACAATAAGAAATAACAATAACTATAAGAAATAACAATAACAATAAGAAATAACAATAACAATAAGAAATAAAAATAACAATAAGAAATAACAATAACAATAAGAAATAACAATAACTATAAGAAACAACAATAACAATAAGAAATAACAATAACAATAACAATAAGAAATAGCAATAACAATAAGAAATAACAATAACAATAAGAAATAACAATAACAATAAGAAATAACAATAACAAAAAGAAATAACAATAACAATAAGAAATAGCAATAACAATAAGAAATAACAATAACAGTAAGAAATAACAATAACAATAAGAAATAACAATAACAATAACAATAAAAAATAACAATAACAATAACAATAACAATAAGAAATAACATTAACAATAGGAAATAACATTAACAATATGAAATAACAATAACAATAAGAAATAACAATAACAATAAGGAATAACAATAACAATAACAAATAACAATAACAAAAAGAAATAACAATAACAATAAAAATAAGAAACAACAATAACAATAAAAAATAACAATAGGAAATAACAATAACAATAAGAAATAACAATAACAATAAGAAATAACAATATCAATAAGAAATAACAATAACAATAATAAATAACAATAACAATAAGAAATAACAATAACAATAAGAAATAACAATAACTATAAGAAATAACAATAACAATAAGAAATAACAATAACAATAAGAAATATAAATAACAATAAGAAATAACAATAACAATAAGAAATAACAATAAATATAAGAAACAACAATAACAATAAGAAATAACAATAACAATAATAAATAACAATAACAATAAGAAATAGCAATAACAATAAGAAATAGCAATAACAATAAGAAATAACAATAACAATAAGAAATAACAATAACAATAAGAAATAAAAATAACAAAAAGAAATAACAATAAGAAATAGCAATAACAATAAGAAATAACAATAACAGTAAGAAATAACAATAACAATAAGAAATAACAATAACAATAACAATAAAAAATAACAATAACAATAACAATAAGAAATAACAATATCAATAAGAAATAACAATAACAATAAGAAATAACAATAACAATAAGAAATAACATTAACAATAAGAAATAACAATAACAATAAGAAATAACAATAACAATAATAAATAACAATAACAATAACAATAAGAAATGCCAATAGCAATAAGAAATTAAAATAACAATAACAATAACAATAAGAAATAACAATATCAATAAGAAATAACAATAACAATAAGAAATAACAATAACAATAAGAAATAACAATAACAATAAGAAATAAAAATAACAATAAGAAATAACAATAACAATAAGAAATAACAATAACTATAAGAAACAACAATAACAATAAGAAATAACAATAACAATAATAAATAACAATAACAATAAGAAATAGCAATAACAATAAGAAATAACAATAACAATAAGAAATAACAATAACAATAAGAAATAACAATAACAAAAAGAAATAACAATAACAATAAGAAATAGCAATAACAATAAGAAATAACAATAACAGTAAGAAATAACAATAACAATAAGAAATAACAATAACAATAACAATAAAAAATAACAATAACAATAACAATAACAATAAGAAATAACATTAACAATAAGAAATAACAATAACAATAACAATAAGGAATAACAATAACAATAAGAAATGCAAATAACAATAAGAAATTAAAATAACAAAAAGAAATAACAATAACAATAAGAAATAACAATAACAATAAGAAATAACAATAACAATAAGAAATAACAATATCAATAAAAAATAAAAATAACAAAAAGAAATAACAATATCAATAAGAAATAACAATAACAATAAGAAATAACAATAACAATAAGAAATAACAATAATAATAAGAATTAGCAATAACAATAAGAAATAACAATAACAAAAGCAATAAAAAATAACAATAGGAATAAGAAATAACAATATCAATAAGAAATAACAATAAGAAGTAACAATAAGAAATAACATTAACAATAAGAAATAACATTAACAATATGAAAAAACAATAACAATAAGAAATAACAATAACAATAATAAATAACAATAACAATAAGGAATAACAATAACAATAAGAAATACCAATAACAATAAGGAATAACAATAACAAAAAGAAATAACACTAACAATAAGAAATAACAATAACAATAAGAAATAACAATAGGAAATAACAATAACAATAAAAAATGACAATAACAAGAAAAAATAACAATATCAATAAGAAATAACAATAACAATAAGAAATAACAATAACAATAAGAAATAACAATAACAATAGCAGTAAAAAATAACAATAACAATAAGAAATAACAATATCAATAAGAAATAACAATAACAATAAGAAATAACAATATCAATAAAAAATAACAATAACAAAAAGAAATAACAATAACAATAATAAATAACAATAACAATAAGGAATAACAATAACAATAACAATAAGAAATACCAATAACAATAAGAAATAACAATAACAAAAAGAAATAACAATAACAATAAGAAATAACAATAGGAAATAACAATAACAATAAAAAATAACAATAATAATAAGAAATAACAATATCAATAAGAAATAGCAATAACAATAAGAAATAACAATAACAATAGCAATAAAAAATAACAATAACAATAAGAAATATCAATATCAATAAGAAATAACAATAACAATAAGAAATAACAATAAGAAGTAACAATAAGAAATAACATTAACAATAAGAAATAACATTAACAATATGAAATAACAATAACAATAAGAAATAACAATAACAATAATAAATAACAATAACAATAAGGAATAACAATAACAATAATAATAAGAAATACCAATAACAATAAGAAATAACAATAACAAAAAGAAATAACAATAACAATAACAATAAGAAACAACAATATCAATAAGAAATAACAATAACAATAAGAAATAACAATAAGAAGTAACAATAAGAAATAACATTAACAATATGAAATAACAATAACAATAAGAAATAACAATAACAATAAGGAATAACAATAACAATAACAAATAACAATAACAAAAAGAAATAACAATAACAATAACAATAAGAAACAACAATAACAATAAAAAATAACAATAGGAAATAACAATAACAAAAAGAAATAACAATAACAATAAGAAATAACAATATCAATAAGAAATAACAATAACAATAATAAATAACAATAACAATAAGAAATAACAATAACAATAAGAAATAACAATAACTATAAGAAATAACAATAACAATAAGAAATAACAATAACAATAAGAAATAAAAATAACAATAAGAAATACCAATAACAATAAGAAATAACAATAACTATAGGAAACAACAATAACAATAAGAAATAACAATAACAATAATAAATAACAATAACAATAAGAAATAGCAATAACGATAAGAAATAGCAATAACAATAAGAAATAACAATAACAATAAGAAATAACAATAACAATAAGAAATAAAAATAACAAAAAGAAATAACAATAAGAAATAGCAATAACAATAAGAAATAACAATAACAGTAAGAAATAACAATAACAATAAGAAATAACAATAACAATAACATTAAAAAATAACAATAACTATAACAATAAGAAATAACAATATCAATAAGAAATAACAATAACAATAAGAAATAACAATAACAATAAGAAATAACAATAAGAAATAACATTAACAATAAGAAATAACAATAACAATAATAAATAACTATAACAATAACAATAAGAAATGCCAATAGCAATAAGAAATTAAAATAACAAAAAGAAATAACAATAACAATAAGAAATAACAATAACAATAAGAAATAACAATAACAATAGGAAATAACAATAACAAATAACAATAACAATAAGAAATAACAATAACAATAAGAAATAACAATAACAATAAGAAATAACAATATCAATAAAAAATAACAATAACAAAAAGAAATAACAATATCAATAAGAAATAACAATAACAATAAGAAATAACAATAAGAATAACAATAAGAAATAACAATAACAATAAGAAATAACAATAACAATAAGAAATAACAATATCAATAAAAAATAACAATAACAAAAAGAAATAACAATAACAATAATAAATAACAATAACAATAAGGAATAACAATAACAATAACAATAAGAAATACCAATAACAATAAGAAATAACAATAACAAAAAAAATAACAATAACAATAAGAAATAACAATAGGAAATAACAATAACAATAAAAAATAACAATAATAATAAGAAATAACAATATCAATAAGAAATAACAATAACAATAAAAAATAACAATAACAATAAGAAATATCAATATCAATAAGAAATAACAATAACAATAAGAAATAACAATAACAATAAGAAATAACAATAAGAAGTAACAATAAGAAATAACATTAACAATAAGAAATAACATTAACAATATGAAATAACAATAACAATAAGAAATAACAATAACAATAATAAATAACAATAACAATAAGGAATAACAATAACAATAATAATAAGAAATACCAATAACAATAAGAAATAACAATAACAAAAAGAAATAACAATAAGAAACAACAATAACAATAAGAAATAACAACAGGAAATAACAATAACAATAAGAAATAACAATATCAATAAGAAATAACAATAACAATAAGAAATAACAATAACAATAAGAAATAACAATAACAATAAGAAATAACAATAACAATAAGAAATAACAATAACTATAAGAAATAACAATAACAATAAGAAATAACAATATCAATAAGAAATAACAATAACAATAAGAAATAACAATAACTATAAGAAACAACAATAACAATAAGAAATAACAATAACAATAATAAATAACAATAACAAAAAGAAACAACAATAACAATAAGAAATAACAATAACAATAAGAAATAACAATAGGAAATAACAATAACAATAAAAAATAACAATAATAATAAGAAATAACAATATCAATAAGAAATAACAATAACAATAAGAAATAACAATAACAATAGCAATAAAAAATAACAATAACAATAAGAAATATCAATATCAATAAGAAATAACAATAACAATAAGAAATAACAATAACAATAAGAAATAACAATAAGAAGTAACAATAAGAAATAACATTAACAATAAGAAATAACATTAACAATATGAAATAACAATAACAATAAGAAATAACAATAACAATAAGAAATAACAATAACAATAAGAAATAACAATAACTATAAGAAATAACAATAACAATAAGAAATAACAATATCAATAAGAAATAACAATAACAATAAGAAATAACAATAACTATAAGAAACAACAATAACAATAAGAAATAACAATATCAATAATAAATAACAATAACAATAAGGAATAACAATAACAATAATAATAAGAAATACCAATAACAATAAGAAATAACAATAACAAAAAGAAATAACAATAACAATAACAATAAGAAACAACAATAACAATAAGAAATAACAATAGGAAATAACAATAACAATAAGAAATAACAATATCAATAAGAAATAACAATAACAATAAGAAATAACAATAACAATAAGAAATAACAATAACTATAAGAAACAACAATAACAATAATAAATAACAATAACAATAAGAAATAGCAATAACAATAAGAAATAGCAATAACAATAAGAAATAACAATAACAATAAGAAATAACAATAACAATAAGAAATAAAAATAACAAAAAGAAATAACAATAAGAAATAGCAATAACAATAAGAAATAACAATAACAGTAAGAAATAACAATAACAATAAGAAATAACAATAACAATAACAATAACAATAACAATAAGAAATAACAATATCAATAAGAAATAACAATAACAATAAGAAATAACAATAACAATAAGAAATAACAATAAGAAATAACATTAACAATAATAAATAACAATAACAATAAGAAATAACAATAACAATAATAAATAACAATAACAATAACAATAAGAAATGCCAATAACAATAAGAAATTAAAATAACAATAAGAAGTAACAATAACAATAAGAAATAACAATAACAATAAGAAATAACAATAACAATAAAAAATAACAATAACAATAAGAAATAACAATAACAAAAAGAAATAACAATAAGAAATAACAATAACAATAAGAAATAACAATAACAATAGGAAATAACAATAAGAATAAGAAATAACAATATTAATAAGAAATAACAATAACAATAAGAAATAACACTAACAATAAGAAATATCAATAACAATAAGAAATAACAATATCAATAAGAAATAACAATATCAATAAAAAATAACAATAACAAAAAGAAATAACAATAACAATAAGAAATAACAATAACAATATGAAATAACAATAACAATAAGAAATAACAATAACAATAAGAAATAACAATAACAATAAGTAATAACAATAACAATAAGAAATAACAATAACAACATGAAATAACAATAACAATAAGAAATAACAATAACAATAAGAAATAACAATAACAATAAGAAATAACAATAACAATAAGAAATAACAATAACAATATGAAATAACAATAACAATAAGAAACAACAGTAACAATAAGAAATAACAATAACAATAAGTAATAACAATAACAATAAGAAATGACAATAACAATAAGAAATAACAATAACAATAACAATAAGTAATAACAATAACAATAAGAAATAACAATAACAATAACAATAGGAAATAACAATAACAATAAGAAATAACAATAAGAATAAGAAATAACAATAAGAATAAGAAATAACAATTACAATAAGAAATAACAATAACAATAAGAAATAACTATAACAATAAGAAATAACAATAACAATAAGAAAAAACAATAAGAAATAACAATATCAATAAAAAATAACAATAACAAAAAGAAATAACAATATCAATAAGAAATAACAATAAGAAATAACAATAACAATAAGAAATAACATTAACAATAAGAAATAACATTAACAATAAGAAATAACAATAACAATAAGAAATAACAATAACAATAATAAATAACAATAACAATAAGGAATAACAATAACAATAACAATAAGAAATACCAATAACGAAAAGAAATAACAATAACAATAGGAAATAACAATAAGAAATAACATTAACAATAAGAAATAACAATAACAATAAGAAATAACAATATCAATAAGATATAACAATAACAATAAGAAATAACAATACCAATAAGAAATAACAATAACAATAACAATAACAAAAATAAATAACAATAACAATAGGAAATAACAATAACAATAATAAATAAGAATAACAATAAGAAATAACAATAACAATAACAAATAACAATAAAAAATAAGAAATAACAATAACAATAAGAAATAACAATAACAATAAGAAATAACAATAACAATATGAAATAACAATAACAATAAGTAATAACAATAACAATAAGAAATAACAATAACAATAAGAAATAACAATAACAATAAGAAATAACAATAACAATAAGAAATAACAATATCAATAAAAAATAACAATAACAAAAAGAAATAACAATATCAATAAGAAATAACAATAACAATAAGAAATAACAATAACAATAAGAAATAACAATAACAATAAAAAATACCAATGAGAAATAACAATAACAGTAAGAAATAACAATATCAATAAGAAATAACAATAACAATAAGAAATAACAATAACAATAAGAAATAACAATAACAATAAGAAATAACAATAACAATAAGAAATAACAATAACGATAAGAAACAACAATAAGAAATAACAATAACAATAACAATAAAAAATAACAATAACAATAAGAAATAACAATATCAATAAGGAATAACAATAACAATAAGAAATAACAATAAGAAATAACATTAACAATAAGAAATAACATTAACAATAAGAAATAACAATAACAATAATAAATAACAATAACAATAAGGAATAACAATAACAATAACAATAAGAAATACCAATAACAATAAGAAATAACAATAACAAAATAAAATAACAATAACAATAAGAAATAACAATAACAATAAGAAATAACAATACGAAATAACAATAACAATAAGAAATAACAATAACAATAAAAAATAACAATAACAATAAGAAATAACAATATCAATAAGAAATAACAATAACAATAAGCAATAACAATAACAATAAGAAATAACAATATCAATAAGAAATAACAATAACAATAAGAAATAACAATAAGTAATAACATTAACAATAAGAAATAACAATAACCATAAGAAATAACAATACAATAAGAAATAACAATAACAATAAGAAATAACAGTAACAATAAGAAATAACAATAAGAATAAGAAATAACAATAACAATAAGAAATAACAATAACAATAAGGAAGAACAATAACAATAAGAAATAACAATGACAATAAGAAATAACAATAACAATAAGAAATAGCAATAACAATAAGAAATAACAATAAAAATAAGAAATAACAATAACAATAAGAAATAACAATAACAATAAGAAATAACAATAACAATAAGAAATACTAATAACAATAAGAAATAACAATAACAATAAAAAATAACAATAACAATAAAAAATACCAATAACAATAAGAAATAACAATAACAATAAAAAATAACAATAACAATAAAAAATAACAATATCAATAAGAAATAACAATAACAATAAGAAATAACAATAACAATAAGAAATAACAATAACAATAAGAAATAACAATAACAATAAAAAATAACAATAACAATAAGAAATAACAATAACAATAAGAAATAACAATATCAATAAGAAATAACAATAACAATAAGAAATAACAATAAGTAATAACAATAACAATAACAATAAAAAATAACAATAAGAATAAGAAATAACAATATCAATAAGAAAAAACAATAACAATTAGAAATAACAATAACAATAAGAAATAACATTAACAATAAGAAATAACATTAACAATAAGAAATAACAATAACATCAAGAAATAACAATAACAATAATAAAAAACAATAACAATAAGAGATACCAATAACAGTAAGAAATTAAAATAACAAAAAGAAATAACAATAACAATAGGAAATAACAATAACAATAAGAAATAACAATAACAATAAGAAATAACAATAACAATAAGAAATAACAATAACAATAAGAAATAACAATAACCATAAGAAATAACAATAACAATAAGAAATAACAATAACAATAAGAAATAACAATAAGAAATAACAACAACAATAAGAAATAACAAAAAAAATAAGAAATAACAATAACAATAAGAAATAACAATAACAATAACAATAAGAAATAACAATAACAATAAGAAACAACAATAACAATAAGAAATAACAATAACAATAAGAAATAACAATAACAATAACAAATAACAATAACAATAAGAAATAACAATAACAATAAGAAATAACAACAAGAAAAAGAAATAACAATAACAATAAGAAATAACAACAAGAAAAAGAAATAACAATAACAATAAGAAATAACAATATCAATAAAAAATAACAATAAGAAAAAGAAATAACAATCACAATAAGAAATAACAATAACAATAAGAAATAACAATAACAATAGGAAATAACAATAACAATAATAAATAAAAATAACAATAAGAAATAACAATAACAAAAAGAAATAACAATAACAATAAAAAATAACAATAACAATAAGAAATAACAATAACAAAAAGAAATAACAATAACAATAAGAAACAACAATAACAATAAGAAATAACAATAACAATAAGAAATAACAATATCAATAAAAAATAACAATAACAATAATAAATAAAAATAACAATAAGAAGTAACAATAAGAATAAGAAATAACAATAAGAAATAACAATAACAATAAGAAAGAACAATAACAATAAGAAATAACAATAACAATAAGAAATAACAATAACAATAAGAAATAACAATATCAATAAAAAATAATAATAACAAAAAGAAATAACAATAACAATAAGAAGTAACAATAACAATAAGAAATAACTATAACAATAAGAAATAACAATAACAATAAGAAATAACAATAACAATAAAAAATAACAATTACAATAAGAAATAACAATAACAAAAAGAAATAACAATAAGAAATAACAATAACAATAAGAAATAACAATAACAATAGGAAATAACAATAAGAATAAGAAATAACAATATTAATAAGAAATAACAATAACAATAAGAAATAACAATTACAAGTACAATAAGAAATAACAATAACAATAAGAAAAAGAAATAACAATAACAATAAGAAATAACAATAACAATAAGAAATAACACTAACAATAAGAAATAACAATAACAATAAGAAATAACAATATCAATAAGAAATAACAATATCAATAAAAAATAACAATAACAAAAAGAAATAACAATAACAATAAGAAGTAACAATAACAATAAGAAATAACAATAACAATAAGAAATAACAATAACAATAAGAAATAACAATAACAATAAGAAATAACAATAACAATAAAAAATAACAATAACAATAAGAAATAACAATAACAAAAAGAAATAACAATAAGAAATAACAATAACAATAAGAAATAACAATAACAAAAGGAAATAACAATAACAATAGGAAATAACAATAAGAATAAGAAATAACAATAAGAAATAACAAAAACAATAAGAAATAACAATAACAATAAGAAATAACAATAACAATAAGAAATAACAATCACAATAAGAAATAACAATAACAATAAGAAATAACAATAACAATAAGAAATAACAATAACAATAAGAAATAACAATAACAATAAGAAATAACAATAACAGTAAAAAATAACAATAACAATAAGAAATAACAATAACAATAAGAAATAACAATATCAATAAGAAATAACAATAACAATAAGAAATAACAATAACAATAAGAAATAACAATAACAATAAGAAATAACAATAACAATAAGAAATAACAATAACAATAACAATAAAAAATAACAATAAGAATAAGAAATAACAATATCAATAAGAAAAAACAATAACAATAAGTAATAATAATAACAATAAGAAATAACATTAACAATAAGAAATAACAATAAAATTAAGAAATAACAATAATAATAATAAAAAACAATAACAATAAGGAATAACAATAACAATAACAATAAGAAATACCAATAACATTAAGAAATTAAAATAACAAAAAGAAATAACAATAACAATAAGTAATAACAATAACAATAGGAAATAACAATAACAATAAGAAATAACAATAACAATAAAAAATAACAATAACAATAAGAAATAACAAAAACAATAAGAAATAACAATAACAATAAGAATAAGAAATAACAATCACAATAAGAAATAACAATAACAATAACAATTAGAAATAACAATAACAATAAGAAATAACAATAACAATAAGAAATAACAATAACAATAAAAAATAACAATAACAATAAGAAATAACAATAACAATAAGAAATAACAATATCAATAAGAAATAACAATAACAATAAGAAATAACAATAACAATAAGAAATAACAATAACAATAAGAAATAACAATAACAATAACAATAAAAAATAACAATAAGAATAAGAAATAACAATATCAATAAGAAAAAACAATAACAATAAGAAATAACAATAACAATAACAAATAACATTAACAATAAGAAATAACATTAACAATAAGAAATAACAATAACATTAAGAAATAACAATAACAATAATAAAAAACAATAAAAATAAGGAATAACAATAACAATAACAATAAGAAATTAAAATAACAAAAAGAACTAACAATAACAATAAGAAATAACAATAACAATAAGAAATAACAATAGCAATATGAAATAACAATAACAATAAGAAATAACAAAAACAATAAGAAATAACAATAACAATAAGAAATAACAATAACAATAAGAAATAACAATAACAATAAGAAACAACAATAACAATAAGAAATAACAATAATAATAAGAAATAACAATAACAATAAGAAATAACAATAACAATAAGAAATAACAATAACAATTACAATAAGAATGAACAATAACAATAACAATAAGAAATAACAACAAGAAAAAGAAATAACAATAACAATAAGAAATAACAATAACAATAAGAAATAACAATATCAATAAAAAATAACAATAACAAAAAGAAATAACAATAACAATAAGAAATAACAATAACAATAAGAAATAACAATAACAATAGGAAATAACAATAACAATAATAAATAAAAATAACAATAAGAAATAACAATGACAATAAGAAATAACTATAACAATAAAAAATAACAATAACAATAAGAAATAACAATAACAAAAAGAAATAACAAAAACAATAAGAAATAACAATAACAATAAGAAATAACAAAAACAAAAAGAAATAACAATAACAATAGGAAATAACAATAACAATAAGAAATAACAATAACATTAAGAAATAACAATAACAATAAGAAATAACAATAATAATAAGAAATAACAATAACAATAAGAAATAACAATAACAATAAGAAATAATAATATCAATAAAAAATAACAAAATAACAAGAAGAAATAACAATAACAATAATAAATAAAAATAACAATAAGAAGTAACAATAAGAATAAGAAATAACAATAATAATAAGAAAGAACAATAACAATAAGAAATAACAATAACAATAAGAAATAACAATAACAATAAGAAATAACAATATCAATAAAAAATAACAATAACAAAAAGAAATAACAATAACAATAAGAAATAACAACAACAATAAGAAATAACAATAACAATAAGAAATAACAATAACAATAAAAAATAACAATAACAATAAGAAATAACAATAACAAAAAGAAATAACAATAAGAAATAACAATAACAATAAGAAATAACAATAAGAAAAAGAAATAACAATAACAATAGGAAATAACAATAAGAATAAGAAATAACAATATTAATAAGAAATAACAATAACAATTACAATAAGTAATAACAATAACAATAACAATAAGAAAAAGAAATAACAATAACAATAAGAAATAACAATAACAATAAGAAATAACAATAACAATAAGAAATAACACTAACAATAAGAAATAACAATAACAATAAGAAATAACAATAACAATAAGAAATAACAATATCAATAAAAAATAACAATAACAAAAAGAAATAACAATAAGAAATAACAATACCAAAAAGAAATAACAATAACAATAGGAAATAACAATAAAAATAAGAAATAACAATAACATTAAGAAATAACAATAACAATAAGAAATAACAATAACAATAAGAAATAACAATAACCATAAGAAATAACAATAACAATAAGAAATAACAATAACAATAAGAAATAACAATAACAATAAGAAATAACAATAACAATAAGAAATAACAATAAGAAATAACAATAACAATAACAATAAAAAATAACAATAAGAATAAAAAATAACAATATTAATAAGAAATAACAATAACAATAAGAAATAACATTAACAATAAGAAATAACAATAACATTAAGAAATAACAATAACAATAAGAAATAACAATAACAATAAGAAATAACAATAACATTAAGAAATAACAATAACAATAAGAAATAACAATAACAATAAAAATAACAATAACAATAAGAAATAACAATAACAATAAGAAATAACAATAACAATAAGAAATAACAATAACAATAAGAAATAACAATAACCATAAGAAATAACAATAACAATAAGAAATAACAATAAGAAATAACAATAACAATAAAAAATAACAATAACAAAAAGAAATAACAATAACAATAAGAAATAACAATAACAAAAAGAAATAACAATAACAATAGGAAATAACAATAACAATAAGAAATAACAATAACATTAAGAAATAACAATAACATTAAGAAATAACAATAACAATAAGAAATAACAATATCAATAAAAAATAACAATAACAAGAAGAAATAACAATAACAATAATAAATAAAAATAACAATAAGAAGTAACAATAAGAATAAGAAATAACAATAACAATAAGAAATAACAATAACAATAAGAAAAAGAACAATAACAATAAGAAATAAAAATAACAATAAGAAATAACAATAACAATAAAAATAACAATCACAATAAGAAATAACATTAACAATAAGAAACAACAATAACAATAAGAAATAACAATAACAATAAGAAATAACAATAACAATAAGAAAGAACAATAACAATAAGAAATAACAATAACAATAAAAAATAACAATAACAATAAGAAATAACAATAACAAAAAGAAATAACAATAACAATAAGAAATAACAATAACAATAACAAATAACAATAACAAAAAGAAATAACAATAACAATAGGAAATAACAATAACAAAAAGAAATAACAATAACATTAAGAAATAACAATAACAATAAGAAATAACAATAACAATAAGAAATAACAATATCAATAAAAAATAACAATAACAAATAGAAATAACAATAACAATAAGAAATAACAATAACAAAAAGGAATAACAATAACAATAGGAAATAACAATAAAAATAAGAAATAACAATAACATTAAGAAATAACAATAAGAAATAACAATAACAATAAGAAATAACAATAACAATAAGAAATAACAATAACAATAAGAAATAACAAAAACAATAAGAAATAACAATAACAATAAGAAATAACAATAACAATAAGAAATAACAATCACAATAAGAAATAACAATAACAATAAGAAATAACAATAACAATAAGAAATAACAATAGCAATAAGAAATAACAATAACAATAAGAAATAACAATAACAATAAGTAATACCAATAACAATAAAAAATAACAATAACAATAAGAAATAACAATAACAATAGGAAATAACAATATCAATAAGAAATAACAATAACAAAAAGAAATAACAATAACAATAAGAAATAACAATAACAATAAGAAATAACAATAACAATAAGAAATAACAATAACAATAACAATAAAAAATAACAATAAGAATAAGAAATAGCAATATCAATAAGAAAAAACAATAACAATAAGAAATAACAATAACAATAAGAAATAACATTAACAATAAGAAATAACATTAACAGTAAGAAATAACAATAACATTAAGAAATAACAATAACAATAATAAAAAACAATAACAATAAGGAATAACAATAACAATAACCATAAGAAATACCAATAACAATAAGAAATTAAAATACCAAAAAGAAATAACAATAACAATAAGTAATAACAATAACAATAGGAAATAACAATAACAATAAGAAATAACAATAACAATAAGAAATAACAATAACAATAAGAAATAACAATAACAATAAGAAATAACAATAACAATAAAAATAACAATAACAATAAGAAATAACAATAACAATAAGAAATAACAATAACAAAAAGAAATAACAATAACCATAAGAAATAACAATAACAATAAGAAATAACAATAACAATAAGAAATAACAATAACAATAAGAAATAACAATAAGAAATAACAAAAACAATAAGAAATAACAATAACAATAAGAAATAACAATAATAATAAAAAATAACAATAACAATAAGAAACAACAATAACAATAAGAAATAACAATAACAATAAGAAATAACAATAACAATAAGAAATAACAATAACAATAACAAATAACAATAAAAATAAGAAATAACAATAACAATTACAATAAGAATGAACAATAACAATAACAATAAGAAATAACAACAAGAAAAAGAAATAACAATAACAATAAGAAATAACAATAACAATAAGAAATAACAATATCAATAAAAAATAACAATAACAAAAAGAAATAACAATAAGAAATAACAATAACAATAAGAAATAACAATAACAATAGGAAATACCAATAACAATAATAAATAAAAATAACAATAAGAAATAACAATAACAATAAGAAATACCAATAACAATAAAAAATAACAATAACAATAAGAAATAACAATAACAAAAAGAAATAACAATAACAATAAGAATTAACAATAACAATAAGAAATAACAATAACAAAAAGAAATAACAATAACAATAGGAAATAACAATAACAATAAGAAATAACAATAACATTAAGAAATAACAATAACAATAAGAAATAACAATAACAATTAGAAATAACAATATCAATAAAAAATAACAATAAGAAGAAGAAATAACAATAACAATAATAAATAAAAATAACAATAAGAAGTAACAATAAGAATAAGAAATAACAATAACAACAAGAAATAACAATAACAATAAGAAAGAACAATAACAATAAGAAATAAAACTAACAATAAGAAATAACAATAACAATAAAAATAACAATCACAATAAGAAATAACATTAACAATAAGAAACAACAATAACAATAAGAAATAACAATAACAATAAGAAATAACAATAACAATAAGAAAGAACAATAACAATAAGAACTAACAATAACAATAAGAAATAACAATAACAATAAGAAATAACAATAACAATAAGAAATAACAATAACAATAAGAAATAACAATAACAATAAAAAATAACAATAACAATAAGAAATAACAATAACAATAAGAAATAACAATATTAATAAGAAATAACAATAACAATTAGAAATAACAATAACAATAAGAATTAACAATAAGAAATAACAATAACAATAAGAAATAACAATCACAATAAGAAATAACAATAACAATAAGGGACAACAATAACAATAAGAAATAACAATAACAATAAGAAATAACATTAACAATAATAAATAACAATAACAATAAGGAATAACAATAAGTAATAACAATAACAATAGGAAATAACAATAACAATAAGAAATAACAATAACAATAAGAAATAACAATAACAATAAGAAATAACAATAACAATAAAAAATAACAATAACAATAAGAAATAACAATAACAATAAGAAATAACAATAACAATAAGAAATAAAAATAACAATAAAAACTAACAATAAGAATAAGAAATAACAATAACAATAAGAAATTACAATAACAATAAGAAATAACAATAACAATAAGAAATAAAAATAACAAAAAGAAATAACAATAAGAATAAGAAATAACAATAACAATAAGAAATAACAATAACCATAAGAAATAACAATAACAATAAGAAATAACAATAAGAAATAACAATAACAATAAGAAATAACAATAACAATAAGAAATAACAATAACAATAAGAAATACCAATAACAATAAGAAATAACAATACCAATAAGAAATAACAATAACAATAAGTAATAACAATAACAATATGAAATAACAATAACAATAAGAAATAACAATAACAATAAGGAAGAACAATAACAATAAAAATAGGAAATAACAATAACAATAAGAAATAACAATAACAATAAGAAATAACAATAACAATAAGAAATAACAATAACAATAAAAAATAACAATAACAATAAGAAATAACAATAACAATAAGAAATAACAATATCAATAAGAAATAACAATAACAATAACAATAAGAAATAACAATAACAATAAGAAATAACAATAACAATAAGAAATAACAACAACAATAAGAAATAACAATAACAATAAGAAATAACAATAACAATAAGAAATAACAATAACAATAAGAAATAACAATACCAATAAGAAATAACAATAACAATAACACTAAGAAATAACAATAACAATAGGAAATAACAATAACAATAAGAAAGAACAATAACAATAAAAATAGGAAATAACAATAACAATAAGAAATAACAATAACAATAAGAAATAACAATAACAATAAGAAATAACAATAACAATAAGAAATAACAATAACAATAGGAAATAACAATAACAATAAGAAATAACAATAACAATAAGAAATAACAATAACAATAAGAAATAACAATAACAATAAGAAATAACAATAACAATAAGAAATAACAATAACAATAGGAAATAACAATAACAATAAGAAATAACAATAACAATAAGAAATAACAATAAAAATAAGAAATAACAATAACAATAAAAAATAACAATAACAATAAGAAATAACAATAACAATTGGAAATAACAATAACAATAAGAAATAACAATAACAATAATAAATAACAATAACAATAAGAAATAACAATAACAATAAGAAATACCAATAACAATAAGAAATAACAATAACCATAAGAAATAACAATAACAATAAGAAATAACAATAACAATAAGAAATAACAGTAACAATAAGAAATAACAATAACAATAAGAAATAACAATAACAATAAGGAAGACGAATGGGAAATAACAATAACAATAAGAAATAACAATAACAATAAAAAATAACAATAACAATAAGAAATAACAATATCAATAAGAAATAACAATAACAATAAGTAATAACAATAACAATAAGATATAACAATAACAATAAGAAATAACAATAACAATAAGAAATAACAATAACAATAACAATAAAAAATAACAATAACAATAATAAATAACAATATCAATAAGAAATAACAATAACAATATGAAATAACAATAAGAAATAATATTAACAATAAGAAATAACAATAATAAATAACAATAACAATAAGGAATAACAATAACAATAACAATAAGAAATACCAATAACAATAAGAAATAACAATAACAAAAAGAAATAACAATAACAATAAGAAATAACAATAGGAAATAACAATAACAATAAGAAATAACAATATCAATAAAAAATTACAATAACAATAAGAAATAACAATAACAATAAGAAATAACAATAACAATAACAATAAAAAATAACAATAAGAAATAACAATATCAATAAGAAATAACAATAACAATAAGAAATAACAATAAGAAGTAACAATAAGAAATAACATTAACAATAAGAAATAACAATAACAATAAGAAATAACAATAACAATAAGAAATAACAATAACAATAATAAATAACAATAACAATAAGGAATAACAATAACAATAAGAAATACCAATAACAATAAGAAATAACAATAACAAAAAGAAATAACAATAACAATAACAATAAGAAATAACAATAGGAAATAACAATAACAAAAAGAAATAACAATAACAATAAGAAATAACAATATCAATAGGAAATAACAATAACAATAAGAAATAACAATAACAATAAGAAATAACAATAACAATAAGAAATAACAATAACAATAAGAAATAACAATAACTATAAGAAATACCAATAACAATAAGAAATAACAATAACAATAAGAAATAAAAATAACAATAAGAAATAACAATAAAAATAAGAAATAACAATAACTATAAGAAACAACATTAACAATAAGAAACAACAATAACAATAAGAAATAACAATAAGAAATAGCAATAACAATAAGAAATAGCAATAACAATAAGAAATAACAATAACAATAAGAAATAACAATAACAATAAGAAATAACAATAACAATAAGAAATAACAATAACAATAAGAAATAGCAATAACAATAAGAAATAACAATAACAGTAGGAAATAACAATAAGAAATAACAATAACAATAAGAAATAACAATACCAATAAGAAATAACAATTACAATAAGAAATAACAATAACAATAATAAATAGCAATAACAATAAGAAATAACAATAACAATAAGAAATATCAATAACAATAAGAAATAACAATAACATTAAAAAATAACAATAACAATAAGAAATAACAATATCAATAAGAAATAACAATAACAATAAGAAATAACAATAACAATAAGAAATAACAATAACCATAAGAAATAACAATAACAATAACAATAAGAAATAACAATAACAATAACAATAACAATAAGAAATAACAATAACAAAAAGAAATAACAATAACAATAAGAAATAACAATAACAATAAGAAATAACAATAACAATGAGAAATAACAATAACAATAAGAAATGACAATAACAATAAGAAATAACAATAACAATAACAATAAGAAATAACAATAACAATAGGAAATAACAATAACAATAAAAAATAACAATAACAATAGGAAATCACAATAACAATAAGAAATAACAATAACAATAAGAAATAACAATAACAATAAGAAATAACAATAACAATAAGAATCAACAATAACAATAACAAAAATAAATAACAATAACAATAGGAAATAACAATAACAATAAGAAATAACTATAAAAATAAGAAATAACAATAACAATAAGAAATAACAATAGCAATAAGAAATAACAATAACAATAAGAAATAACAATAACAATAGGAAATAACAATAACAATAACAATAAGAAATAACATAAACAATAAGAAATAACAATAACAATAAGAAAAAGCAATAACAATAAGAAATAACAATAACAATAAGAAATAACAATAACATTAAGAAATAACAATAACAATAAAAAATAACAATAACTATAAGAAATAACAAGAACAATAACAATAAGAAATAACAATAACAATAGGAAATAACAATAACAATAAGAAATAACAATAACAATAGCAATAAAAAATAACAATAACAATAAGAAATAACAATATCAATAAGAAATAACAATAACAATAAGAAATAACAATTACAATAAGAAATAACAATAAGAAGTAACAATAAGAAATAACATTAACAATAAGAAATAACATTAACAATATGAAATAACAATAACAATAATAAATAACAATAACAATAAGGAATAACAATAACAATAATAATAAGAAATACCAATAACAATAAGAAATAACAATAATAAAAAGAAATAACAATAACAATAACAATAAGAAACAACAATAACAATAAGAAATAACAATAGGAAATAACAATAACAATAAGAAATAACAATAACAATAAGAAATAACAATATGAAATAACATTAACAATAAGAAATAACAATAACAATAAGAAATAACAATAACAATAATAAATAACAATAACAATAAGGAATAACAATAACAAAAAGAAATAACAATAACAAAAAGAAATAACAATAACAAAAAGAAATAACAATAACAATAGGAAATAACAATAACAATAAGAAATAACAATAACATTAAGAAATAACAATAAAAATAAGAAATAACAATAACAATAAGAAATAACAATAACAATAAGAAATAACAATAACAATAAGAAATAACAATATCAATAAAAAATAACAATAAGAAGAAGAAATAACAATAACAATAATAAATAAAAATAACAATAAGAAGTAACAATAAGAATAAGAAATAACAATAACAATAAGAAAGAACAATAACAATAAGAAATAACAATAACAATAAGAAATAACAATAACAAGAAGAAAAAACAATAACAATAAGAAATAACAATATCAATAAAAAATAACAATAACAAAAAGAAATAACAATAACAATAAGAAATAACAATAACAATAAGAAATAACAATAACAATAAGAAATAACAATAACAATAAAAAATAACAATAGCAATAAGAAATAACAATAAAAAAAAGAAATAACAATAAGAAATAACAATAACAATAAGAAATAACAATAACAAAAAGAAATAACAATAACAATAGGAAATAACAATAAGAATAAGAAATAACAATAACAATAAGAAATAACAATAACAATTACAATAAGAAATAACAATAACAATAACAATAAGAAATAACAATAAGAAAAAGAAATAACAATAACAATAAGAAATAACAATAACAATAAGAAATAACACTAACAATAAGAAATAATAATAACAATAAGAAATAACAATATCAATAAGAAATAACAATATCAATAAAAAATAACAATAACAAAAAGAAATAACAATAACAATAAGAAGTAACAATAACAATAAGAAATAACAATAACAATAAGAAATAACAATAACAATAAGAAATAACAATAACAATAAGAAATAACAATAACAATAAAAAATAACAATAACAATAAGAAATAACAATAACAAAAAGAAATAACAACAACAAAAAGAAATAACAATAAGAAATAACAATAACAATAAGAAATAACAATAACAAAAAGAAATAACAATAACAATAGGAAATAACAATAAGAATAAGAAATAACAATAACAATAAGAAATAACAATAACCATAAGAAATAACAATAACAATAAGAAATAACAATAACAATAAGAAATAACAATAACAATAAGAAATAACAATAACAATAAGAAATAACAAAAACAATAAGAAATAACAATAACAATAAGAAATAACAATAACAATAAGAAATAACAATATCAATAAGAAATAACAATAACAATAAGAAATAACAATAACAATAAGAAATAACAATAACAATAACAATAAAAAATAACAATAAGAATAAGAAATAACAATATCAATAAGAAAAAACAATAACAATAAAAAATAACAATAACAATAAGAAATAACAATAACAATAAGAAATAACAAAAACAATAAGAAATAACAATAACAATAAGAAATAACAATAACAATAAGAAATAACAATCACAATAAGAAATAACAATAACAATAAGAAATAACAATAACAATAAGAAATAACAATAACAATAAGAAATACCAATAACAATAAGAAATAACAATAACAATAAAAAATAACAATAACAATAAGAAATAACAATAACAATAACAATAAAAAATAACAATAAGAAAAAGAAATAACAATATCAATAAGAAAAAACAATAACAATAAAAAATAACAATAACAATAAGAAATAACAATAACAATAAGAAATAACAATAACAATAACAATAAAAAATAACAATAAGAATAAGAAATAACAATATCAATAAGAAAAAACAATAACAATAAAAAATAACAATAACAATAAGAAATAACAAAAACAATAAGAATAAGAAATAACAATAAGAATAAGAAATAACAATCACAATAAGAAATAACAATAACAATAAGAAATAACAATAACAATAAGAAATAACAATAACAATAAGAAATAACAATAACAATAAGAAATAACAATAACAATAAGAAATAACAATAACCATAAGAAATAACAATAACAATAAGAAATAACAATAACAATAAGAAATAACAATAACAATAAGAAATAACAATAACAATAAGAAATAACAAAAACAATAAGAAATAACAATAACAATAAGAAATAACAATAACAATAAGAAATAACAATCACAATAAGAAATAACAATAACAATAAGAAATAACAATAACAATAAGAAATAACAATAACAATAAGAAATACCAATAACAATAAGAAATAACAATAACAATAAAAAATAACAATAACAATAAGAAATAACAATAACAATAAGAAATAACAATATCAATAAGAAATAACAATAACAATAAGAAATAACAATAACAATAACAATAAAAAATAACAATAAGAATAAGAAATAACAATATCAATAAGAAAAAACAATAACAATAAGAAATAATAATAACAATAAGAAATAACATTAACAATAAGAAATAACAATAACATTAAGAAATAACAATAACAACAATAAAAAACAATAACAATAAGGAATAACAATAACAATAACAATAAGAAATACCAATAACAATAAAAAATTAAAATAACAAAAAGAAATAACAATAACAATAAGTAATAACAATAACAATAGGAAATAACAATAACAATAAGAAATAACAATAACAATAAAAAATAACAATAACAATAAGAAATAACAAAAACAATAAGAATAAGAAATAACAATAAGAATAAGAAATAACAATCACAATAAGAAATAACAATAACAATAAGAAATAACAATAACAATAAGAAATAACAATAACAATAAGAAATAACAATAACAATAAGAAATAACAATAACAATAAAAAATAACAATAACAATAAGAAATAACAATAACAATAAGAAATAACAATATCAATAAGAAATAACAATAACAATAAGAAATAACAATAACAATAAGAAATAACAATAACAATAACAATAAAAAATAACAATATCAATAAGAAAAAACAATAACAATAAGAAATAACAATAACAATAAGAAATAACATTAACAATAAGAAATAACATTAACAATAAGAAATAACAATAACATTAAGAAATAACAATAACAATAATAAAAAACAATAACAATAAGGAATAACAATAACAATAACAATAAGAAATTAAAATAACAAAAAGAAATAACAATAACTATATGTAATAACAATAACAATAGGAAATAACAATAACAATAAGAAATAACAATAACAATAAGAAATAACAATAACAATATGAAATAACAATAACAATAAGAAATAACAAAAACAATAAGAAATAACAATAACAATAAGAAATAACAATAACAATAAGAAATAACAATAACAATAAGAAACAACAATAACAATAAGAAATAACAATAATAATAAGAAATAACAATAACAATAAGAAATAACAATAACAATAAGAAATAACAATAACCATAAGAAATAACAATAACAATAAGAAATAACAATAACAATAAGAAATAACAATAACAATAAGAAATAACAAAAACAATAAGAAATAACAATAACAATAAGAAATAACAATAACAATAAGAAATAACAATCACAATAAGAAATAACAATAACAATAAGAAATAACAATAACAATAAGAAATACCAATAACAATAAGAAATAACAATAACAATAAAAAATAACAATAACAATAAGAAATAACAATAACAATAAGAAATAACAATATCAATAAGAAATAACAATAACAATAAGAAATAACAATAACAATAAGAAATAACAATAACAATAAGAAAAAACAATAACAATAAGAAATAATAATAACAATAAGAAATAACATTAACAATAAGAAATAACAATAACATTAAGAAATAACAATAACAATAATAAAAAACAATAACAATAAGGAATAACAATAACAATAACAATAAGAAATACCAATAACAATAAGAAATTAAAATAACAAAAAGAAATAACAATAACAATAGGAAATAACAATAACAATAAGAAATAACAATAACAATAAAAAATAACAATAACAATAAGAAATAACAATAACAATAAGAAATAACAATAACAATAAGAATAAGAAATAACAATAAGAATAAGAAATAACAATCACAATAAGAAATAACAATAACAATTAGAAATAACAATAACAATAAGAAATAACAATAACAATAAGAAAGAACAATAACAATAAAAAATAACAATAACAATAAGAAATAACAATAACAATAAGAAATAACAATATCAATAAGAAATAACAATAACAATAAGAAATAACAATAACAATAAGAAATAACAATAACAATAACAATAAAAAATAACAATATCAATAAAAAAAAACAATAACAATAAGAAATAACAATAACAATAAGAAATAACATTAACAATAAGAAATAACATTAACAATAAGAAATAACAATAACATTAAGAAATAACAATAACAATAATAAAAAACAATAACAATAAGGAATAACAATAACAATAACAATAAGAAATACCAATAACAATAAGAAATTAAAATAAGAAAAAGGAATAACAATAACTATAAGTAATAACAATAACAATAGGAAATAACAATAACAATAAGAAATAACAATAACAATAAGAAATAACAATAATAATAAGAAATAACAATAACAATATGTAATAACAATAACAATAAGAAATAACAAAAACAATAAGAAATAACAATAACAATATGAAATAACAATAACAATAAGAAATAACAAAAACAATAAGAAATAACAATAACAATAAGAAATAACAATAACAATAAGAAATAACAATAACAATAAGAAATAACAAAAACAAAAAGAAATAACAATAGGAAATAACAATAACAATAAGAAATAACAATAACATTAAGAAATAACAATAACAATAAGAAATAACAATAATAATAAGAAATAACAATAACAATAAGAAATAACAATATCAATAAAAAATATCAAAATAACAAGAAGAAATAACAATAACAATAATAAATAAAAATAACAATAAGAAGTAACAATAAGATTAAGAAATAACAATAATAATAAGAAAGAACAATAACAATAAGAAATAACAATAACAATAAGAAATAACAATAACAATAAGAAATAACAATAACAATAAGAAATAACAATATCAATAAAAAATAACAATAACAAAAAGAAATAACAATAACAATAAGAAATAACAATAACAATAAGAAATAACAATAACAATTAGAAATAACAATAAGAATAAAAAATAACAATAACAATAAGAAATAACAATAACAAAAAGATATAACAATAAGAAATAACAATAACAATAAGAAATAACAACAACAAAAAGAAATAACAATAAAAATAGAAAATAACAATAAGAATAAGAAATAACAATATTAATAAGAAATAACAATAACAATTACAATAAGTAATAACAATAACAATAACAATAAGAAATAACAATAAGAAAAAGAAATAACAATAACAATAAGAAATAACACTAACAATAAGAAATAACAATAACAATAAGAAATAACAATAACAATAAGAAATAACAATATCAATAAAAAATAACAATAACAAAAAGAAATAACAATAACAATAAGAAATAACAATAACAAAAAGAAATAACAATAAAAATAAGAAATAACAATAACATTAAGAAATAACAATAACAATAAGAAATAACAATAACCAAAAGAAATAACAATAACAATAAGAAATAACAATAACAATAAGAAATAACAATAACAATAAGAAATAACATTAACAATAAGAAATAACATTAACAATAAGAAATAACAATAACATTAAGAAATAACAATAACAATAATAAAAAACAATAACAATAAGGAATAACAATAACAATAACAATAAGAAATTAAAATAACAAAAAGAAATAACAATAACTATATGTAATAACAATAACAATAGGAAATAACAATAACAATAAGAAATAACAATAACAATATGAAATAACAATAACAATAAGAAATAACAAAAACAATAAGAAATAACAATAACAATAAGAAATAACAATCACAATAAGAAATAACAATAACAATAAGAAATAACAATAACAATAAGAAATAACAATAACAATAAGAAATACCAATAACAATAAGAAATAACAATAACAATAAAAAATAACAATAACAATAAGAAATAACAATAACAATAAGAAATAACAATATCAATAAGAAATAACAATAACAATAAGAAATAACAATAACAATAAGAAATAACAATAACAATAACAATATAAAATAACAATAAGAATAAGAAATAACAATATCAATAAGAAAAAACAATAACAATAAGAAATAATAATAACAATAAGAAATAACATTAACAATAAGAAATAACAATAACATTAAGAAATAACAATAACAACAATAAAAAACAATAACAATAAGGAATAACAATAACAATAACAATAAGAAATACCAATAACAATAAAAAATTAAAATAACAAAAAGAAATAACAATAACAATAAGTAATAACAATAACAATAGGAAATAACAATAACAATAAGAAATAACAATAACAATAAGAAATAACATTAACAATAAGAAATAACATTAACAATAAGAAATAACAATAACATTAAGAAATAACAATAATAAAAAACAATAACAATAAGGAATAACAATAACAATAACAATAAGAAATTAAAATAACAAAAAGAAATAACAATAACTATATGTAATAACAATAACAATAGGAAATAACAATAACAATAAGAAATAACAATAACAATAAGACATAACAATAACAATATGAAATAACAATAACAATAAGAAATAACAAAAACAATAAGAAATAACAATAACAATAAGAAATAACAATAACAATAAGAAATAACAATAACAATAAGAAGTAACAATAAGATTAAGAAATAACAATAATAATAAGAAAGAACAATAACAATAAGAAATAACAATAACAATAAGAAATAACAATAACAATAAGAAATAACAATATCAATAAAAAATAACAATAACAAAAAGAAATAACAATAACAATAAGAAATAACAATAACAATAAGAAATAACAATAACAATTAGAAATAACAATAAGAATAAAAAATAACAATAACAATAAGAAATAACAATAACAAAAAGATATAACAATAAGAAATAACAATAACAATAAGAAATAACACTAACAATAAGAAATAACAATAACAATAAGAAATAACAATAACAATAAGAAATAACAATATCAATAAAAAATAACAATAACAAAAAGAAATAACAATAACAATAAGAAATAACAATAACAAAAAGAAATAACAATAAAAATAAGAAATAACAATAACATTAAGAAATAACAATAACAATAAGAAATAACAATAACCAAAAGAAATAACAATAACAATAAGAAATAACAATAACAATAAGAAATAACAATAACAATTAGAAATAACAAAAACAATAAGAAATAACAATAACAATAAGAAATAACAATAACAATAAGAAATAACAATCACAATAAGAAATAACAATAACAATAAGAAATAACAATAACAATAAGAAATAACAATAGCAATAAGAAATAACAATAACAATAAGAAATAACAATAACAATAAGTAATACTAATAACAATAAAAAATAACAATAACAATAAGAAATAACAATAACAATAAGAAATAACAATATCAATAAGAAATAACAATAACAAAAAGAAATAACAATAACAATAAGAAATAACAATAACAATAAGAAATAACAATAACAATAACAATAAAAAATAACAATAACAATAAAAAATAACAATAAGAATAAGAAATAACAATATCAATAAGAAAAAACCATAACAATAAGAAATAACATTAACAATAAGAAATAACATTAACAATAAGAAATAACAATAACAATAATAAAAAACAATAACAATAAGGAATAACAATAACAATAACCATAAGAAATACCAATAACAATAAGAAATTAAAATACCAAAAAGAAATAACAATAACAATAGGAAATAACAATAACAATAAGAAATAACAATAACAATAAGAAATAACAATAACAATAAAAATAACAATAACAATAAGAAATAACAATAACAATAAGAAATAACAATAACAATAAGAAATAACAATAACCATAAGAAATAACAATAGGAATAAGAAATAACAATCACAATAAGAAATAACAATAACAATAAGAAATAACAATAACAATAAGAAATAACAATAACAATAAGAAAGAACAATAACAATAAAAAATAACAATAACAATAAGAAATAACAATAACAATAAGAAATAACAATATCAATAAGAAATAACAATAACAATAAGAAATAACAATAACAATAAGAAATAACAATAACAATAACAATAAAAAATAACAATAAGAATAAGAAATAACAATATCAATAAGAAAAAACAATAACAATAAGAAATAACAATAACAATAAGAAATAACATTAACAATAAGAAATAACATTAACAATAAGAAATAACAATAACATTAAGAAATAACAATAACAATAATAAAAAACAATAACAATAAGGAATAACAATAACAATAACAATAAGAAATACCAATAACAATAAGAAATTAAAATAACAAAAAGAAATAACAATAACTATAAATAATAACAATAACAATAGGAAATAACAATAACAATAAGAAATAACAATAACAATAAGAAATAACAATAACAATAAGAAATAACAATAACAATATGAAATAACAATAACAATAAGAAATAACAAAAACAATAAGAAATAACAATAACAATAAGAAATAACAATAACAATATGAAATAACAATAACAATAAGAAATAACAAAAACAATAAGAAATAACAATAACAATATGAAATAACAATAACAATAAGAAATAACAAAAACAATAAGAAATAACAATAACAATAAGAAATAACAATAACAATAAGAAATAACAATAACAATAAGAAATAACAAAAACAAAAAGAAATAACAATAGGAAATAACAATAACAATAAGAAATAACAATAACATTAAGAAATAACAATAACAATAAGAAATAACAATAATAATAAGAAATAACAATAACAATAAGAAATAACAATATCAATAAAAAATATCAAAATAACAAGAAGAAATAACAATAACAATAATAAATAAAAATAACAATAAGAAGTAACAATAAGATTAAGAAATAACAATAATAATAAGAAAGAACAATAACAATAAGAAATAACAATAACAATAAGAAATAACAATAACAATAAGAAATAACAATAACAATAAGAAATAACAATATCAATAAAAAATAACAATAACAAAAAGAAATAACAATAACAATAAGAAATAACAATAACAATAAGAAATAACAATAAGAATAAAAAATAACAATAACAATAAGAAATAACAATAACAAAAAGAAATAACAATAAGAAATAACAATAACAATAAGAAATAACAACAACAAAAAGAAATAACAATAAAAATAGAAAATAACAATAAGAATAAGAAATAACAATATTAATAAGAAGTAACAATAACAATTACAATAAGTAATAATAATAACAATAACAATAAGAAATAACAATAACAATAAGAAATAACAATAACAATAAGAAATAACACTAACAATAAGAAATAACAATAACAATAAGAAATAACAATAACAATAAGAAATAACAATATCAATAAAAAATAACAATAACAAAAAGAAATAACAATAACAATAAGAAATAACAATAACAAAAAGAAATAACAATAAAAATAAGAAATAACAATAACATTAAGAAATAACAATAACAATAAGAAATAACAATAACAATAAGAAATAACAATCACAATAAGAAATAACAAAAACAAAAAGAAATAACAATAGGAAATAACAATAACAATAAGAAATAACAATAACATTAAGAAATAACAATAACAATAAGAAATAACAATAATAATAAGAAATAACAATAACAATAAGAAATAACAATATCAATAAAAAATATCAAAATAACAAGAAGAAATAACAATAACAATAATAAATAAAAATAACAATAAGAAGTAACAATAAGATTAAGAAATAACAATAATAATAAGAAAGAACAATAACAATAAGAAATAACAATAACAATAAGAAATAACAATAGCAATAAGAAATAACAATAACAATAAGAAATAACAATAACAATAAGTAATACTAATAACAATAAAAAATAACAATAACAATAAGAAATAACAATAACAATAAGAAATAACAATATCAATAAGAAATAACAATAACAAAAAGAAATAACAATAACAATAAGAAATAACAATAACAATAAGAAATAACAATACAATAAGAAATAACAATAACAATAACAATAAAAAAATAACAATAAGAATAAGAAATAACAATATCAATAAGAAAAACCATAACAATAAGAAATAACAATAACAATAAGAAATAACATTAACAATAAGAAATAACATTAACAATAAGAAATAACAATAACATTAAGAAATAACAATAACAATAATAAAAAACAATAACAATAAGGAATAACAATAACAATAACCATAAGAAATACCAATAACAATAAGAAATTAAAATACCAAAAAGAAATAACAATAACAATAGGAAATAACAATAACAATAAGAAATAACAATAACAATAAGAAATAACAATAACAATAAAAAATAACAATAACAATAAGAAATAACAATAACAATAAGAAATAACAATAACAATAAGAAATAACAATAACAATAAGAAATAACAATAACCATAAGAAATAACTAATAAGAATAAGAAATAACAATAACAATAAGAAATAACAATAACAATAAGAAATAACAATAACAATAAGAAAGAACAATAACAATAAAAAATAACAATAACAATAAGAAATAACAATAACAATAAGAAATAACAATATCAATAAGAAATAACAATAACAATAAGAAATAACAATAACAATAAGAAATAACAATAACAATAACAATAAAAAATAACAATAAGAATAAGAAATAACAATATCAATAAGAAAAAACAATAACAATAAGAAATAACAATAACAATAAGAAATAACATTAACAATAAGAAATAACATTAACAATAAGAAATAACAATAACATTAAGAAATAACAATAACAATAATAAAAAACAATAACCATAAGGAATAACAATAACAATAACAATAAGAAATACCAATAACAATAAGAAATTAAAATAACAAAAAGAAATAACAATAACTATAAATAATAACAATAACAATAGGAAATAACAATAACAATAAGAAATAACAATAACAATAAGAAATAACAATAACAATAAGAAATAACAATAACAATATGAAAATAACAATAACAATAAGAAATAACAAAAACAATAAGAAATAACAATAACAATAAGAAATAACAATAACAATAAGAAATAACAATAACAATAAGAAACAACAATAACAATAAGAAATAACAATAAAAATAAGAATAATAACAATAAAAATAACAATAACAATAACTACAATAAGAATGAACAATAACAATAACAATAAGAAATAACAACAAGAAAAAGAAATAACAATAACAATAAGAAATAACAATAACAATAAGAAATAACAATAACAATAAGAAATAACAATATCAATAAAAAATAACAATAACTAAAAGAAATAACAATAACAATAAGAAATAACACTAACATTAAGAAATAACAATAACAATAGGAAATAACAATAACAATAATAAATAAAAATAACAATAAGAAATAACAATGACAATAAGAAATAACTATAACAATAAAAAATAACAATAACAAAAAGAAATAACAATAACAATAAGAAATAACAATAACAATAAGAAAAACAAAAACAAAAAGAAATAACAATAACAATAAGAAATAACAATAACAATAAGAAATAACAAAAACAATAAGAAATACCAATAACAATTAGAAATAACAATAACAATAAAAAATAACAATAACAATAAGAAATAACAATAACAATAAGAAATAACAATATCAATAAGAAATAACAATAACAATAAGAAATAACAATAACAATAAGAAATAACAATAACAATAAGAAATAACAATAACAATAACAATAAAAAATAACAATAAGAATAAGAAATAACAATATCAATAAGAAAAAACAATAACAATAAGAAATAATAATAATAATAAGAAATAACATTAACAATAAGAAATAACAATAACATTAAGAAAATAACAATAACAATAATAAAAAAACAATAACAATAAGGAATAACAATAACAATAACAATAAGAAATACCAATAACAATAAGAAATTAAAATAAACAAAAAGAAATAACAATAACAATAGGAAAATAAACAATAACAATAAGAAATAACAATAACAATAAAAAAATAAAAATAACAATAAGAAAACAATAACAAATAAGAAAAATAACAATCACAATAAGAAATAACAATAACAATAAAAAATAACAATAACAATAAGAAATAACAATAACAATAAGAAAGAACAATAACAATAAAAAATAACAATAACAATAAGAAATAACAATAACAATAAGAAATAACAATATCAATAAGAAATAACAATAACAATAAGAAATAACAATAACAATAAGAAATAACAATAACAATAACAATAAAAAATAACAATAAGAATAAGAAATAACAATATCAATAAGAAAAAACAATAACAATAAGAAATAACAATAACAATAAGAAATAACATTAACAATAAGAAATAACATTAACAATAAGAAATAACAATAACATTAAGAAATAACAATAACAATAATAAAAAACAATAACAATAAGGAATAACAATAACAATAACAATAAGAAATACCAATAACAATAAGAAATTAAAATAACAAAAAGAAATAACAATAACTATAAGTAATAACAATAACAATAGGAAATAACAATAACAATAAGAAATAACAATAACAATAAGAAATAACAATAACAATAAGAAATTACAATAACAATATGAAATAACAATAACAATAAGAAATAACAAAAACAATAAGAAATAACAATAACAATAAGAAATAACAATAACAATAAGAAATAACAATAACAATAAGAAACAACAATAACAATAAGAAATAACAATAATAATAAGAAATAACAATAACAATAAGAAATAACAATAACAATAAGAAATAACAATAACAATTACAATAAGAATGAACAATAACAATAACAATAAGAAATAACAACAAGAAAAAGAAATAACAATAACAATAAGAAATAACAATAACAATAAGAAATAACAATAACAATAAGAAATAACAATATCAATAAAAAATAACAATAACTAAAAGAAATAACAATAACAATAACAATAAGAAATAACAATAACAATAGGAAATAACAATAACAATAATAAATAAAAATAACAATAAGAAATAACAATGACAATAAGAAATAACTATAACAATAAAAAATAACAATAACAATAAGAAATAACAATAACAATAAGAAATAACAATAACAATAAGAAATAACAAAAACAAAAAGAAATAACAATAGGAAATAACAATAACAATAAGAAATAACAATAACATTAAGAAATAACAATAACAATAAGAAATAACAATAATAATAAGAAATAACAATAACAATAAGAAATAACAATATCAATAAAAAATATCAAAATAACAAGAAGAAATAACAATAACAATAATAAATAAAAATAACAATAAGAAGTAACAATAAGATTAAGAAATAACAATAATAATAAGAAAGAACAATAACAATAAGAAATAACAATAACAATAAGAAATAACAATAACAATAAGAAATAACAATAACAATAAGAAATAACAATATCAATAAAAAATAACAATAACAAAAAGAAAATAACAATAACAATAAGAAGTAACAATAACAATAAGAAATAACAATAACAATAAGAAATAACAATAACAATAAAAAATAACAATAACAATAAGAAATAACAATAACAAAAAGAAATAACAATAAGAAATAACAATAACAAAAAGAAATAACAATAAAAATAGAAAATAACAATAAGAATAAGAAATAACAATATTAATAAGAAATAACAATAACAATTACAATAAGTAATAACAATAACAATAACAATAAGAAATAACAATAAGAAAAAGAAATAACAATAACAATAAGAAATAACAATAACAATAAGAAATAACAATAACAATAAGAAATAACACTAACAATAAGAAATAACAATAACAATAAGAAATAACAATAACAATAAGAAATAACAATATCAATAAAAAATAACAATAACAAAAAGAAATAACAATAACAAAAAGAAATAACAATAACAATAAGAAATAACAATAACCAAAAGAAATAACAATAACAATAAGAAATAACAATAACAATAAGAAATAACAAAAACAATAAGAAATAACAATAACAATAAGAAATAACAATAACAATAAGAAATAACAATCACAATAAGAAATAACAATAACAATAAGAAATAACAATAACAATAAGAAATAACAATAGCAATAAGAAATAACAATAACAATAAGAAATAACAATAACAATAAGTAATACTAATAACAATAAAAAATAACAATAACAATAAGAAATAACAATAACAATAAGAAATAACAATATCAATAAGAAATAACAATAACAATAAGAAATAACAATAGCAATAAGAAATAACAATAACAATAAGAAATAACAATAACAATAAGTAATACTAATAACAATAAAAAATAACAATAACAATAAGAAATAACAATAACAATAAGAAATAACAATATCAATAAGAAATAACAATAACAAAAAGAAATAACATTAACAATAAGAAATAACAATAACATTAAGAAATAACAATAACAATAATAAAAAACAATAACAATAAGGAATAACAATAACAATAACCATAAGAAATACCAATAACAATAAGAAATTAAAATACCAAAAAGAAATAACAATAACAATAGGAAATAACAATAACAATAAGAAATAACAATAACAATAAGAAATAACAATAACAATAAGAAATAACAATAACAATAAAAATAACAATAACAATAAGAAATAACAATAACAATAAGAAATAACAATAACAATAAGAAATAACAATAACAATAAGAAATAACAATAACCATAAGAAATAACAATAAGAATAAGAAATAACAATCACAATAAGAAATAACAATAACAATAAGAAATAACAATAACAATAAGAAATAACAATAACAATAAGAAAGAACAATAACAATAAAAAATAACAATAACAATAAGAAATAACAATAACAATAAGAAATAACAATATCAATAAGAAATAACAATAACAATAAGAAATAACAATAACAATAAGAAATAACAATAACAATAACAATAAAAAATAACAATAAGAATAAGAAATAACAATATCAATAAGAAAAAACAATAACAATAAGAAATAACAATAACAATAAGAAATAACATTAACAATAAGAAATAACATTAACAATAAGAAATAACAATAACATTAAGAAATAACAATAACAATAATAAAAAACAATAACAATAAGGAATAACAATAACAATAACAATAAGAAATACCAATAACAATAAGAAATTAAAATAACAAAAAGAAATAACCATAACTATAAGTAATAACAATAACAATAGGAAATAACAATAACAATAAGAAATAACAATAACAATAAGAAATAACAATAACAATAAGAAATAACAATAACAATATGAAATAACAATAACAATAAGAAATAACAAAAACAATAAGAAATAACAATAACAATAAGAAATAACAATAACAATAAGAAATAACAATAACAATAAGAAACAACAATAACAATAAGAAATAACAATAATAATAAGAAATAACAATAACAATAAGAAATAACAATAACAATAAGAAATAACAATAACAATTACAATAAGAATGAACAATAACAATAACAATAAGAAATACCAACAAGAAAAAGAAATAACAATAACAATAAGAAATAACAATAACAATAAGAAATAACAATATCAATAAAAAATAACAATAACTAAAAGAAATAACAATAACAATAAGAAATAACAATAACAATAGGAAATAACAATAACAATAATAAATAAAAATAACAATAAGAAATAACAATGACAATAAGAAATAACTATAACAATAAAAAATAACTATAACAATAAGAAATAACAATAACAAAAAGAAATAACAATAACAATAAAAAATAACAATAACAATAAGAAATAACAAAAACAAAAAGAAATAACTATAGGAAATAACAATAACAATAAGAAATAACAATAACATTAAGAAATAACAATAACAATAAGAAATAACAATAATAATAAGAAATAACAATAACAATAAGAAATACCAATATCAATAAAAAATATCAAAATAACAAGAAGAAATAACAATAACAATAATAAATAAAAATAACAATAAGAAGTAACAATAAGAATAAGAAATAACAATAATAATAAGAAAGAACAATAACAATAAGAAATAACAATTACAATAAGAAATAACAATAAGAATAAGAAATAACAATAACAATAAGAAATAACAATATCAATAAAAAATAACAATAACAAAAAGAAATAACAATAACAATAAGAAGTAACAATAACAATAAGAAATAACAATAACAATAAGAAATAACAATAACAATAAGAAATAACAATAACAATAAGAAATAACAATAACAATAAAAAATAACAATAACAATAAGAAATAACAATAACAAAAAGGAAATAACAATAAGAAATAACAATAACAATAAGAAATAACAATAACAAAAAGAAATAACAATAAAAATAGAAAATAACAATAAGAATAAGAAATAACAATATTAATAAGAAATAACAATAACAATTACAATAAGTAATAACAATAACAATAACAATAAGAAATAACAATAAGAAAAAGAAATAACAATAACAATAAGAAATAACAATAACAATAAGAAATAACAATAACAATAAGAAATAACACTAACAATAAGAAATAAACAATAACAATAAGAAATAACAATAACAATAAGAAATAACAATATCAATAAAAAATAACAATAACAAAAAGAAATAACAATAACAATAAGAAATAACAATAACAAAAAGAAATAACAATAAAAATAAGAAATAACAATAACATTAAGAAATAACAATAACAATAAGAAATAACAATAACAATAAGAAATAACAATAACCAAAAGAAATAACAATAACAATAAGAAATAACAATAACAATAAGAAATAACAAAAACAATAAGAAATAACAATAACAATAAGAAATAACAATAACTAAGAGATAACAATCACAATAAGAAATAACAATAACAATAAGAAATAACAATAACAATAAGAAATAACAATAGCAATAAGAAATAACAATAACAATAAGAAATAACAATAACAATAAGTAATACTAATAACAATAAAAAATAACAATAACAATAAGAAATAACAATAACAATAAGAAATAACAATATCAATAAGAAATAACAATAACAAAAAGAAATAACAATAACAATAAGAAATAACAATAACAATAAGAAATAACAATAACAATAAGAAATAACAATAACAATAACAATAAAAAATAACAATAAGAATAAGAAATAACAATATCAATAAGAAAAAACCATAACAATAAGAAATAACAATAACAATAAGAAATAACATTAACAATAAGAAATAACAATAACATTAAGAAATAACAATAACAATAATAAAAAACAATAACAATAAGGAATAACAATAACAATAACCATAAGAAATACCAATAACAATAAGAAATTAAAATACCAAAAAGAAATAACAATAACAATAAGAAATAACAATAACAATAACAAATAACAATAACAATAAGAAATAACAATAACAATTACAATAAGAATGAACAATAACAATAACAATAAGAAATAACAACAAGAAAAAGAAATAACAATAACAATAAGAAATAACAATATCAATAAAAAATAACAATAACAAAAAGAAATAACAATAACAATAAGAAATAACAATAACAATAAGAAATAACAATAACAATAGGAAATAACAATAACAATAATAAATAAAAATAACAATAAGAAATAACAATAACAATAAGAAATAACAATAACAATAAAAAATAACAATAACAATAAGAAATAACAATAACAAAAAGAAATAACAATAACAATAAGAAATAACAATAACAATAAGAAATAACAATAACAAAAAGAAATAACAATAACAATAGGAAATAACAATAACAATAAGAAATAACAATAACATTAAGAAATAACAATAACAATAAGAAATAACAATAACAATAAGAAATAACAATAACAATAAGAAATAACAATAACAAGAAGAAATAACAATAACAATAATAAATAAAAAATAACAATAAGAAGTAACAATAAGAATAAGAAATAACAATAACAATAAGAAATAACAATAACAATAAGAAAGAACAATAACAATAAGAAAGAACAATAACAATAAGAAATAACAATAACAATAAGAAATAACAATAACAATAAAAATAACAATCACAATAAGAAATAACATTAACAATAAGAAACAACAATAACAATAAGAAATAACAATAACAATAAGAAATAACAATAACAATAAGAAAGAACAATAAGAAATAACAATAACAATAAGAAAGAACAATAACAATAAGAAATAACAATAACAATAAGAAATAAAAATATTAATAAGAAATAACAATAACAATAAGAAATTACAATAACAATAAGAATTAACAATAAGAAATAACAATAACAATAAGAAATAACAATAACAATAAGAAATAACAATAACAATAAGAAATAACAATCACAATAAGAAATAACAATAACAATAAGAGACAACAATAACAATAAGAAATAACAATAACAATAAGAAATAACATTAACAATAAAAAATAACAATAACAATAAGAAATAACAATAACAATAAGAAATAACAATATTAATAAGACATAACAATAACAATAAGAAATAACAATAACAATAAGAAATAACAATAACAATAAGAATTAACAATAATAAATAACAATAAGAAAAAACAATAACAATAAGAAATAACAATAACAATAAGAAATAACATTAACAATAAGAAATAACATTAACAATGAGAAATAACAATAACTATAAGAAATAACATTAACAATAATAAATAACAATAACAATAAGGAATAACAATAACAATAACAATAAGTAATAACAATAACAATAGGAAATAACAATAACAATTAGAAATAACAATAACAATAAGAAATAACAATAACCATAAGAAATAACAATAACAATAAGAAATAACAATAACAATAAGAAATAACAATAACAATAAGAAATAACAATAACAATAAGAAATAACAATAACAATAAGAAATAACAATAACAATAAGAAATAACAATAACAATAAGAAATAACAATAACAATAAGAAATACCAATAACAATAAGAAATAACAATAACAATAACAATAAGAAATAACAATATCAATAAGAAATAACAATAACAATAAGTAATAACAATAACAATAAGAAATAACAATAAGAATAAGAAATAACAATAACAATTAGGAAGAACAATAACAATAAAAATAGGAAATAACAATAACAATAAGAAATAACAATAACAATAAGAAATAACAATAACAATTAAAAATAACAATAACAATAAGAAATAACAATAACAATAAGAAATAACAATATCAATAAGAAATAACAATAACAATAAGAAATAACAATAACAATAAGAAATAACAATAACCATAAGAAATAACAATAACAATAAGAAATAACAACAACAATAAGAAATATCAATAACAATAAGAAATAACAATACCAATAAGAAATAACAATAACAATAACACTAAGAAATAACAATAACAAAAAGAAATAACAATAAAAATAGGAAATAACAATAACAATAAGAAATAACAATAACAATAGGAAATAACAATAACAATAAGAAATAACAATAACAATAAGAAATAACAATAACAATAAAAAATAACAATAACAATAAGAAATAACAATAACAATAAGAAATAACAATAACAATAAGAAATAACAATAACAATAGGAAATAACAATAACAATAAGAAATAACAATAACAATAAGAAATAGCAATAAAAATAAGAAATAACAATAACAAAAAAAAATAACAATAACAATAAGAAATAACAATAACAATTGGAAATAACAATAACAATAAGAAATAACAATAACAATAAGAAATACCAATAACAATAAGAAATAACAATAACCATAAGAAATAACAATAACAATAAGAAATAACAATAACAATAAGAAATAACAGTAACAATAAGAAATAACAATAAGAATAAGAAATAACAATAAGAATAAGAAATAACAATAACAATAAGGAAGACCAATAACAATAAGAAATAACAATGAGGATAAGAAATAACAATAACAATAAGAAATAGCAATAACAATAAGAAATATCAATAACAATAAGAAATAACAATAACAATAAGAAATAACAATAACAATAAGAAATACCAATAACAATAAGAAATAACAATAACAATAACAATAAAAAATACCAATAACAATAAGAAATAACAATAACAATAAAAAATAACAATAACAATAAGAAATAAGAATATCAATAAGAAATAACAATAACAATAAGAAATAACAATAACAATAAGAAATAACAATAAGAAATAACAATAACAATAAGGAATAACAATAACAATAAGAAATACTAATAACAATAAGAAATAACAATAACAAAAAGAAATAACAATAACAATAAGAAATAACAATAACAATAAGAAATAACAATAACAATAAGAAATAACAATAGGAAATAACAATAACAATAAGAAATAACAATAACAATAAAAAATAACAATGACAATAAGAAATAACAATATCAATAAGAAATAACAATAACAATAAGTAATAACAATAACAATAAGATATAACAATAACAATAAGAAATAACAATAACAATAAGAAATAACAATAACAATAAGAATAAAAAATAACAATAACAATAATAAATAACAATATCAATAAGATATAACAATAACAATAAGAAATAACAATAACAATATGAAATAACAATAAGAAATAATATTAACAATAAGAAATAACAATAACAATAATAAATAACAATAACAATAAGGAATAACAATAACAATAACAATAAGAAATACCAATAACAATAAGAAATAACAATAACAAAAAGAAATAACAATAACAATAAGAAATAACAATAGGAAATAACAATAACAATAAGAAATAACAATATCAATAAAAAATTACAATAACAATAAGAAATAACAATAACAATAACAATAAAAAATAACAATAACAATAAGAAATAAGAAATAACAATAACAATAAGAAATAACAATAAGAAGTAACAATAAGAAATAACAATAACAATAATAAATAACAATAACAATAAGGAATAACAATAACAATAAGAAATACCAATAACAATAAGAAATAACAATAACAAAAAGAAATAACAATAACAATAACAATAACAATAAGAAAGAACAATAACAATAAGAAATAACAATAGGAAATAACAATAACAATAAGAAATAACAATAACAATAAGAAATAACAATATCAATAAGAAATAACAATAACAATAAGAAATAACAATAACATTAAGAAATAACAATAACAATAAGAAATAACAATAACCATAAGAAATAACAATAATAATATGAAATAACAATAACAATAAGAAATAACAATAACAATAAGAAATAACAATAACAATAAGAAATAACAATAACAATAAGAAATACCAATAACAATAAGAAATAACAATAACAATAACAATAAGAAATAACAATATCAATAAGAAATAACAATAACAATAAGTAATAACAATAACAATAAGAAATAACAATAAGAATAAGAATTAACAATAACAATAAGGAAGAACAATAACAATAAGAAATAACAATAACAATAAGAAATAACAATAACAATAAGAAATAACAATAACAATAAAAAATAACAATAACAATAAGAAATAACAATAACAATAAGAAATAACAATATCAATAAGAAATAACAATAACAATAAGAAATAACAATAACAATAAGAAATAACAATAACCATAAGAAATAACAATAACAATAAGAAATATCAATAACAATATGAAATAACAATAACAATAAGAAATAACAATACCAATAAGAAATAACAATAACAATAACACTAAGAAATAACAATAACAAAAAGAAATAACAATAACAATAGGAAATAACAATAACAATAAGAAATAACAATAACAATAGGAAATAACAATAACAATAAGAAATAACAATAACAATAAGAAATAACAATAACAATAAAAAATAACACTAACAATAAGAGATAACAATAACAATAAGAAATAACAATAACAATAAGAAATAACAATAACAATAGGAAATAACAATAACAATAAGAAATAACAATTAAAATAAGAAATAACAATAACAATAAAAAAGAACAATAACAATAAGAAATAACAATAAGAAATAACAATAACAATTGGAAATAACAATAACAATATAAAATAACAATAACAATAAGAAATAACAATAACAATAAGAAATACCAATAACAATAAGAAATAACAATAACCATAAGAAATAACAATAACAATAAGAAATAACAATAACAATAAGAAAAAACAGTAACAATAAGAAATAACAATAAGAATAAGAAATAACAATAACAATAAGAAATAACAATAACAATAAGGAAGACCAATAACAATAAGAAATAACAATGACAATAAGAAATAACAATAACAATAAGAAATAGCAATAACAATAAGAAATATCAATAACAATAAGAAATAACAATAACAATAAGAAATAACAATAACAATAAGAAATACCAATAACAATAAGAAATAACAATAACAATAACAATAAAAAATACCAATAACAATAAGAAATAACAATAACAATAAAAAATAACAATAACAATAAGAAATAAGAATATCAATAAGAAATAACAATAACAATAAGAAATAACAATAACAATAAGAAATAACAATAAGAAATAACAATAACAATAAGGAATAACAATAACAATAAGAAATACCAATAACAATTAGAAATAACAATAACAAAAAGAAATAACAATAACAATAAGAAATAACAATAACAATAATAAATAACAATAACAATAAGAAATAACAATAGGAAATAACAATAACAATAAGAAATAACAATAACAATAAAAAATAACAATGACAATAAGAAATAACAATATCAATAAGAAATAACAATAACAATAAGAAGTAACAATAACAATAAGAAATAACAATAACAATAAGGAATAACAATAACAATAAGAAATAACAATAACAAAAAGAAATAACAATAACAATAAGAAATAACAATAACAATAAGAAATAACAATAGGAAATAACAATAACAATAAGAAATAACAATAACAATAAAAAATAACAATGACAATAAAAAATAACAATATCAATAAGAAATAACAATAACAATAAGAAATAACAATAACAATAAGAAATAACCATAACAATAACAATAAAAAATAACAATAACAATAATAAATAACAATATCAATAAGAAATAACAATAACAATAAGAAATAACAATAACAATAATAAATAACAATAACAATAAGGAATAACAATAACAATAACAATAAGAAATACCAATAACAATAAGAAATAACAATAACAAAAAGAAATAACAATAACAATAAGAAATAACAATAGGAAATAACAATAACAATAAGAAATAACAATATCAATAAAAAATTACAATAACAATAAGAAATAACAATAACAATAAGAAATAACAATAACAATAACAATAAAAAATAACAATAACAATAAGAAATAAGAAATAACAATAACAATAAGAAATAACAATAAGAAGTAACAATAAGAAATAACAATAACAATAAGAAATAACAATAACAATAATAAATAACAATAACAATAAGGAATAACAATAACAATAAGAAATACCAATAACAATAAGAAATAACAATAACAAAAAGAAATAACAATAACAATAACAATAAGAAAGAACAATAACAATAAGAAATAACAATAGGAAATAACAATAACAAAAAGAAATAACAATAACAATAAGAAATAACAATAACAATAAGAAATAACAATATCAATAAGAAATAACAATAACAATAAGAAATAACAATAACATTAAGAAATAACAATAACAATAAGAAATAACAATAACCATAAGAAATAACAATAACAATAAGAAATAACAATAACAATAAGAAATAACAATAACAATAAGAAATAACAATAACAATAAGAAATAACAATAACAATAAGAAATACCAATAACAATAAGAAATAACAATAACAATAACAATATCAATAAGAAATAACAATAACAATAAGTAATAACAATAACAATAAGAAATAACAATAACAATAAAAAATAACACTAACAATAAGAAATAACAATAACAATAAGAAATAACAATAACAATAAGAAATAACAATAACAATAGGAAATAACAATAACAATAAGAAATAACAATAACAATAAGAAATAACAATAAAAATAAGAAATAACAATAACAATAAAAAAGAACAATAACAATAAGAAATAACAATAACAATTGGAAATAACAATAACAATAATAAATAACAATAACAATAAGAAATAACAATAACAATAAGAAATACCAATAACAATAAGAAATAACAATAACCATAAGAAATAACAATAACAATAAGAAATAACAATAACAATAAGAAATAACAGTAACAATAAGAAATAACAATAAGAATAAGAAATAACAATAACAATAAGAAATAACAATAACAATAAGAAATAACAATAACCATAAGAAATAACAATAACAATAAGAAATAACAACAACAATAAGAAATATCAATAACAATATGAAATAACAATAACAATAAGAAATAACAATAACAATAAGAAATAACAATACCAATAAGAAATAACAATAACAATAACACTAAGAAATAACAATAACAAAAAGAAATAACAATAACAATAGGAAATAACAATAACAATAAGAAATAACAATAACAATAGGAAATAACAATAACAATAAAAAATAACAATAACAATAAGAAATAACAATAACAATAAGAAATAACAATAACAATAAGAAATAACAATAACAATAAAAAATAACAATAACAATAAGAAATAACAATAACAATAAGAAATAACAATATCAATAAGAAATAACAATAACAATAAGAAATAACAATAACAATAAGAAATAACAATAACCATAAGAAATAACAATAACAATAAGAAATAACAACAACAATAAGAAATATCAATAACAATATGAAATAACAATAACAATAAGAAATAACAATACCAATAAGAAATAACAATAACAATAACACTAAGAAATAACAATAACAAAAAGAAATAACAATAACAATAGGAAATAACAATAACAATAAGAAATAACAATAACAATAGGAAATAACAATAACAATAAGAAATAACAATAACAATAAGAAATAACAATAACAATAAAAAATAACACTAACAATAAGAAATAACAATAACAATAAGAAATAACAATAACAATAAGAAATAACAATAACAATAGGAAATAACAATAACAATAAGAAATAACAATAACAATAAGAAATAACAATAAAAATAAGAAATAACAATAACAATAAAAAAGAACAATAACAATAAGAAATAACAATAACAATTGGAAATAACAATAACAATAATAAATAACAATAACAATAAGAAATAACAATAACAATAAGAAATACCAATAACAATAAGAAATAACAATAACCATAAGAAATAACAATAACAATAAGAAATAACAATAACAATAAGAAATAACAGTAACAATAAGAAATAACAATAAGAATAAGAAATAACAATAACAATAAGAAATAACAATAACAATAAGGAAGACCAATAACAATAAGAAATAACAATGACAATAAGAAATAACAATAACAATAAGAAATAGCAATAACAATAAGAAATATCAATAACAATAAGAAATAACAATAACAATAAGAAATAACAATAACAATAAGAAATACCAATAACAATAAGAAATAACAATAACAATAACAATAAAAAATACCAATAACAATAAGAAATAACAATAACAATAAAAAATAACAATAACAATAAGAAATAAGAATATCAATAAGAAATAACAATAACAATAAGAAATAACAATAAGAAATAACAATAACAATAAGGAATAACAATAACAATAAGAAATACCAATAACAATTAGAAATAACAATAACAAAAAGAAATAACAATAACAATAAGAAATAACAATAACAATAAGAAATAACAATAGGAAATAACAATAACAATAAGAAATAACAATAACAATAAAAAATAACAATGACAATAAGAAATAACAATATCAATAAGAAATAACAATAACAATAAGAAATAACAATAACAATAAGAAATAACAATAAGAAATAACAATAACAATAAGGAATAACAATAACAATAAGAAATAACAATAACAAAAAGAAATAACAATAACAATAAGAAATAACAATAACAATAAGAAATAACAATAACAATAAGAAATAACAATAGGAAATAACAATAACAATAAGAAATAACAATAACAATAAAAAATAACAATGACAATAAAAAATAACAATATCAATAAGAAATAACAATAACAATAAGATATAACAATAACAATAAGAAATAACAATAACAATAAGAAATAACCATAACAATAACAATAAAAAATAACAATAATAAATAACAATATCAATAAGAAATAACAATAACAATAAGAAATAACAATAAGAAATAATATTAACAATAAGAAATAACAATAACAATAAGAAATAACAATAACAATAATAAATAACAATAACAATAAGGAATAACAATAACAATAACAATAAGAAATACCAATAACAATAAGAAATAACAATAACAAAAAGAAATAACAATAACAATAAGAAATAACAATAACAATAAGAAATAACAATAACAATAACAATAAAAAATAACAATATCAATAAGAAATAACAATAAGAAGTAACAATAAGGAATAACAATAACAATAAGAAATAACAATAACAATAATAAATAACAATAACAATAAGGAATAACAATAACAATAAGAAATACCAATAACAATAAGAAATAACAATAACAAAAAGAAATAACAATAACAATAACAATAAGAAAGAACAATAACAATAAGAAATAACAATAACAAAAAGAAATAACAATAACAATAAGAAATAACAATAACAATAAGAAATAACAATATCAATAAGAAATAACAATAACAATAAGAAATAACAATAACAATAAGAAATAACAATAACAATAAGAAATAACAATAACTATAAGAAATAACAATAACAATAAGAAATAACAATAACAATAAGAAATAAAAATAACAATAACAATAAGAAATAACAATAACTATAAAAAACAACATTAACAATAAGAAACAACAATAACAATAAGAAATAACAATAAGAAATAACAATAACAATAAGAAATAGCAATAACAATAAGAAATAGCAATAACAATAAGAAATAACAATAACAATAATAAATAACAATAACAATAAGAAATAACAATAGGAAATAACAATAACAATAAGAAATAACAATGACTTTAAGAAATAACAATATCAATAAGAAATAACAATAACAATAAGAAATAACAATAACAATAAGAAATAACAATAAGAAATAACAATAACAATAAGGAATAACAATAACAATAAGAAATAACAATAACAAAAAGAAATAACAATAACAATAAGAAATAACAATAACAATAAGAAATAACAATAACAATAAGAAATAACAATAGGAAATAACAATAACAATAAGAAATAACAATAACAATAAAAAATAACAATGACAATAAAAAATAACAATATCAATAAGAAATAACAATAACAATAAGATATAACAATAACAATAAGAAATAACAATAACAATAAGAAATAACCATAACAATAACAATAAAAAATAACAATAACAATAATAAATAACAATATCAATAAGAAATAACAATAACAATAAGAAATAACAATAACAAAAAGAAATAACAATAACAATAAGAAATAACAATAACAATAAGAAATAACAATAACAATAACAATAAAAAATAACAATATCAATAAGAAATAACAATAACAATAAGAAATAACAATAAGAAGTAACAATAAGGAATAACAATAACAATAAGAAATAACAATAACAATAATAAATAACAATAACAATAAGGAATAACAATAAGAAATACCAATAACAATAAGAAATAACAATAACAAAAAGAAATAACAATAACAATAACAATAACAATAAGAAAGAACAATAACAATAAGAAATAACAATAACAAAAAGAAATAACAATAACAATAAGAAATAACAATAACTATAAGAAATAACAATATCAATAAGAAATAACAATAACAATAAGAAATAACAATAACAATAAGAAATAACAATAACAATAAGAAATAACAATAACTATAAGAAATAACAATAACAATAAGAAATAACAATAACAATAAGAAATAAAAATAACAATAACAATAAGAAATAACAATAACTATAAAAAACAACATTAACAATAAGAAACAACAATAACAATAAGAAATAACAATAAGAAATAACAATAACAATAAGAAATAACAATAACAATAAGAAATAACAATAACTATAAGAAATAACAATAACAATAAGAAATAACAATAACAATAACAATAAAAAATAACAATAAGAATAAGAAATAACAATATCAATAAGAAAAAACAATAACAATAAGAAATAACAATAACAATAAGAAATAACATTAACAATAAGAAATAACATTAACAATAAGAAATAACAATAACATTAAGAAATAACAATAACAATAATAAAAAACAATAACAATAAGGAATAACAATAACAATAAGAAATAACAATAACAAAAAGAAATAACAATAACAATAAGAAATAACAATAACAATAAGAAATAACAATAGGAAATAACAATAACAATAAGAAATAACAATAACAATAAAAAATAACAATGACAATAAAAAATAACAATATCAATAAGAAATAACAATAACAATAAGATATAACAATAACAATAAGAAATAACAATAACAATAAGAAATAACCATAACAATAACAATAAAAAATAACAATAACAATAATAAATAACAATATCAATAAGAAATAACAATAACAATAAGAAATAACAATAACAAAAAGAAATAACAATAACAATAAGAAATAACAATAACAATAAGAAATAACAATAACAATAACAATAAAAAATAACAATATCAATAAGAAATAACAATAACAATAAGAAATAACAATAAGAAGTAACAATAAGGAATAACAATAACAATAAGAAATAACAATAACAATAATAAATAACAATAACAATAAGGAATAACAATAAGAAATACCAATAACAATAAGAAATAACAATAACAAAAAGAAATAACAATAACAATAACAATAACAATAAGAAAGAACAATAACAATAAGAAATAACAATAACAAAAAGAAATAACAATAACAATAAGAAATAACAATAACTATAAGAAATAACAATATCAATAAGAAATAACAATAACAATAAGAAATAACAATAACAATAAGAAATAACAATAACAATAAGAAATAACAATAACAATAAGAAATAACAATAACTATAAGAAATAACAATAACAATAAGAAATAACAATAACAATAAGAAATAAAAATAACAATAACAATAAGAAATAACAATAACTATAAAAAACAACATTAACAATAAGAAACAACAATAACAATAAGAAATAACAATAAGAAATAACAATAACAATAAGAAATAACAATAACAATAAGAAATAACAATAACTATAAGAAATAACAATAACAATAAGAAATAACAATAACAATAACAATAAAAAATAACAATAAGAATAAGAAATAACAATATCAATAAGAAAAAACAATAACAATAAGAAATAACAATAACAATAAGAAATAACATTAACAATAAGAAATAACATTAACAATAAGAAATAACAATAACATTAAGAAATAACAATAACAATAATAAAAAACAATAACAATAAGGAATAACAATAACAATAACAATAAGAAATACCAATAACAATAAGAAATTAAAATAACAAAAAGAAATAACAATAACTATAAGTAATAACAATAACAATAGGAAATAACAATAACAATAAGAAATAACAATAACAATAAGAAATAACAATAACAATAAGAAATTACAATAACAATATGAAATAACAATAACAATAAGAAATAACAAAAACAATAAGAAATAACAATAACAATAAGAAATAACAATAACAATAAGAAATAACAATAACAATAAGAAACAACAATAACAATAAGAAATAACAATAATAATAAGAAATAACAATAACAATAAGAAATAACAATAACCAAAAGAAATAACAATAACAATAAGAAATAACAATAACAATAAGAAATAACAAAAACAATAAGAAATAACAATAACAATAAGAAATAACAATAACAATAAGAAATAACAATAACAATAAGAAATAACAAAAACAAAAAGAAATAACAATAGGAAATAACAATAACAATAAGAAATAACAATAACATTAAGAAATAACAATAACAATAAGAAATAACAATAATAATAAGAAATAACAATAACAATAAGAAATAACAATATCAATAAAAAATATCAAAATAACAAGAAGAAATAACAATAACAATAATAAATAAAAATAACAATAAGAAGTAACAATAAGATTAAGAAATAACAATAATAATAAGAAAGAACAATAACAATAAGAAATAACAATAACAATAAGAAATAACAATAACAATAAGAAATAACAATAACAATAAGAAATAACAATATCAATAAAAAATAACAATAACAAAAAGAAAATAACAATAACAATAAGAAGTAACAATAACAATAAGAAATAACAATAACAATAAGAAATAACAATAACAATAAAAAATAACAATAACAATAAGAAATAACAATAACAAAAAGAAATAACAATAAGAAATAACAATAACAAAAAGAAATAACAATAAAAATAGAAAATAACAATAAGAATAAGAAATAACAATATTAATAAGAAATAACAATAACAATTACAATAAGTAATAACAATAACAATAACAATAAGAAATAACAATAAGAAAAAGAAATAACAATAACAATAAGAAATAACAATAACAATAAGAAATAACAATAACAATAAGAAATAACACTAACAATAAGAAATAACAATAACAATAAGAAATAACAATAACAATAAGAAATAACAATATCAATAAAAATAACAATAACAAAAAGAAATAACAATAACAAAAAGAAATAACAATAAAAATAAGAAATAACAATAACATTAAGAAATAACAATAACAATAAGAAATAACAATAACAATAAGAAATAACAATAACCAAAAGAAATAACAATAACAATAAGAAATAACAATAACAATAAGAAATAACAAAAACAATAAGAAATAACAATAACAATAAGAAATAACAATAACAATAAGAAATAACAATCACAATAAGAAATAACAATAACAATAAGAAATAACAATAACAATAAGAAATAACAATAGCAATAAGAAATAACAATAACAATAAGAAATAACAATAACAATAAGTAATACTAATAACAATAAAAAATAACAATAACAATAAGAAATAACAATAACAATAAGAAATAACAATATCAATAAGAAATAACAATAACAAAAAGAAATAACAATAACAATAAGAAATAACAATAACAATAAGAAATAACAATAACAATAAGAAATAACAATAACAATAACAATAAAAAATAACAATAAGAATAAGAAATAACAATATCAATAAGAAAAAACCATAACAATAAGAAATAACAATAACAATAAGAAATAACATTAACAATAAGAAATAACAATAACATTAAGAAATAACAATAACAATAAAAAAAAACAATAACAATAAGGAATAACAATAACAATAACCATAAGAAATACCAATAACAATAAGAAATTAAAATACCAAAAAGAAATAACAATAACAATAGGAAATAACAATAACAATAAGAAATAACAATAACAATAAGAAATAACAATAACAATAAGAAATAACAATAACAATAAAAATAACAATAACAATAAGAAATAACAATAACAATAAGAAATAACAATAACAATAAGAAATAACAATAACAATAAGAAATAACAATAACCATAAGAAATAACAATAAGAATAAGAAATAACAATCACAATAAGAAATAACAATAACAATAAGAAATAACAATAACAATAAGAAAGAACAATAACAATAAAAAATAACAATAACAATAAGAAATAACAATAACAATAAGAAATAACAATATCAATAAGAAATAACAATAACAATAAGAAATAACAATAACAATAAGAAATAACAATAACAATAACAATAAAAAATAACAATAAGAATAAGAAATAACAATATCAATAAGAAAAAACAATAACAATAAGAAATAACAATAAGAAATAACATTAACAATAAGAAATAACATTAACAATAAGAAATAACAATAACATTAAGAAATAACAATAACAATAATAAAAAACAATAACAATAAGGAATAACAATAACAATAACAATAAGAAATACCAATAACAATAAGAAATTAAAATAACAAAAAGAAATAACAATAACTATAAGTAATAACAATAACAATAGGAAATAACAATAACAATAAGAAATAACAATAACAATAAGAAATAACAATAACAATAAGAAATAACAATAACAATATGAAATAACAATAACAATAAGAAATAACAAAAACAATAAGAAATAACAATAACAATAAGAAATAACAATAACAATAAGAAATAACAATAACAATAAGAAACAACAATAACAATAAGAAATAACAATAATAATAAGAAATAACAATAACAATAAGAAATAACAATAACAATAAGAAATAACAATAACAATTACAATAAGAATGAACAATAACAATAACAATAAGAAATACCAACAAGAAAAAGAAATAACAATAACAATAAGAAATAACAATAACAATAAGAAATAACAATATCAATAAAAAATAACAATAACTAAAAGAAATAACAATAACAATAAGAAATAACAATAACAATAGGAAATAACAATAACAATAATAAATAAAAATAACAATAAGAAATAACAATGACAATAAGAAATAACTATAACAATAAAAAATAACTATAACAATAAGAAATAACAATAACAAAAAGAAATAACAATAACAATAAGAAATAACAATAACAATAAGAAATAACAAAAACAAAAAGAAATAACTATAGGAAATAACAATAACAATAAGAAATAACAATAACATTAAGAAATAACAATAACAATAAGAAATAACAATAATAATAAGAAATAACAATAACAATAAGAAATACCAATATCAATAAAAAATATCAAAATAACAAGAAGAAATAACAATAACAATAATAAATAAAAATAACAATAAGAAGTAACAATAAGAATAAGAAATAACAATAATAATAAGAAAGAACAATAACAATAAGAAATAACAATTACAATAAGAAATAACAATAAGAATAAGAAATAACAATAACAATAAGAAATAACAATATCAATAAAAAATAACAATAACAAAAAGAAATAACAATAACAATAAGAAGTAACAATAACAATAAGAAATAACAATAACAATAAGAAATAACAATAACAATAAGAAATAACAATAACAATAAGAAATAACAATAACAATAAAAAATAACAATAACAATAAGAAATAACAATAACAAAAAGAAATAACAATAAGAAATAACAATAACAATAAGAAATAACAATAACAAAAAGAAATAACAATAAAAATAGAAAATAACAATAAGAATAAGAAATAACAATATTAATAAGAAATAACAATAACAATTACAATAAGTAATAACAATAACAATAACAATAAGAAATAACAATAAGAAAAAGAAATAACAATAACAATAAGAAATAACAATAACAATAAGAAATAACAATAACAATAAGAAATAACACTAACAATAAGAAATAACAATAACAATAAGAAATAACAATAACAATAAGAAATAACAATATCAATAAAAAATAACAATAACAAAAAGAAATAACAATAACAATAAGAAATAACAATAACAAAAAGAAATAACAATAAAAATAAGAAATAACAATAACATTAAGAAATAACAATAACAATAAGAAATAACAATAACAATAAGAAATAACAATAACCAAAAGAAATAACAATAACAATAAGAAATAACAATAACAATAAGAAATAACAATAACAATAAGAAATAACAAAAACAATAAGAAATAACAATAACAATAAGAAATAACAATAACAATAAGAAATAACAATCACAATAAGAAATAACAATAAGAAATAACAATAACAATAAGAAATAACAATAGCAATAAGAAATAACAATAACAATAAGAAATAACAATAACAATAAGTAATACTAATAACAATAAAAAATAACAATAACAATAAGAAATAACAATATCAATAAGAAATAACAATAACAAAAAGAAATAACAATAACAATAAGAAATAACAATAACAATAAGAAATAACAATAACAATAAGAAATAACAATAACAATAACAATAAAAAATAACAATAAGAATAAGAAATAACAATATCAATAAAAAAAAACCATAACAATAAGAAATAACAATAACAATAAGAAATAACATTAACAATAAGAAATAACAATAACATTAAGAAATAACAATAACAATAATAAAAAACAATAACAATAAGGAATAACAATAACAATAACCATAAGAAATACCAATAACAATAAGAAATTAAAATACCAAAAAGAAATAACAATAACAATAGGAAATAACAATAACAATAAGAAATAACAATAACAATAAGAAATAACAATAACAATAAGAAATAACAATAACAATAAAAATAACAATAACAATAAGAAATAACAATAACAATAAGAAATAACAATAACAATAAGAAATAACAATAACAATAAGAAATAACAATAACCATAAGAAATAACAATAACAATAAGAAATAACAATAACAATAAGAAATAACAAAAACAATAAGAAATAACAATAACAATAAGAAATAACAAAAACAATAAGAAATAACAATAACAATAAGAAATAACAATAACAATAACAATAAGAAACAACAATAACAATAAGAAATAACAATAACAATAAGAAATAACAATAACAATAAGAAATAACAATAACAATAACAAATAACAATAACAATAAGAAATAACAATAACAATTACAATAAGAATGAACAATAACAATAACAATAAGAAATAACAACAAGAAAAAGAAATAACAATAACAATAAGAAATAACAATAACAATAAGAAATAACAATATCAATAAAAAATAACAATAACAAAAAGAAATAACAATAACAATAAGAAATAACAATAACAATAAGAAATAACAATAACAATAGGAAATAACAATAACAATAATAAATAAAAATAACAATAAGAAATAACAATAACAATAAGAAATAACAATAACAATAAAAAATAACAATAACAATAAGAAATAACAATAACAAAAAGAAATAACAATAACAATAAGAAATAACAATAACAATAAGAAATAACAATAACAAAAAGAAATAACAATAACAATAGGAAATAACAATAACAATAAGAAATAACAATAACATTAAGAAATAACAATAACAATAAGAAATAACAATAACAATAAGAAATAACAATAACAATAAGAAATAACAATATCAATAAAAAATAACAATAACAAGAAGAAATAACAATAACAATAATAAATAAAAAATAACAATAAGAAGTAACAATAAGAATAAGAAATAACAATAACAATAAGAAATAACAATAACAATAAGAAAGAACAATAACAATAAGAAATAACAATAACAATAAGAAATAACAATAACAATAAAAATAACAATCACAATAAGAAATAACATTAACAATAAGAAACAACAATAACAATAAGAAATAACAATAACAATAAGAAATAACAATAACAATAAGAAAGAACAATAAGAAATAACAATAACAATAAGAAAGAACAATAACAATAAGAAATAACAATAACAATAAGAAATAAAAATATTAATAAGAAATAACAATAACAATAAGAAATAACAATAACAATAAGAATTAACAATAAGAAATAACAATAACAATAAGAAATAACAATAACAATAAGAAATAACAATAACAATAAGAAATAACAATAACAATAAGAGACAACAATAACAATAAGAAATAACAATAACAATAAGAAATAACATTAACAATAAAAAATAACAATAACAATAAGAAATAACAATAACAATAAGAAATAACAATATTAATAAGACATAACAATAACAATAAGAAATAACAATAACAATAAGAATTAACAATAAGAAATAACAATAAGAAAAAACAATAACAATAAGAAATAACATTAACAATAAGAAATAACATTAACAATAAGAAATAACAATAACTATAAGAAATAACATTAACAATAATAAATAACAATTACAATAAGGAATAACAATAACAATAACAATAAGTAATAACAATAACAATAGGAAATAACAATAACAATTAGAAATAACAATAACAATAAGAAATAACAATAACCATAAGAAATAACAATAACAATAACAATAAGAAATAACAATAACAATAAGAAATAACAATAACAATAACAATAAGAAATAACAATAACAATAAGAAATAACAATAACAATAAGAAATAACAATAACAATAAGAAATACTAATAACAATAAGAAATAACAATAACAATAACAATAAGAAATAACAATATCAATAAGAAATAACAATAACAATAAGTAATAACAATAACAATAAGAAATAACAATAAGAATAAGAAATAACAATAACAATTAGGAAGAACAATAACAATAAAAATAGGAAATAACAATAACAATAAGAAATAACAATAACAATAAGAAATAACAATAACAATAAAAAATAACAATAACAATAAGAAATAACAATAACAATAAGAAATAACAATATCAATAAGAAATAACAATAACAATAAGAAATAACAATAACAATAAGAAATAACAATAACCATAAGAAATAACAATAACAATAAGAAATAACAACAACAATAAGAAATATCAATAACAATAAGAAATAACAATACCAATAAGAAATAACAATAACAATAACACTAAGAAATAACAATAACAAAAAGAAATAACAATAAAAATAGGAAATAACAATAACAATAAGAAATAACAATAACAATAGGAAATAACAATAACAATAAGAAATAACAATAACAATAAGAAATAACAATAACAATAAAAAATAACAATAACAATAAGAAATAACAATAACAATAAGAAATAACAATAACAATAGGAAATAACAATAACAATAAGAAATAACAATAACAATAAGAAATAGCAATAAAAATAAGAAATAACAATAACAAAAAAAAAATAACAATAACAATAAGAAATAACAATAAGAAATAACAATAACAATTGGAAATAACAATAACAATAAGAAATAACAATAACAATAAGAAATACCAATAACAATAAGAAATAACAATAACCATAAGAAATAACAATAACAATAAGTAATAACAATAACAATAAGAAATAACAGTAACAATAAGAAATAACAATAAGAATAAGAAATAACAATAAGAATAAGAAATAACAATAACAATAAGGAATAACAATAACAATAAGAAATACTAATAACAATAAGAAATAACAATAACAAAAAGAAATAACAATAACAATAAGAAATAACAATAACAATAAGAAATAACAATAACAATAAGAAATAACAATAGGAAATAACAACAACAATAAGAAATAACAATAACAATAAAAAATAACAATGACAATAAGAAATAACAATATCAATAAGAAATAACAATAACAATAAGTAATAACAATAACAATAAGATATAACAATAACAATAAGAAATAACAATAACAATAAGAAATAACAATAACAATAAGAATAAAAAATAACAATAACAATAATAAATAACAATATCAATAAGAAATAACAATAACAATAAGAAATAACAATAACAATATGAAATAACAATAAGAAATAATATTAACAATAAGAAATAACAATAACAATAATAAATAACAATAACAATAAGGAATAACAATAACAATAACAATAAGAAATACCAATAACAATAAGAAATAACAATAACAAAAAGAAATAACAATAACAATAAGAAATAACAATAGGAAATAACAATAACAATAAGAAATAACAATATCAATGAAAAATTACAATAACAATAAGAAATAACAATAACAATAAGAAAGAACAATAACAATAACAATAAAAAATAACAATAACAATAAGAAATAAGAAATAACAATAACAATAATAAATAACAATAACAATAAGGAATAACAATAACAATAAGAAATACCAATAACAATAAGAAATAACAATAACAAAAAGAAATAACAATAACAATAACAATAAGAAAGAACAATAACAATAAGAAATAACAATAGGAAATAACAATAACAAAAAGAAATAACAATAACAATAAGAAATAACAATAACAATAAGAAATAACAATATCAATAAGAAATAACAATAACAATAAGAAATAACAATAACATTAAGAAATAACAATAACAATAAGAAATAACAATAACCATAAGAAATAACAATAATAATATGAAATAACAATAACAATAAGAAATAACAATAACAATAAGAAATAACAATAACAATAAGAAATAACAATAACAATAAGAAATATCAATAACGATAAGAAATACCAATAACAATAAGAAATAACAATAACAATAACAATAAGAAATAACAATAACAATAAGAAATAACAGTAACAATAAGAAATAACAATAAGAATAAGAAATAACAATAACAATAAGAAATAACAATAACAATAAGGAAGACCAATAACAATAAGAAATAACAATGACAATAAGAAATAACAATAACAATAAGAAATAGCAATAACAATAAGAAATATCAATAACAATAAGAAATAACAATAACAATAAGAAATAACAATAACAATAAGAAATACCAATAACAATAAGAAATAACAATAACAATAACAATAAAAAATACCAATAACAATAAGAAATAACAATAACAATAAAAAATAACAATAACAATAAGAAATAAGAATATCAATAAGAAATAACAATAACAATAAGAAATAACAATAACAATAAGAAATAACAATAAGAAATAACAATAACAATAAGGAATAACAATAACAATAAGAAATACCAATAACAATTAGAAATAACAATAACAAAAAGAAATAACAATAACAATAAGAAATAACAATAACAATAATAAATAACAATAACAATAAGAAATAACAATAGGAAATAACAATAACAATAAGAAATAACAATAACAATAAAAAATAACAATGACAATAAGAAATAACAATATCAATAAGAAATAACAATAACAATAAGAAATAACAATAACAATAAGAAATAACAATAACAATAAGGAATAACAATAACAATAAGAAATAACAATAACAAAAAGAAATAACAATAACAATAAGAAATAACAATAACAATAAGAAATAACAATAACAATAAGAAATAACAATAGGAAATAACAATAACAATAAGAAATAACAATAACAATAAAAAATAACAATGACAATAAAAAATAACAATATCAATAAGAAATAACAATAACAATAAGAAATAACAATAACAATAAGAAATAACCATAACAATAACAATAAAAAATAACAATAACAATAATAAATAACAATATCAATAAGAAATAACAATAACAATAAGAAATAACAATAACAATAATAAATAACAATAACAATAAGGAATAACAATAACAATAAGAAATACCAATAACAATAAGAAATAACAATAACAAAAAGAAATAACAATAACAATAAGAAATAACAATAGGAAATAACAATAACAATAAGAAATAACAATATCAATAAAAAATTACAATAACAATAAGAAATAACAATAACAATAAGAAATAACAATAACAATAACAATAAAAAATAACAATAACAATAAGAAATAAGAAATAACAATAACAATAAGAAATAACAATAAGAAGTAACAATAAGAAATAACAATAACAATAAGAAATAACAATAACAATAATAAATAACAATAACAATAAGGAATAACAATAACAATAAGAAATACCAATAACAATAAGAAATAACAATAACAAAAAGAAATAACAATAACAATAACAATAAGAAAGAACAATAACAATAAGAAATAACAATAGGAAATAACAATAACAAAAAGAAATAACAATAACAATAAGAAATAACAATAACAATAAGAAATAACAATATCAATAAGAAATAACAATAACAATAAGAAATAACAATAACAATAGGAAATAACAATAACAATAAGAAATAACAATAACAATAAGAAATAGCAATAAAAATAAGAAATAACAATAACAAAAAAAAAATAACAATAACAATAAGAAATAACAATAAGAAATAACAATAACAATTGGAAATAACAATAACAATAAGAAATAACAATAACAATAAGAAATACCAATAACAATAAGAAATAACAATAACCATAAGAAATAACAATAACAATAAGTAATAACAATAACAATAAGAAATAACAGTAACAATAAGAAATAACAATAAGAATAAGAAATAACAATAAGAATAAGAAATAACAATAACAATAAGGAATAACAATAACAATAAGAAATACTAATAACAATAAGAAATAACAATAACAAAAAGAAATAACAATAACAATAAGAAATAACAATAACAATAAGAAATAACAATAACAATAAGAAATAACAATAGAAAATAACAACAACAATAAGAAATAACAATAACAATAAAAAATAACAATGACAATAAGAAATAACAATATCAATAAGAAATAACAATAACAATAAGTAATAACAATAACAATAAGATATAACAATAACAATAAGAAATAACAATAACAATAAGAAATAACAATAACAATAAGAATAAAAAATAACAATAACAATAATAAATAACAATATCAATAAGAAATAACAATAACAATAAGAAATAACAATAACAATATGAAATAACAATAAGAAATAATATTAACAATAAGAAATAACAATAACAATAATAAATAACAATAACAATAAGGAATAACAATAACAATAACAATAAGAAATACCAATAACAATAAGAAATAACAATAACAAAAAGAAATAACAATAACAATAAGAAATAACAATAGGAAATAACAATAACAATAAGAAATAACAATATCAATAAAAAATTACAATAACAATAAGAAATAACAATAACAATAAGAAATAACAATAACAATAACAATAAAAAATAACAATAACAATAAGAAATAAGAAATAACAATAACAATAAGAAATAACAATAAGAAGTAACAATAAGAAATAACAATAACAATAATAAATAACAATAACAATAAGGAATAACAATAACAATAAGAAATACCAATAACAATAAGAAATAACAATAACAAAAAGAAATAACAATAACAATAACAATAAGAAAGAACAATAACAATAAGAAATAACAATAGGAAATAACAATAACAAAAAGAAATAACAATAACAATAAGAAATAACAATAACAATTAAAAATAACAATATCAATAAGAAATAACAATAACAATAAGAAATAACAATAACATTAAGAAATAACAATAACAATAAGAAATAACAATAACCATAAGAAATAACAATAATAATATGAAATAACAATAACAATAAGAAATAACAATAACAATAAGAAATAACAATAACAATAAGAAATAACAATAACAATAAGAAATATCAATAACGATAAGAAATACCAATAACAATAAGAAATAACAATAACAATAACAATAAGAAATAACAATAACAATAAGAAATAACAGTAACAATAAGAAATAACAATAAGAATAAGAAATAACAATAACAATAAGAAATAAAAATAACAATAACAATAAGAAATAACAATAACTATAAAAAACAACATTAACAATAAGAAACAACAATAACAATAAGAAATAACAATAAGAAATAACAATAACAATAAGAAATAACAATAACAATAAGAAATAACAATAACAAAAAGAAATAACAATAACAATAAGAAATAACAATAACTATAAGAAATAACAATATCAATAAGAAATAACAATAACAATAAGAAATAACAATAACAATAAGAAATAACAATAACAATAAGAAATAACAATAACAATAAGAAATAACAATAACTATAAGAAATAACAATAACAATAAGAAATAACAATAACAATAAGAAATAAAAATAACAATAACAATAAGAAATAACAATAACTATAAAAAACAACATTAACAATAAGAAACAACAATAACAATAAGAAATAACAATAAGAAATAACAATAACAATAAGAAATAACAATAACAATAAGAAATAACAATAACTATAAGAAATAACAATAACAATAAGAAATAACAATAACAATAACAATAAAAAATAACAATAAGAATAAGAAATAACAATATCAATAAGAAAAAACAATAACAATAAGAAATAACAATAACAATAAGAAATAACATTAACAATAAGAAATAACATTAACAATAAGAAATAACAATAACATTAAGAAATAACAATAACAATAATAAAAAACAATAACAATAAGGAATAACAATAACAATAACAATAAGAAATACCAATAACAATAAGAAATTAAAATAACAAAAAGAAATAACAATAACTATAAGTAATAACAATAACAATAGGAAATAACAATAACAATAAGAAATAACAATAACAATAAGAAATAACAATAACAATAAGAAATTACAATAACAATATGAAATAACAATAACAATAAGAAATAACAAAAACAATAAGAAATAACAATAACAATAAGAAATAACAATAACAATAAGAAATAACAATAACAATAAGAAACAACAATAACAATAAGAAATAACAATAATAATAAGAAATAACAATAACAATAAGAAATAACAATAACAATAAGAAATAACAATAACAATTACAATAAGAATGAACAATAACAATAACAATAAGAAATAACAACAAGAAAAAGAAATAACAATAACAATAAGAAATAACAATAACAATAAGAAATAACAATAACAATAAGAAATAACAATATCAATAAAAAATAACAATAACTAAAAGAAATAACAATAACAATAACAATAAGAAATAACAATAACAATAGGAAATAACAATAACAATAATAAATAAAAATAACAATAAGAAATAACAATGACAATAAGAAATAACTATAACAATAAAAAATAACAATAACAATAAGAAATAACAATAACAATAAGAAATAACAATAACAATAAGAAATAACAAAAACAAAAAGAAATAACAATAGGAAATAACAATAACAATAAGAAATAACAATAACATTAAGAAATAACAATAACAATAAGAAATAACAATAATAATAAGAAATAACAATAACAATAAGAAATAACAATATCAATAAAAAATATCAAAATAACAAGAAGAAATAACAATAACAATAATAAATAAAAATAACAATAAGAAGTAACAATAAGATTAAGAAATAACAATAATAATAAGAAAGAACAATAACAATAAGAAATAACAATAACAATAAGAAATAACAATAACAATAAGAAATAACAATAACAATAAGAAATAACAATATCAATAAAAAATAACAATAACAAAAAGAAAATAACAATAACAATAAGAAGTAACAATAACAATAAGAAATAACAATAACAATAAGAAATAACAATAACAATAAAAAATAACAATAACAATAAGAAATAACAATAACAAAAAGAAATAACAATAAGAAATAACAATAACAAAAAGAAATAACAATAAAAATAGAAAATAACAATAAGAATAAGAAATAACAATATTAATAAGAAATAACAATAACAATTACAATAAATAATAACAATAACAATAACAATAAGAAATAACAATAAGAAAAAGAAATAACAATAACAATAAGAAATAACAATAACAATAAGAAATAACAATAACAATAAGAAATAACACTAACAATAAGAAATAACAATAACAATAAGAAATAACAATAACAATAAGAAAGAACAATAACAATAAAAAATAACAATAACAATAAGAAATAACAATAACAATAAGAAATAACAATATCAATAAGAAATAACAATAACAATAAGAAATAACAATAACAATAATAAATAACAATAACAATAACAATAAAAAATAACAATAAGAATAAGAAATAACAATATCAATAAGAAAAAACAATAACAATAAGAAATAACAATAACCAAAAGAAATAACAATAACAATAAGAAATAACAATAACAATAAGAAATAACAAAAACAATAAGAAATAACAATAACAATAAGAAATAACAATAACAATAAGAAATAACAATCACAATAAGAAATAACAATAACAATAAGAAATAACAATAACAATAAGAAATAACAATAGCAATAAGAAATAACAATAACAATAAGAAATAACAATAACAATAAGTAATACTAATAACAATAAAAAATAACAATAACAATAAGAAATAACAATAACAATAAGAAATAACAATATCAATAAGAAATAACAATAACAAAAAGAAATAACAATAACAATAAGAAATAACAATAACAATAAGAAATAACAATAACAATAAGAAATAACAATAACAATAACAATAAAAAATAACAATAAGAATAAGAAATAACAATATCAATAAGAAAAAACCATAACAATAAGAAATAACAATAACAATAAGAAATAACATTAACAATAAGAAATAACAATAACATTAAGAAATAACAATAACAATAAAAAAAACAATAACAATAAGGAATAACAATAACAATAACCATAAGAAATACCAATAACAATAAGAAATTAAAATACCAAAAAGAAATAACAATAACAATAGGAAATAACAATAACAATAAGAAATAACAATAACAATAAGAAATAACAATAACAATAAAAATAACAATAACAATAAGAAATAACAATAACAATAAGAAATAACAATAACAATAAGAAATAACAATAACAATAAGAAATAACAATAACCATAAGAAATAACAATAAGAATAAGAAATAACAATCACAATAAGAAATAACAATAACAATAAGAAATAACAATAACAATAAGAAATAACAATAACAATAAGAAAGAACAATAACAATAAAAAATAACAATAACAATAAGAAATAACAATAACAATAAGAAATAACAATATCAATAAGAAATAACAATAACAATAAGAAATAACAATAACAATAAGAAATAACAATAACAATAACAATAAAAAATAACAATAAGAATAAGAAATAACAATATCAATAAGAAAAAACAATAACAATAAGAAATAACAATAAGAAATAACATTAGCAATAAGAAATAACATTAACAATAAGAAATAACAATAACATTAAGAAATAACAATAACAATAATAAAAAACAATAACAATAAGGAATAACAATAACAATAACAATAAGAAATACCAATAACAATAAGAAATTAAAATAACAAAAAGAAATAACAATAACTATAAGTAATAACAATAACAATAGGAAATAACAATAACAATAAGAAATAACAATAACAATAAGAAATAACAATAACAATAAGAAATAACAATAACAATATGAAATAACAATAACAATAAGAAATAACAAAAACAATAAGAAATAACAATAACAATAAGAAATAACAATAACAATAAGAAATAACAATAACAATAAGAAACAACAATAACAATAAGAAATAACAATAATAATAAGAAATAACAATAACAATAAGAAATAACAATAACAATAAGAAATAACAATAACAATTACAATAAGAATGAACAATAACAATAACAATAAGAAATACCAACAAGAAAAAGAAATAACAATAACAATAAGAAATAACAATAACAATAAGAAATAACAATATCAATAAAAAATAACAATAACTAAAAGAAATAACAATAACAATAAGAAATAACAATAACAATAGGAAATAACAATAACAATAATAAATAAAAATAACAATAAGAAATAACAATGACAATAAGAAATAACTATAACAATAAAAAATAACTATAACAATAAGAAATAACAATAACAAAAAGAAATAACAATAACAATAAGAAATAACAATAACAATAAGAAATAACAAAAACAAAAAGAAATAACTATAGGAAATAACAATAACAATAAGAAATAACAATAACATTAAGAAATAACAATAACAATAAGAAATAACAATAATAATAAGAAATAACAATAACAATAAGAAATACCAATATCAATAAAAAATATCAAAATAACAAGAAGAAATAACAATAACAATAATAAATAAAAATAACAATAAGAAGTAACAATAAGAATAAGAAATAACAATAATAATAAGAAAGAACAATAACAATAAGAAATAACAATTACAATAAGAAATAACAATAAGAATAAGAAATAACAATAACAATAAGAAATAACAATATCAATAAAAAATAACAATAACAAAAAGAAATAACAATAACAATAAGAAGTAACAATAACAATAAGAAATAACAATAACAATAAGAAATAACAATAACAATAAGAAATAACAATAACAATAAGAAATAACAATAACAATAAAAAATAACAATAACAATAAGAAATAACAATAACAAAAAGAAATAACAATAAGAAATAACAATAACAATAAGAAATAACAATAACAAAAAGAAATAACAATAAAAATAGAAAATAACAATAAGAATAAGAAATAACAATATTAATAAGAAATAACAATAACAATTACAATAAGTAATAACAATAACAATAACAATAAGAAATAACAATAAGAAAAAGAAATAACAATAACAATAAGAAATAACAATAACAATAAGAAATAACAATAACAATAAGAAATAACACTAACAATAAGAAATAACAATAACAATAAGAAATAACAATAACAATAAGAAATAACAATATCAATAAAAAATAACAATAACAAAAAGAAATAACAATAACAATAAGAAATAACAATAACAAAAAGAAATAACAATAAAAATAAGAAATAACAATAACATTAAGAAATAACAATAACAATAAGAAATAACAATAACAATAAGAAATAACAATAACCAAAAGAAATAACAATAACAATAAGAAATAACAATAACAATAAGAAATAACAAAAACAATAAGAAATAACAATAACAATAAGAAATAACAATAACAATAAGAAATAACAATCACAATAAGAAATAACAATAACAATAAGAAATAACAATAACAATAAGAAATAACAATAGCAATAAGAAATAACAATAACAATAAGAAATAACAATAACAATAAGTAATACTAATAACAATAAAAAATAACAATAACAATAAGAAATAACAATATCAATAAGAAATAACAATAACAAAAAGAAATAACAATAACAATAAGAAATAACAATAACAATAAGAAATAACAATAACAATAAGAAATAACAATAACAATAACAATAAAAAATAACAATAAGAATAAGAAATAACAATATCAATAAAAAAAAACCATAACAATAAGAAATAACAATAACAATAAGAAATAACATTAACAATAAGAAATAACAATAACATTAAGAAATAACAATAACAATAATAAAAAACAATAACAATAAGGAATAACAATAACAATAACCATAAGAAATACCAATAACAATAAGAAATTAAAATACCAAAAAGAAATAACAATAACAATAGGAAATAACAATAACAATAAGAAATAACAATAACAATAAGAAATAACAATAACAATAAGAAATAACAATAACAATAAAAATAACAATAACAATAAGAAATAACAATAACAATAAGAAATAACAATAACAATAAGAAATAACAATAACAATAAGAAATAACAATAACCATAAGAAATAACAATAACAATAAGAAATAACAATAACAATAAGAAATAACAAAAACAATAAGAAATAACAATAACAATAAGAAATAACAAAAACAATAAGAAATAACAATAACAATAAGAAATAACAATAACAATAACAATAAGAAACAACAATAACAATAAGAAATAACAATAACAATAAGAAATAACAATAACAATAACAAATAACAATAACAATAAGAAATAACAATAACAATTACAATAAGAATGAACAATAACAATAACAATAAGAAATAACAACAAGAAAAAGAAATAACAATAACAATAAGAAATAACAATAACAATAAGAAATAACAATATCAATAAAAAATAACAATAACAAAAAGAAATAACAATAACAATAAGAAATAACAATAACAATAAGAAATAACAATAACAATAGGAAATAACAATAACAATAATAAATAAAAATAACAATAAGAAATAACAATAACAATAAGAAATAACAATAACAATAAGAAATAACAATAACAATATGAAATAACAATAACAATAAGAAATAACAAAAACAATAAGAAATAACAATAACAATAAGAAATAACAATAACAATAAGAAATAACAATAACAATAAGAAACAACAATAACAATAAGAAATAACAATAATAATAAGAAATAACAATAACAATAAGAAATAACAATAACAATAAGAAATAACAATAACAATTACAATAAGAATGAACAATAACAATAACAATAAGAAATACCAACAAGAAAAAGAAATAACAATAACAATAAGAAATAACAATAACAATAAGAAATAACAATATCAATAAAAAATAACAATAACTAAAAGAAATAACAATAACAATAAGAAATAACAATAACAATAGGAAATAACAATAACAATAATAAATAAAAATAACAATAAGAAATAACAATGACAATAAGAAATAACTATAACAATAAAAAATAACTATAACAATAAGAAATAACAATAACAAAAAGAAATAACAATAACAATAAGAAATAACAATAACAATAAGAAATAACAAAAACAAAAAGAAATAACTATAGGAAATAACAATAACAATAAGAAATAACAATAACATTAAGAAATAACAATAACAATAAGAAATAACAATAATAATAAGAAATAACAATAACAATAAGAAATACCAATATCAATAAAAAATATCAAAATAACAAGAAGAAATAACAATAACAATAATAATAAAAATAACAATAAGAAGTAACAATAAGAATAAGAAATAACAATAATAATAAGAAAGAACAATAACAATAAGAAATAACAATTACAATAAGAAATAACAATAAGAATAAGAAATAACAATAACAATAAGAAATAACAATATCAATAAAAAATAACAATAACAAAAAGAAATAACAATAACAATAAGAAGTAACAATAACAATAAGAAATAACAATAACAATAAGAAATAACAATAACAATAAGAAATAACAATAACAATAAGAAATAACAATAACAATAAAAAATAACAATAACAATAAGAAATAACAATAACAAAAAAGAAATAACAATAAGAAATAACAATAACAATAAGAAATAACAATAACAAAAAGAAATAACAATAAAAATAGAAAATAACAATAAGAATAAGAAATAACAATATTAATAAGAAATAACAATAACAATTACAATAAGTAATAACAATAACAATAACAATAAGAAATAACAATAAGAAAAAGAAATAACAATAACAATAAGAAATAACAATAACAATAAGAAATAACAATAACAATAAGAAATAACACTAACAATAAGAAATAACAATAACAATAAGAAATAACAATAACAATAAGAAATAACAATATCAATAAAAAATAACAATAACAAAAAGAAATAACAATAACAATAAGAAATAACAATAACAAAAAGAAATAACAATAAAAATAAGAAATAACAATAACATTAAGAAATAACAATAACAATAAGAAATAACAATAACAATAAGAAATAACAATAACCAAAAGAAATAACAATAACAATAAGAAATAACAATAACAATAAGAAATAACAGAAACAATAAGAAATAACAATAACAATAAGAAATAACAATAACAATAAGAAATAACAATCACAATAAGAAATAACAATAACAATAAGAAATAACAATAACAATAAGAAATAACAATAGCAATAAGAAATAACAATAACAATAAGAAATAACAATAACAATAAGTAATACTAATAACAATAAAAAATAACAATAACAATAAGAAATAACAATATCAATAAGAAATAACAATAACAAAAAGAAATAACAATAACAATAAGAAATAACAATAACAATAAGAAATAACAATAACAATAAGAAATAACAATAACAATAACAATAAAAAATAACAATAAGAATAAGAAATAACAATATCAATAAAAAAAAACCATAACAATAAGAAATAACAATAACAATAAGAAATAACATTAACAATAAGAAATAACAATAACATTAAGAAATAACAATAACAATAATAAAAAACAATAACAATAAGGAATAACAATAACAATAACCATAAGAAATACCAATAACAATAAGAAATTAAAATACCAAAAAGAAATAACAATAACAATAGGAAATAACAATAACAATAAGAAATAACAATAACAATAAGAAATAACAATAACAATAAGAAATAACAATAACAATAAAAATAACAATAACAATAAGAAATAACAATAACAATAAGAAATAACAATAACAATAAGAAATAACAATAACAATAAGAAATAACAATAACCATAAGAAATAACAATAACAATAAGAAATAACAATAACAATAAGAAATAACAAAAACAATAAGAAATAACAATAACAATAAGAAATAACAAAAACAATAAGAAATAACAATAACAATAAGAAATAACAATAACAATAACAATAAGAAACAACAATAACAATAAGAAATAACAATAACAATAAGAAATAACAATAACAATAAGAAATAACAATAACAATAACAAATAACAATAACAATAAGAAATAACAATAACAATTACAATAAGAATGAACAATAACAATAACAATAAGAAATAACAACAAGAAAAAGAAATAACAATAACAATAAGAAATAACAATAACAATAAGAAATAACAATATCAATAAAAAATAACAATAACAAAAAGAAATAACAATAACAATAAGAAATAACAATAACAATAAGAAATAACAATAACAATAGGAAATAACAATAACAATAATAAATAAAAATAACAATAAGAAATAACAATAACAATAAGAAATAACAATAACAATAAAAAATAACAATAACAATAAGAAATAACAATAACAAAAAGAAATAACAATAACAATAAGAAATAACAATAACAATAAGAAATAACAATAACAAAAAGAAATAACAATAACAATAGGAAATAACAATAACAATAAGAAATAACAATAACATTAAGAAATAACAATAACAATAAGAAATAACAATAACAATAAGAAATAACAATAACAATAAGAAATAACAATATCAATAAAAAATAACAATAACAAGAAGAAATAACAATAACAATAATAAATAAAAAATAACAATAAGAAGTAACAATAAGAATAAGAAATAACAATAACAATAAGAAATAACAATAACAATAAGAAAGAACAATAACAATAAGAAATAACAATAACAATAAGAAATAACAATAACAATAAAAATAACAATCACAATAAGAAATAACATTAACAATAAGAAACAACAATAACAATAAGAAATAACAATAACAATAAGAAATAACAATAACAATAAGAAAGAACAATAAGAAATAACAATAACAATAAGAAAGAACAATAACAATAAGAAATAACAATAACAATAAGAAATAAAAATATTAATAAGAAATAACAATAACAATAAGAAATAACAATAACAATAAGAATTAACAATAAGAAATAACAATAACAATAAGAAATAACAATAACAATAAGAAATAACAATAACAATAAGAAATAACAATCACAATAAGAAATAACAATAACAATAAGAGACAACAATAACAATAAGAAATAACAATAACAATAAGAAATAACATTAACAATAAAAAATAACAATAACAATAAGAAATAACAATAACAATAAGAAATAACAATATTAATAAGACATAACAATAACAATAAGAAATAACAATAACAATAAGAATTAACAATAAGAAATAACAATAAGAAAAAACAATAACAATAAGAAATAACATTAACAATAAGAAATAACATTAACAATAAGAAATAACAATAACTATAAGAAATAACATTAACAATAATAAATAACAATTACAATAAGGAATAACAATAACAATAACAATAAGTAATAACAATAACAATAGGAAATAACAATAACAATTAGAAATAACAATAACAATAAGAAATAACAATAACCATAAGAAATAACAATAACAATAAGAAATAACAATAACAATAAGAAATAACAATAACAATAAGAAATAACAATAACAATAACAATAAGAAATAACAATAACAATAAGAAATAACAATAACAATAAGAAATAACAATAACAATAAGAAATAACAATAACAATAAGAAATACTAATAACAATAAGAAATAACAATAACAATAACAATAAGAAATAACAATATCAATAAGAAATAACAATAACAATAAGTAATAACAATAACAATAAGAAATAACAATAAGAATAAGAAATAACAATAACAATTAGGAAGAACAATAACAATAAAAATAGGAAATAACAATAACAATAAGAAATAACAATAACAATAAGAAATAACAATAACAATAAAAAATAACAATAACAATAAGAAATAACAATAACAATAAGAAATAACAATATCAATAAGAAATAACAATAACAATAAGAAATAACAATAACAATAAGAAATAACAATAACCATAAGAAATAACAATAACAATAAGAAATAACAACAACAATAAGAAATATCAATAACAATAAGAAATAACAATACCAATAAGAAATAACAATAACAATAACACTAAGAAATAACAATAACAAAAAGAAATAACAATAAAAATAGGAAATAACAATAACAATAAGAAATAACAATAACAATAGGAAATAACAATAACAATAAGAAATAACAATAACAATAAGAAATAACAATAACAATAAAAAATAACAATAACAATAAGAAATAACAATAACAATAAGAAATAACAATAACAATAGGAAATAACAATAACAATAAGAAATAACAATAACAATAAGAAATAGCAATAAAAATAAGAAATAACAATAACAAAAAAAAAATAACAATAACAATAAGAAATAACAATAAGAAATAACAATAACAATTGGAAATAACAATAACAATAAGAAATAACAATAACAATAAGAAATACCAATAACAATAAGAAATAACAATAACCATAAGAAATAACAATAACAATAAGTAATAACAATAACAATAAGAAATAACAGTAACAATAAGAAATAACAATAAGAATAAGAAATAACAATAAGAATAAGAAATAACAATAACAATAAGGAATAACAATAACAATAAGAAATACTAATAACAATAAGAAATAACAATAACAAAAAGAAATAACAATAACAATAAGAAATAACAATAACAATAAGAAATAACAATAACAATAAGAAATAACAATAGGAAATAACAACAACAATAAGAAATAACAATAACAATAAAAAATAACAATGACAATAAGAAATAACAATATCAATAAGAAATAACAATAACAATAAGTAATAACAATAACAATAAGATATAACAATAACAATAAGAAATAACAATAACAATAAGAAATAACAATAACAATAAGAATAAAAAATAACAATAACAATAATAAATAACAATATCAATAAGAAATAACAATAACAATAAGAAATAACAATAACAATATGAAATAACAATAAGAAATAATATTAACAATAAGAAATAACAATAACAATAATAAATAACAATAACAATAAGGAATAACAATAACAATAACAATAAGAAATACCAATAACAATAAGAAATAACAATAACAAAAAGAAATAACAATAACAATAAGAAATAACAATAGGAAATAACAATAACAATAAGAAATAACAATATCAATGAAAAATTACAATAACAATAAGAAATAACAATAACAATAAGAAAGAACAATAACAATAACAATAAAAAATAACAATAACAATAAGAAATAAGAAATAACAATAACAATAATAAATAACAATAACAATAAGGAATAACAATAACAATAAGAAATACCAATAACAATAAGAAATAACAATAACAAAAAGAAATAACAATAACAATAACAATAAGAAAGAACAATAACAATAAGAAATAACAATAGGAAATAACAATAACAAAAAGAAATAACAATAACAATAAGAAATAACAATAACAATAAGAAATAACAATATCAATAAGAAATAACAATAACAATAAGAAATAACAATAACATTAAGAAATAACAATAACAATAAGAAATAACAATAACCATAAGAAATAACAATAATAATATGAAATAACAATAACAATAAGAAATAACAATAACAATAAGAAATAACAATAACAATAAGAAATAACAATAACAATAAGAAATATCAATAACGATAAGAAATACCAATAACAATAAGAAATAACAATAACAATAACAATAAGAAATAACAATAACAATAAGAAATAACAGTAACAATAAGAAATAACAATAAGAATAAGAAATAACAATAACAATAAGAAATAACAATAACAATAAGGAAGACCAATAACAATAAGAAATAACAATGACAATAAGAAATAACAATAACAATAAGAAATAGCAATAACAATAAGAAATATCAATAACAATAAGAAATAACAATAACAATAAGAAATAACAATAACAATAAGAAATACCAATAACAATAAGAAATAACAATAACAATAACAATAAAAAATACCAATAACAATAAGAAATAACAATAACAATAAAAAATAAGAATATCAATAAGAAATAACAATAACAATAAGAAATAACAATAACAATAAGAAATAACAATAAGAAATAACAATAACAATAAGGAATAACAATAACAATAAGAAATACCAATAACAATTAGAAATAACAATAACAAAAAGAAATAACAATAACAATAAGAAATAACAATAACAATAATAAATAACAATAACAATAAGAAATAACAATAGGAAATAACAATAACAATAAGAAATAACAATAACAATAAAAAATAACAATGACAATAAGAAATAACAATATCAATAAGAAATAACAATAACAATAAGAAATAACAATAACAATAAGAAATAACAATAACAATAAGGAATAACAATAACAATAAGAAATAACAATAACAAAAAGAAATAACAATAACAATAAGAAATAACAATAACAATAAGAAATAACAATAACAATAAGAAATAACAATAGGAAATAACAATAACAATAAGAAATAACAATAACAATAAAAAATAACAATGACAATAAAAAATAACAATATCAATAAGAAATAACAATAACAATAAGAAATAACAATAACAATAAGAAATAACCATAACAATAACAATAAAAAATAACAATAACAATAATAAATAACAATATCAATAAGAAATAACAATAACAATAAGAAATAACAATAACAATAATAAATAACAATAACAATAAGGAATAACAATAACAATAAGAAATACCAATAACAATAAGAAATAACAATAACAAAAAGAAATAACAATAACAATAAGAAATAACAATAGGAAATAACAATAACAATAAGAAATAACAATATCAATAAAAAATTACAATAACAATAAGAAATAACAATAACAATAAGAAATAACAATAACAATAACAATAAAAAATAACAATAACAATAAGAAATAAGAAATAACAATAACAATAAGAAATAACAATAAGAAGTAACAATAAGAAATAACAATAACAATAAGAAATAACAATAACAATAATAAATAACAATAACAATAAGGAATAACAATAACAATAAGAAATACCAATAACAATAAGAAATAACAATAACAAAAAGAAATAACAATAACAATAACAATAAGAAAGAACAATAACAATAAGAAATAACAATAGGAAATAACAATAACAAAAAAGAAAGAACAATAACAATAAGAAATAACAATAGGAAATAACAATAACAAAAAGAAATAACAATAACAATAAGAAATAACAATAACAATAAGAAATAACAATATCAATAAGAAATAACAATAACAATAAGAAATAACAATAACAATAGGAAATAACAATAACAATAAGAAATAACAATAACAATAAGAAATAGCAATAAAAATAAGAAATAACAATAACAAAAAAAAAATAACAATAACAATAAGAAATAACAATAAGAAATAACAATAACAATTGGAAATAACAATAACAATAAGAAATAACAATAACAATAAGAAATACCAATAACAATAAGAAATAACAATAACCATAAGAAATAACAATAACAATAAGTAATAACAATAACAATAAGAAATAACAGTAACAATAAGAAATAACAATAAGAATAAGAAATAACAATAAGAATAAGAAATAACAATAACAATAAGGAATAACAATAACAATAAGAAATACTAATAACAATAAGAAATAACAATAACAAAAAGAAATAACAATAACAATAAGAAATAACAATAACAATAAGAAATAACAATAACAATAAGAAATAACAATAGAAAATAACAACAACAATAAGAAATAACAATAACAATAAAAAATAACAATGACAATAAGAAATAACAATAACAATAAGAAATAACAATAACAATAAGAAATAACAATAACAATAAGAAATAACAATAACAATAAAAAATAACAATGACAATAAGAAATAACAATATCAATAAGAAATAACAATAACAATAAGTAATAACAATAACAATAAGATATAACAATAACAATAAGAAATAACAATAACAATAAGAAATAACAATAACAATAAGAATAAAAAATAACAATAACAATAATAAATAACAATATCAATAAGAAATAACAATAACAATAAGAAATAACAATAACAATATGAAATAACAATAAGAAATAATATTAACAATAAGAAATAACAATAACAATAATAAATAACAATAACAATAAGGAATAACAATAACAATAACAATAAGAAATACCAATAACAATAAGAAATAACAATAACAAAAAGAAATAACAATAACAATAAGAAATAACAATAGGAAATAACAATAACAATAAGAAATAACAATATCAATAAAAAATTACAATAACAATAAGAAATAACAATAACAATAAGAAATAACAATAACAATAACAATAAAAAATAACAATAACAATAAGAAATAAGAAATAACAATAACAATAAGAAATAACAATAAGAAGTAACAATAAGAAATAACAATAACAATAATAAATAACAATAACAATAAGGAATAACAATAACAATAAGAAATACCAATAACAATAAGAAATAACAATAACAAAAAGAAATAACAATAACAATAACAATAAGAAAGAACAATAACAATAAGAAATAACAATAGGAAATAACAATAACAAAAAGAAATAACAATAACAATAAGAAATAACAATAACAATTAAAAATAACAATATCAATAAGAAATAACAATAACAATAAGAAATAACAATAACATTAAGAAATAACAATAACAATAAGAAATAACAATAACCATAAGAAATAACAATAATAATATGAAATAACAATAACAATAAGAAATAACAATAACAATAAGAAATAACAATAACAATAAGAAATAACAATAACAATAAGAAATATCAATAACGATAAGAAATACCAATAACAATAAGAAATAACAATAACAATAACAATAAGAAATAACAATAACAATAAGAAATAACAGTAACAATAAGAAATAACAATAAGAATAAGAAATAACAATAACAATAAGAAATAACAATAACAATAAGGAAGACCAATAACAATAAGAAATAACAATGACAATAAGAAATAACAATAACAATAAGAAATAGCAATAACAATAAGAAATATCAATAACAATAAGAAATAACAATAACAATAAGAAATAACAATAACAATAAGAAATACCAATAACAATAAGAAATAACAATAACAATAACAATAAAAAATACCAATAACAATAAGAAATAACAATAACAATAAAAAATAACAATAACAATAAGAAATAAGAATATCAATAAGAAATAACAATAACAATAAGAAATAACAATAACAATAAGAAATAACAATAAGAAATAACAATAACAATAAGGAATAACAATAACAATAAGAAATACCAATAACAATTAGAAATAACAATAACAAAAAGAAATAACAATAACAATAAGAAATAACAATAACAATAATAAATAACAATAACAATAAGAAATAACAATAGGAAATAACAATAACAATAAAAAATAACAATGACAATAAGAAATAACAATATCAATAAGAAATAACAATAACAATAAGAAATAACAATAACAATAAGAAATAACAATAACAATAAGGAATAACAATAACAATAAGAAATAACAATAACAAAAAGAAATAACAATAACAATAAGAAATAACAATAACAATAAGAAATAACAATAACAATAAGAAATAACAATAGGAAATAACAATAACAATAAGAAATAACAATAACAATAAAAAATAACAATGACAATAAAAAATAACAATATCAATAAGAAATAACAATAACAATAAGAAATAACAATAACAATAAGAAATAACCATAACAATAACAATAAAAAATAACAATAACAATAATAAATAACAATATCAATAAGAAATAACAATAACAATAAGAAATAACAATAACAATAATAAATAACAATAACAATAAGGAATAACAATAACAATAAGAAATACCAATAACAATAAGAAATAACAATAACAAAAAGAAATAACAATAACAATACGAAATAACAATAGGAAATAACAATAACAATAAGAAATAACAATATCAATAAAAAATTACAATAACAATAAGAAATAACAATAACAATAAGAAATAACAATAACAATAACAATAAAAAATAACAATAACAATAAGAAATAAGAAATAACAATAACAATAAGAAATAACAATAAGAAGTAACAATAAGAAATAACAATAACAATAAGAAATAACAATAACAATAATAAATAACAATAACAATAAGGAATAACAATAACAATAAGAAATACCAATAACAATAAGAAATAACAATAACAAAAAGAAATAACAATAACAATAACAATAAGAAAGAACAATAACAATAAGAAATAACAATAGGAAATAACAATAACAAAAAGAAATAACAATAACAATAAGAAATAACAATAACAATAAGAAATAACAATATCAATAAGAAATAACAATAACAATAAGAAATAACAATAACATTAAGAAATAACAATAACAATAAGAAATAACAATAACCATAAGAAATAACAATAACAATAAGAAATAACAATAACAATAAGAAATAACAATAACAATAAGAAATAACAATAACAATAAGAAATAACAATAACAATAAGAAATAACAATAACAATAAGAAATACCAATAACAATAAGAAATAACAATAACAATAACAATAAGAAATAACAATATCAATAAGAAATAACAATAACAATAAGTAATAACAATAACAATAAGAAATAACAATAAGAATAAGAAATAACAGTAACAATAAGGAAGAACAATAACAATAAAAATAGGAAATAACAATAACAATAAGAAATAACAATAACAATAAGAAATAACAATAACAATAAGAAATAACAATAACAATAAAAAATAACAATAACAATAAGAAATAACAATAACAATAAGAAATAACAATATCAATAAGAAATAACAATAACAATAAGAAATAACAATAACAATAAGAAATAACAATAACCATAAGAAATAACAATAACAATAAGAAATAACAACAACAATAAGAAATATCAATAACAATATGAAATAACAATAACAATAAGAAATAACAATACCAATAAGAAATAACAATAACAATAACACTAAGAAATAACAATAACAAAAAGAAATAACAATAACAATAGGAAATAACAATAACAATAAGAAATAACAATAACAATAGGAAATAACAATAACAATAAGAAATAACAATAACAATAAGAAATAACAATAACAATAAAAAATAACACTAACAATAAGAAATAACAATAACAATAAGAAATAACAATAACAATAAGAAATAACAATAACAATAGGAAATAACAATAACAATAAGAAATAACAATAACAATAAGAAATAACAATAAAAATAAGAAATAACAATAACAATAAAAAAGAACAATAACAATAAGAAATAACAATAACAATTGGAAATAACAATAACAATAATAAATAACAATAACAATAAGAAATAACAATAACAATAAGAAATACCAATAACAATAAGAAATAACAATAACCATAAGAAATAACAATAACAATAAGAAATAACAATAACAATAAGAAATAACAGTAACAATAAGAAATAACAATAAGAATAAGAAATAACAATAACAATAAGAAATAACAATAACAATAAGGAAGACCAATAACAATAAGAAATAACAATGACAATAAGAAATAACAATAACAATAAGAAATAGCAATAACAATAAGAAATATCAATAACAATAAGAAATAACAATAACAATAAGAAATAACAATAACAATAAGAAATATCAATAACAATAAGAAATAACAATAACAATAACAATAAAAAATACCAATAACAATAAGAAAGAACAATAACAATAAAAAATAACAATAACAATAAGAAATAAGAATATCAATAAGAAATAACAATAACAATAAGAAATAACAATAACAATAAGAAATAACAATAAGAAATAACAATAACAATAAGGAATAACAATAACAATAAGAAATACCAATAACAATTAGAAATAACAATAACAAAAAGAAATAACAATAACAATAAGAAATAACAATAACAATAATAAATAACAATAACAATAAGAAATAACAATAGGAAATAACAATAACAATAAGAAATAACAATAACAATAAAAAATAACAATAACAATAAGAAATAACAATAAGAAATAACAATAACAATAAGGAATAACAATAACAATAAGAAATAACAATAACAAAAAGAAATAACAATAACAATAAGGAATAACAATAACAACAAGAAATAACAATAACAAAAAGAAATAACAATAACAATAAGAAATAACAATAACAATAAGAAATAACAATAACAATAAGAAATAACAATAGGAAATAACAATAACAATAAGAAATAACAATAACAATAAAAAATAACAATGACAATAAAAAATAACAATATCAATAAGAAATAACAATAACAATAAGATATAACAATAACAATAAGAAATAACAATAACAATAAGAAATAACCATAACAATAACAATAAAAAATAACAATAACAATAATAAATAACAATATCAATAAGAAATAACAATAACAATAAGAAATAACAATAACAATATGAAATAACAATAAGAAATAATATTAACAATAAGAAATAACAATAACAATAAGAAATAACAATAACAATAATAAATAACAATAACAATAAGGAATAACAATAACAATAACAATAAGAAATACCAATAACAATAAGAAATAACAATAACAAAAAGAAATAACAATAACAATAAGAAATAACAATAACAATAAGAAATAACAATAACAATAACAATAAAAAATAACAATATCAATAAGAAATAACAATAACAATAAGAAATAACAATAAGAAGTAACAATAAGGAATAACAATAACAATAAGAAATAACAATAACAATAATAAATAACAATAACAATAAGGAATAACAATAACAATAAGAAATACCAATAACAATAAGAAATAACAATAACAAAAAGAAATAACAATAACAATAACAATAAGAAAGAACAATAACAATAAGAAATAACAATAACAAAAAGAAATAACAATAACAATAAGAAATAACAATAACAATAAGAAATAACAATATCAATAAGAAATAACAATAACAATAAGAAATAACAATAACAATAAGAAATAACAATAACAATAAGAAATAACAATAACAATAAGAAATAACAATAACTATAAGAAATAACAATAACAATAAGAAATAACAATAACAATAAGAAATAAAAATAACAATAACAATAAGAAATAACAATAACTATAAAAAACAACATTAACAATAAGAAACAACAATAACAATAAGAAATAACAATAACAATAAGAAATAGCAATAACAATAAGAAATAGCAATAACAATAAGAAATAACAATAACAATAATAAATAACAATAACAATAAGAAATAACAATAGGAAATAACAATAACAATAAGAAATAACAATAACAATAAAAAATAACAATGACAATAAGAAATAACAATATCAATAAGAAATAACAATAACAATAAGAAATAACAATAACAATAAGAAATAACAATAAGAAATAACAATAACAATAAGGAATAACAATAACAATAAGAAATAACAATAACAAAAAGAAATAACAATAACAATAAGAAATAACAATAACAATAAGAAATAACAATAACAATAAGAAATAACAATAGGAAATAACAATAACAATAAGAAATAACAATAACAATAAAAAATAACAATGACAATAAAAAATAACAATATCAATAAGAAATAACAATAACAATAAGATATAACAATAACAATAAGAAATAACAATAACAATAAGAAATAACCATAACAATAACAATAAAAAATAACAATAACAATAATAAATAACAATATCAATAAGAAATAACAATAACAATAAGAAATAACAATAACAATATGAAATAACAATAAGAAATAATATTAACAATAAGAAATAACAATAACAATAAGAAATAACAATAACAATAATAAATAACAATAACAATAAGGAATAACAATAACAATAACAATAAGAAATACCAATAACAATAAGAAATAACAATAACAAAAAGAAATAACAATAACAATAAGAAATAACAATAACAATAAGAAATAACAATAACAATAACAATAAAAAATAACAATATCAATAAGAAATAACAATAACAATAAGAAATAACAATAAGAAGTAACAATAAGGAATAACAATAACAATAAGAAATAACAATAACAATAATAAATAACAATAACAATAAGGAATAACAATAACAATAAGAAATACCAATAACAATAAGAAATAACAATAACAAAAAGAAATAACAATAACAATAACAATAAGAAAGAACAATAACAATAAGAAATAACAATAACAAAAAGAAATAACAATAACAATAAGAAATAACAATAACAATAAGAAATAACAATATCAATAAGAAATAACAATAACAATAAGAAATAACAATAACAATAAGAAATAACAATAACAATAAGAAATAACAATAACAATAAGAAATAACAATAACTATAAGAAATAACAATAACAATAAGAAATAACAATAACAATAAGAAATAAAAATAACAATAACAATAAGAAATAACAATAACTATAAAAAACAACATTAACAATAAGAAACAACAATAACAATAAGAAATAACAATAAGAAATAACAATAACAATAAGAAATAGCAATAACAATAAGAAATAGCAATAACAATAAGAAATAACAATAACAATAAGAAATACCAATAACAATAAGAAATAACAATAACAAAAAGAAATAACAATAGGAAATAACAATAACAATAAGAAATAACAATAACAATAAGAAATAACAATTACAATAACAATAAAAAATAACAATAACAATAAGAAATAACAATATCAATAAGAAATAACAATAACAATAAGAAATAACAATAACAATAAGAAATAACAATAACCATAAGAAATAACAATAACAATAAGAAATAACAACAACAATAAGAAATATCAATAACAATATGAAATAACAATAACAATAAGAAATAACAATACCAATAAGAAATAACAATAACAATAACACTAAGAAATAACAATAACAAAAAGAAATAACAATAACAATAGGAAATAACAATAACAATAAGAAATAACAATAACAATAGGAAATAACAATAACAATAAGAAATAACAATAACAATAAGAAATAACAATAACAATAAAAAATAACACTAACAATAAGAAATAACAATAACAATAAGAAATAACAATAACAATAAGAAATAACAATAACAATAGGAAATAACAATAACAATAAGAAATAACAATAACAATAAGAAATAACAATAAAAATAAGAAATAACAATAACAATAAAAAAGAACAATAACAATAAGAAATAACAATAACAATTGGAAATAACAATAACAATAATAAATAACAATAACAATAAGAAATAACAATAACAATAAGAAATACCAATAACAATAAGAAATAACAATAACCATAAGAAATAACAATAACAATAAGAAATAACAATAACAATAAGAAATAACAGTAACAATAAGAAATAACAATAAGAATAAGAAATAACAATAACAATAAGAAATAACAATAACAATAAGGAAGACCAATAACAATAAGAAATAACAATGACAATAAGAAATAACAATAACAATAAGAAATAGCAATAACAATAAGAAATATCAATAACAATAAGAAATAACAATAACAATAAGAAATAACAATAACAATAAGAAATACCAATAACAATAAGAAATAACAATAACAATAACAATAAAAAATACCAATAACAATAAGAAATAACAATAACAATAAAAAATAACAATAACAATAAGAAATAAGAATATCAATAAGAAATAACAATAACAATAAGAAATAACAGTAACAATAAGAAATAACAATAAGAAATAACAATAACAATAAGGAATAACAATAACAATAAGAAATACCAATAACAATTAGAAATAACAATAACAAAAAGAAATAACAATAACAATAAGAAATAACAATAACAATAATAAATAACAATAACAATAAGAAATAACAATAGGAAATAACAATAACAATAAGAAATAACAATAACAATAAAAAATAACAATAACAATAAGAAATAACAATAAGAAATAACAATAACAATAAGGAATAACAATAACAATAAGAAATAACAATAACAAAAAGAAATAACAATAACAATAAGGAATAACAATAACAATAAGAAATAACAATAACAAAAAGAAATAACAATAACAATAAGAAATAACAATAACAATAAGAAATAACAATAACAATAAGAAATAACAATAGGAAATAACAATAACAATAAGAAATAACAATAACAATAAAAAATAACAATGACAATAAAAAATAACAATATCAATAAGAAATAACAATAACAATAAGATATAACAATAACAATAAAAAATAACAATAACAATAAGAAATAACCATAACAATAACAATAAAAAATAACAATAACAATAATAAATAACAATATCAATAAGAAATAACAATAACAATAAGAAATAACAATAACAATATGAAATAACAATAAGAAATAATATTAACAATAAGAAATAACAATAACAATAAGAAATAACAATAACAATAATAAATAACAATAACAATAAGGAATAACAATAACAATAACAATAAGAAATACCAATAACAATAAGAAATAACAATAACAAAAAGAAATAACAATAACAATAAGAAATAACAATAACAATAAGAAATAACAATAACAATAACAATAAAAAATAACAATATCAATAAGAAATAACAATAACAATAAGAAATAACAATAAGAAGTAACAATAAGGAATAACAATAACAATAAGAAATAACAATAACAATAATAAATAACAATAACAATAAGGAATTACAATAACAATAAGAAATACCAATAACAATAAGAAATAACAATAACAAAAAGAAATAACAATAACAATAACAATAAGAAAGAACAATAACAATAAGAAATAACAATAACAAAAAGAAATAACAATAACAATAAGAAATAACAATAACAATAAGAAATAACAATATCAATAAGAAATAACAATAACAATAAGAAATAACAATAACAATAAGAAATAACAATAACAATAAGAAATAACAATAACAATAAGAAATAACAATAACTATAAGAAATAACAATAACAATAAGAAATAACAATAACAATAAGAAATAAAAATAACAATAACAATAAGAAATAACAATAACTATAAAAAACAACATTAACAATAAGAAACAACAATAACAATAAGAAATAACAATAAGAAATAACAATAACAATAAGAAATAGCAATAACAATAAGAAATAGCAATAACAATAAGAAATAACAATAACAATAATAAATAACAATAACAATAAGAAATAACAATAGGAAATAACAATAACAATAAGAAATAACAATAACAATAAAAAATAACAATGACAATAAGAAATAACAATATCAATAAGAAATAACAATAACAATAAGAAATAACAATAACAATAAGAAATAACAATAAGAAATAACAATAACAATAAGGAATAACAATAACAATAAGAAATAACAATAACAAAAAGAAATAACAATAACAATAAGAAATAACAATAACAATAAGAAATAACAATAACAATAAGAAATAACAATAGGAAATAACAATAACAATAAGAAATAACAATAACAATAAAAAATAACAATGACAATAAAAAATAACAATATCAATAAGAAATAACAATAACAATAAGATATAACAATAACAATAAGAAATAACAATAACAATAAGAAATAACCATAACAATAACAATAAAAAATAACAATAACAATAATAAATAACAATATCAATAAGAAATAACAATAACAATAAGAAATAACAATAACAATATGAAATAACAATAAGAAATAATATTAACAATAAGAAATAACAATAACAATAAGAAATAACAATAACAATAATAAATAACAATAACAATAAGGAATAACAATAACAATAACAATAAGAAATACCAATAACAATAAGAAATAACAATAACAAAAAGAAATAACAATAACAATAAGAAATAACAATAACAATAAGAAATAACAATAACAATAACAATAAAAAATAACAATATCAATAAGAAATAACAATAACAATAAGAAATAACAATAAGAAGTAACAATAAGGAATAACAATAACAATAAGAAATAACAATAACAATAATAAATAACAATAACAATAAGGAATAACAATAACAATAAGAAATACCAATAACAATAAGAAATAACAATAACAAAAAGAAATAACAATAACAATAACAATAAGAAAGAACAATAACAATAAGAAATAACAATAACAAAAAGAAATAACAATAACAATAAGAAATAACAATAACAATAAGAAATAACAATATCAATAAGAAATAACAATAACAATAAGAAATAACAATAACAATAAGAAATAACAATAACAATAAGAAATAACAATAACAATAAGAAATAACAATAACTATAAGAAATAACAATAACAATAAGAAATAACAATAACAATAAGAAATAAAAATAACAATAACAATAAGAAATAACAATAACTATAAAAAACAACATTAACAATAAGAAACAACAATAACAATAAGAAATAACAATAAGAAATAACAATAACAATAAGAAATAGCAATAACAATAAGAAATAGCAATAACAATAAGAAATAACAATAACAATAAGAAATACCAATAACAATAAGAAATAACAATAACAAAAAGAAATAACAATAGGAAATAACAATAACAATAAGAAATAACAATAACAATAAGAAATAACAATTACAATAACAATAAAAAATAACAATAACAATAAGAAATAACAATATCAATAAGAAATAACAATAACAATAAGAAATAACAATAAGAAGTAACAATAAGGAATAACAATAACAATAAGAAATAACAATAACAATAATAAATAACAATAACAATAAGGAATAACAATAACAATAAGAAATACCAATAACAATAAGAAATAACAATAACAAAAAGAAATAACAATAACAATAACAATAAGAAAGAACAATAACAGTAAGAAATAACAATAGGAAATAACAATAACAAAAAGAAATAACAATAACAATAAGAAATAACAATAACAATAAGAAATAACAATATCAATAAGAAATAACAATAACAATAAGAAATAACAATAACAATAAGAAATAACAATAACAATAAGAAATAAAAATAACAATAAGAAATAACAATAACTATAAGAAATAACAATAACAATAAGAAATAACAATAACAATAAGAAATAAAAATAACAATAAGAAATAACAATAACAATAAGAAATAACAATAACTATAAAAAACAACATTAACAATAAGAAACAACAATAACAATAAGAAATAACAATAACAATAAGAAATAGCAATAACAATAAGAAATAGCAATAACAATAAGAAATAACAATAACAATAAGAAATAACAATAACAATAAGAAATAACAATAACAATAAGAAATAACAATAACAATAAGAAATAGCAATAACAATAAGAAATAACAATAACAGTAGGAAATAACAATAAGAAATAACAATAACAATAAGAAATAACAATACCAATAAGAAATAACAATTACAATAAGAAATAACAATAACAATAAGAAATAGCAATAACAATAAGAAATAACAATAACAATAAGAAATAACAATAACATTAAAAAATAACAATAACAACAAGAAATAACAATATCAATAAGAAATAACAATAACAATAAGAAATAACAATAACAATAAGAAATAACAATAACCATAAGAAATAACAATAACAATAACAATAAGAAATAACAATAACAATAACAATAAGAAATAACAATAACAAAAAGAAATAACAATAACAATAAGAAATAACAATAACAATAAGAAATAACAACAACAATGAGAAATAACAATAACAATAAGAAATAACAATAACAATAAGAAATAACAATAACAATAACAATAAGAAATAACAATAACAATAGGAAATAACAATAATAATAAGAAATAACAATAACAATAAGAAATAACAATAACAATAAGAAATAACAATAACAATAAGAAATAACAATAACAATAACAATAAGAATCAACAATAACAATAAGAAATAACAATAACAAAAATAAATAACAATAACAATAGGAAATAACAATAACAATAAGAAATAACTATAACAATAAGAAATAACAATAGCAATAAGAAATAACAATAACATTAAGAAATAACAATAACAATAAAAAATACCAATAACAATAAGAAATAACAATAACAATAAAAAATAACAATAACAATAAGAAATAAGAATATCAATAAGAAATAACATAAACAATAAGAAATAACAATAACAGTAAGAAATAACAATAACAATAAGAAACAGCAATAACAATAAGGAATAACAATAACAATAAGAAATAACAATAACATTAAGAAATAACAATAACAATAAAAAATACCAATAACAATAAGAAATAACAATAACAATAAAAAATAACAATAACAATAAGAAATAAGAATATCAATAAGAAATAACAATAACAATAAGAAATAACAATAACAATAAGAAATAACAATAAGAAATAACAATAAGGAATAACAATAACAATAAGAAATACCAATAACAATAAGAAATAACAATAACAAAAAGAAATAACAATAACAATAAGAAATAACAATAACAATAAGAAATAACAATAACAATAAGAAATAACAATAGGAAATAACAATAACAATAAGAAATAACAATAACAATAAAAAATAACAATGACAATAAGAAATAACAATATCAATAAGAAATAACAATAACAATAAGTAATAACAATAACAATAAGATATAACAATAACAATAAGAAATAACAATAACAATAAGAAATAACAATAACAATAAGAATAAAAAATAACAATAACAATAATAAATAACAATATCAATAAGAAATAACAATAACAATAAGAAATAACAATAACAATATGAAATAACAATAAGAAATAATATTAACAATAAGAAATAACAATAACAATAATAAATAACAATAACAATAAGGAATAACAATAACAATAACAATAAGAAATACCAATAACAATAAGAAATAACAATAACAAAAAGAAATAACAATAACAATAAGAAATAACAATAGGAAATAACAATAACAATAAGAAATAACAATAACAATAAGAAATAACAATAACAATAACAATAAAAAATAACAATAACAATAAGAAATAACAATAAGAAGTAACAATAAGAAATAACAATAACAATAAGAAATAACAATAACAATAATAAATAACAATAACAATAAGGAATAACAATAACAATAAGAAATACCAATAACAATAAGAAATAACAATAACAAAAAGAAATAACAATAACAATAACAATAAGAAAGAACAATAACAATAAGAAATAACAATAGGAAATAGCAATAACAAAAAGAAATAACAATAACAATAAGAAATAACAATAACAATAAGAAATAAGAATATCAATAAGAAATAACAATAACAATAAGAAATAACAATAACATTAAGAAATAACAATAACAATAAGAAATAACAATAACCATAAGAAATAACAATAACAATAAGAAATAACAATAACAATAAGAAATAACAATAACAATAAGAAATAACAATAACAATAAGAAATAACAATAACAATAAGAAATAACAATAACAATAAGAAATAACAATAACAATAAGAAATACCAATAACAATAAGAAATAACAATAACAATAACAATAAGTAATAACAATAACAATAAGAAATAACAATAAGAATAAGAAATAACAATAAGAAATAACAATAACAATTGGAAATAACAATAACAATAATAAATAACAATAACAATAAGAAATAACAATAACAATAAGAAATACCAATAACAATAAGAAATAACAATAACCATAAGAAATAACAATAACAATAAGAAATAACAATAACAATAAGAAATAACAGTAACAATAAGAAATAACAATAACAATAAAAAATAACAATAACAATAAGAAATAACAATAACAATAAGAAATAACAATATCAATAAGAAATAACAATAACAATAAGAAATAACAATAACCATAAGAAATAACAATAACCATAAGAAATAACAATAACAATAAGAAATAACAACAACAATAAGAAATATCAATAACAATATGAAATAACAATAACAATAAGAAATAACAATACCAATAAGAAATAACAATAACAATAACACTAAGAAATAACAATAACAAAAAGAAATAACAATAACAATAGGAAATAACAATAACAATAAGAAATAACAATAACAATAGGAAATAACAATAACAATAAGAAATAACAATAACAATAAGAAATAACAATAACAATAGGAAATAACAATAACAATAAGAAATAACAATAAGAAATAACAATAAAAATAAGAAATAACAATAACAATAAAAAAGAACAATAACAATAAGAAATAACAATAAGAAATAACAATAACAATTGGAAATAACAATAACAATAATAAATAACAATAACAATAAGAAATAACAATAACAATAAGAAATACCAATAACAATAAGAAATAACAATAACCATAAGAAATAACAATAACAATAAGAAATAACAATAACAATAAGAAATAACAGTAACAATAAGAAATAACAATAAGAATAAGAAATAACAATAACAATAAGAAATAACAATAACAATAAGGAAGACCAATAACAATAAGAAATAACAATGACAATAACAATAAGAATCAACAATAACAATAAGAAATAACAATAACAAAAATAAATAACAATAACAATAGGAAATAACAATAACAATAAGAAATAACTATAACAATAAGAAATAACAATAGCAATAAGAAATAACAATAACATTAAGAAATAACAATAACAATAAAAAATACCAATAACAATAAGAAATAACAATAACAATAAAAAATAACAATAACAATAAGAAATAAGAATATCAATAAGAAATAACATAAACAATAAGAAATAACAATAACAGTAAGAAATAACAATAACAATAAGAAACAGCAATAACAATAAGAAATAACAATAACAATAAGAAATAACAATAACATTAAGAAATAACAATAACAATAAAAAATACCAATAACAATAAGAAATAACAATAACAATAAAAAATAACAATAACAATAAGAAATAAGAATATCAATAAGAAATAACAATAACAATAAGAAATAACAATAACAATAAGAAATAACAATAAGAAATAACAATAAGGAATAACAATAACAATAAGAAATACCAATAACAATAAGAAATAACAATAACAAAAAGAAATAACAATAACAATAAGAAATAACAATAACAATAAGAAATAACAATAACAATAAGAAATAACAATAGGAAATAACAATAACAATAAGAAATAACAATAACAATAAAAAATAACAATGACAATAAGAAATAACAATATCAATAAGAAATAACAATAACAATAAGTAATAACAATAACAATAAGATATAACAATAACAATAAGAAATAACAATAACAATAAGAAATAACAATAACAATAAGAATAAAAAATAACAATAACAATAATAAATAACAATATCAATAAGAAATAACAATAACAATAAGAAATAACAATAACAATATGAAATAACAATAAGAAATAATATTAACAATAAGAAATAACAATAACAATAAGAAATAACAATAACAATAATAAATAACAATAACAATAAGGAATAACAATAACAATAACAATAAGAAATACCAATAACAATAAGAAATAACAATAACAAAAAGAAATAACAATAACAATAAGAAATAACAATAGGAAATAACAATAACAATAAGAAATAACAATAACAATAAGAAATAACAATAACAATAACAATAAAAAATAACAATAACAATAAGAAATAACAATAAGAAGTAACAATAAGAAATAACAATAACAATAAGAAATAACAATAACAATAATAAATAACAATAACAATAAGGAATAACAATAACAATAAGAAATACCAATAACAATAAGAAATAACAATAACAAAAAGAAATAACAATAACAATAACAATAAGAAAGAACAGTAACAATAAGAAATAACAATAGGAAATAGCAATAACAAAAAGAAATAACAATAACAATAAGAAATAACAATAACAATAAGAAATAAGAATATCAATAAGAAATAACAATAACAATAAGAAATAACAATAACATTAAGAAATAACAATAACAATAAGAAATAACAATAACCATAAGAAATAACAATAACAATAAGAAATAACAATAACAATAAGAAATAACAATAACAATAAGAAATAACAATAACAATAAGAAATAACAATAACAATAAGAAATAACAATAACAATAAGAAATAACAATAACAATAAGAAATACCAATAACAATAAGAAATAACAATAACAATAACAATAAGAAATAACAATATCAATAAGAAATAACAATAACAATAAGTAATAACAATAACAATAAGAAATAACAATAAGAATAAGAAATAACAATAAGAAATAACAATAACAATTGGAAATAACAATAACAATAATAAATAACAATAACAATAAGAAATAACAATAACAATAAGAAATACCAATAACAATAAGAAATAACAATAACCATAAGAAATAACAATAACAATAAGAAATAACAAAAACAATAAGAAATAACAGTAACAATAAGAAATAACAATAACAATAAAAAATAACAATAACAATAAGAAATAACAATAACAATAAGAAATAACAATATCAATAAGAAATAACAATAACAATAAGAAATAACAATAACCATAAGAAATAACAATAACCATAAGAAATAACAATAACAATAAGAAATAACAACAACAATAAGAAATATCAATAACAATATGAAATAACAATAACAATAAGAAATAACAATACCAATAAGAAATAACAATAACAATAACACTAAGAAATAACAATAACAAAAAGAAATAACAATAACAATAGGAAATAACAATAACAATAAGAAATAACAATAACAATAGGAAATAACAATAACAATAAGAAATAACAATAACAATAAGAAATAACAATAACAATAAAAAATAACACTAACAATAAGAAATAACAATAACAATAAGAAATAACAATAACAATAAGAAATAACAATAACAATAGGAAATAACAATAACAATAAGAAATAACAATAAGAAATAACAATAAAAATAAGAAATAACAATAACAATAAAAAAGAACAATAACAATAAGAAATAACAATAAGAAATAACAATAACAATTGGAAATAACAATAACAATAATAAATAACAATAACAATAAGAAATAACAATAACAATAAGAAATACCAATAACAATAAGAAATAACAATAACCATAAGAAATAACAATAACAATAAGAAATAACAATAACAATAAGAAATAACAGTAACAATAAGAAATAACAATAAGAATAAGAAATAACAATAACAATAAGAAATAACAATAACAATAAGGAAGACCAATAACAATAAGAAATAACAATGACAATAAGAAATAACAATAACAATAAGAAATAGCAATAACAATAAGAAATATCAATAACAATAAGAAATAACAATAACAATAAGAAATAACAATAACAATAAGAAATACCAATAACAATAAGAAATAACAATAACAATAACAATAAAAAATACCAATAACAATAAGAAATAACAATAACAATAAAAAATAACAATAACAATAAGAAATAAGAATATCAATAAGAAATAACAATAACAATAAGAAATAACAATAACAATAAGAAATAACAATAAGAAATAACAATAAGAAATAACAATAAAAATAAGGAATAACAATAACAATAAGAAATACCAATAACAATTAGAAATAACAATAACAAAAAGAAATAACAATAACAATAAGAAATAACAATAACAATAATAAATAACAATAACAATAAGAAATAACAATAGGAAATAACAATAACAATAAGAAATAACAATAACAATAAAAAATAACAATGACAATAAGAAATAACAATATCAATAAGAAATAACAATAACAATAAGAAATAACAATAACAAAAAGAAATAACAATAAGAAATAACAATAACAACAAGGAATAACAATAACAATAAGAAATAACAATAACAAAAAGAAATAACAATAACAATAAGAAATAACAATAACAATAAGAAATAACAATAACAATAAGAAATAACAATAACAATAAGAAATAACAATAGGAAATAACAATAACAATAAGAAATAACAATAACAATGACAATAAAAAATAACAATATCAATAAGAAATAACAATAACAATAAGAAATAACAATAACAATAAGAAATAACCATAACAATAACAATAAAAAATAACAATAACAATAATAAATAACAATATCAATAAGAAATAACAATAACAATAATAAATAACAATAACAATAAGGAATAACAATAACAATAAGAAATACCAATAACAATAAGAAATAACAATAACAAAAAGAAATAACAATAACAATAAGAAATAACAATAGGAAATAACAATAACAATAAGAAATAACAATATCAATAAAAAATTACAATAACAATAAGAAATAACAATAACAATAAGAAATAACAATAACAATAACAATAAAAAATAACAATAACAATAAGAAATAAGAAATAACAATAACAATAAGAAATAACAATAACAATAATAAATAACAATAACAATAAGGAATAACAATAACAATAAGAAATACCAATAACAATAAGAAATAACAATAACAAAAAGAAATAACAATAACAATAACAATAAGAAAGAACAATAACAATAAGAAATAACAATAGGAAATAACAATAACAAAAAGAAATAACAATAACAATAAGAAATAACAATAACAATAAGAAATAACAATATCAATAAGAAATAACAATAACAATAAGAAATAACAATAACATTAAGAAATAACAATAACAATAAGAAATAACAATAACCATAAGAAATAACAATAACAATAAGAAATAACAATAACAATAAGAAATAACAATAACAATAAGAAATAACAATAACAATAAGAAATAACAATAACAATAAGAAATAACAATAACAATAAGAAATACCAATAACAATAAGAAATAACAATAACAATAAGAAATAACAATATCAATAAGAAATAACAATAACAATAAGTAATAACAATAACAATAAGAAATAACAATAAGAATAAGAAATAACAATAACAATAAGGAAGAACAATAACAATAAAAATAGGAAATAACAATAACAATAAGAAATAACAATAACAATAAGAAATAACAATAACAATAAGAAATAACAATAACAATAAAAAATAACAATAACAATAAGAAATAACAATAACAATAAGAAATAACAATATCAATAAGAAATAACAATAACAATAAGAAATAACAATAACAATAAGAAATAACAATAACCATAAGAAATAACAATAACAATAAGAAATAACAACAACAATAAGAAATATCAATAACAATATGAAATAACAATAACAATAAGAAATAACAATACCAATAAGAAATAACAATAACAATAACACTAAGAAATAACAATAACAAAAAGAAATAACAATAACAATAGGAAATAACAATAACAATAAGAAATAACAATAACAATAGGAAATAACAATAACAATAAGAAATAACAATAACAATAAGAAATAACAATAACAATAAAAAATAACACTAACGATAAGAAATAACAATAACAATAAGAAATAACAATAACAATAAGAAATAACAATAACAATAGGAAATAACAATAACAATAAGAAATAACAATAACAATAAGAAATAACAATAAAAATAAGAAATAACAATAACAATAAAAAAGAACAATAACAATAAGAAATAACAATAACAATTGGAAATAACAATAACAATAATAAATAACAATAACAATAAGAAATAACAATAACAATAAGAAATACCAATAACAATAAGAAATAACAATAACCATAAGAAATAACAATAACAATAAGAAATAACAATAACAATAAGAAATAACAGTAACAATAAGAAATAACAATAAGAATAAGAAATAACAATAACAATAAGAAATAACAATAACAATAAGGAAGACCAATAACAATAAGAAATAACAATGACAATAAGAAATAACAATAATAATAAGAAATAGCAATAACAATAAGAAATATCAATAACAATAAGAAATAACAATAACAATAAGAAATAACAATAACAATAAGAAATACCAATAACAATAAGAAATAACAATAACAATAACAATAAAAAATACCAATAACAATAAGAAATAACAATAACAATAAAAAATAACAATAACAATAAGAAATAAGAATATCAATAAGAAATAACAATAACAATAAGAAATAACAATAACAATAAGAAATAACAATAAGAAATAACAATAACAATAAGGAATAACAATAACAATAAGAAATACCAATAACAATTAGAAATAACAATAACAAAAAGAAATAACAATAACAATAAGAAATAACAATAACAATAATAAATAACAATAACAATAAGAAATAACAATAGGAAATAACAATAACAATAAGAAATAACAATAACAATAAAAAATAACAATGACAATAAGAAATAACAATATCAATAAGAAATAACAATAACAATAAGAAATAACAATAACAATAAGAAATAACAATAAGAAATAACAATAACAATAAGGAATAACAATAACAATAAGAAATAACAATAACAAAAAGAAATAACAATAACAATAAGAAATAACAATAACAATAAGAAATAACAATAGGAAATAACAATAACAATAAGAAATAACAATAACAATAAAAAATAACAATGACAATAAAAAATAACAATATCAATAAGAAATAACAATAACAATAAGATATAACAATAACAATAAGAAATAACAATAACAATAAGAAATAACCATAACAATAACAATAAAAAATAACAATAACAATAATAAATAACAATATCAATAAGAAATAACAATAACAATAAGAAATAACAATAACAATATGAAATAACAATAAGAAATAATATTAACAATAAGAAATAACAATAACAATAAGAAATAACAATAACAATAATAAATAACAATAACAATAAGGAATAACAATAACAATAACAATAAGAAATAACAATAACAAAAAGAAATAACAATAACAATAAGAAATAACAATAACAATAAGAAATAACAATAACAATAACAATAAAAAATAACAATATCAATAAGAAATAACAATAACAATAAGAAATAACAATAAGAAGTAACAATAAGGAATAACAATAACAATAATAAATAACAATAACAATAAGGAATAACAATAACAATAAGAAATACCAATAACAATAAGAAATAACAATAACAAAAAGAAATAACAATAACAATAACAATAAGAAATAACAATAACAAAAAGAAATAACAATAACAATAAGAAATAACAATAACAATAAGAAATAACAATATCAATAAGAAATAACAATAACAATAAGAAATAACAATAACAATAAGAAATAACAATAACAATAAGAAATAACAATAACAATAAGAAATAACAATAACTGTAAGAAATAACAATAACAATAAGAAATAACAATAACAATAAGAAATAAAAATAACAATAAGAAATAACAATAACAATAAGAAATAACAATAACTATAAAAAACAACATTAACAATAAGAAACAACAATAACAATAAGAAATAACAATAAGAAATAACAATAACAATAAGAAATAGCAATAACAATAAGAAATAGCAATAACAATAAGAAATAACAATAACAATAAGAAATACCAATAACAATAAGAAATAACAATAACAAAAAGAAATAACAATAGGAAATAACAATAACGATAAGAAATAACAATATCAATAAAAAATTACAATAACAATAAGAAATAACAATAACAATACGAAATAACAATTACAATAACAATAAAAAATAACAATAACAATAAGAAATAACAATATCAATAAGAAATAACAATAACAATAAGAAATAACAATAAGAAGTAACAATAAGGAATAACAATAACAATCAGAAATAACAATAACAATAATAAATAACAATAACAATAAGAAATAACAATAAAAATAAGAAATAACAATAACAATAAAAAAGAACAATAACAATAAGAAATAACAATAACAATTGGAAATAACAATAACAATAATAAATAACAATAACAATAAGAAATAACAATAACAATAAGAAATACCAATAACAATAAGAAATAACAATAACCATAAGAAATAACAATAACAATAAGAAATAACAATAACAATAAGAAATAACAGTAACAATAAGAAATAACAATAAGAATAAGAAATAACAATAACAATAAGAAATAACAATAACAATAAGGAAGACCAATAACAATAAGAAATAACAATGACAATAAGAAATAACAATAATAATAAGAAATAGCAATAACAATAAGAAATATCAATAACAATAAGAAATAACAATAACAATAAGAAATAACAATAACAATAAGAAATACCAATAACAATAAGAAATAACAATAACAATAACAATAAAAAATACCAATAACAATAAGAAATAACAATAACAATAAAAAATAACAATAACAATAAGAAATAAGAATATCAATAATAAATAACAATAACAATAAGAAATAACAATAACAATAAGAAATAACAATAAGAAATAACAATAACAATAAGGAATAACAATAACAATAAGAAATACCAATAACAATTAGAAATAACAATAACAAAAAGAAATAACAATAACAATAAGAAATAACAATAACAATAATAAATAACAATAACAATAAGAAATAACAATAGGAAATAACAATAACAATAAGAAATAACAATAACAATAAAAAATAACAATGACAATAAGAAATAACAATATCAATAAGAAATAACAATAACAATAAGAAATAACAATAACAATAAGAAATAACAATAAGAAATAACAATAACAATAAGGAATAACAATAACAATAAGAAATAACAATAACAAAAAGAAATAACAATAACAATAAGAAATAACAATAACAATAAGAAATAACAATAGGAAATAACAATAACAATAAGAAATAACAATAACAATAAAAAATAACAATGACAATAAAAAATAACAATATCAATAAGAAATAACAATAACAATAAGATATAACAATAACAATAAGAAATAACAATAACAATAAGAAATAACCATAACAATAACAATAAAAAATAACAATAACAATAATAAATAACAATATCAATAAGAAATAACAATAACAATAAGAAATAACAATAACAATATGAAATAACAATAAGAAATAATATTAACAATAAGAAATAACAATAACAATAAGAAATAACAATAACAATAATAAATAACAATAACAATAAGGAATAACAATAACAATAACAATAAGAAATAACAATAACAAAAAGAAATAACAATAACAATAAGAAATAACAATAACAATAAGAAATAACAATAACAATAACAATAAAAAATAACAATATCAATAAGAAATAACAATAACAATAAGAAATAACAATAAGAAGTAACAATAAGGAATAACAATAACAATAAGAAATAACAATAACAATAATAAATAACAATAACAATAAGGAATAACAATAACAATAAGAAATACCAATAACAATAAGAAATAACAATAACAAAAAGAAATAACAATAACAATAACAATAAGAAATAACAATAACAAAAAGAAATAACAATAACAATAAGAAATAACAATAACAATAAGAAATAACAATATCAATAAGAAATAACAATAACAATAAGAAATAACAATAACAATAAGAAATAACAATAACAATAAGAAATAACAATAACAATAAGAAATAACAATAACTGTAAGAAATAACAATAACAATAAGAAATAACAATAACAATAAGAAATAAAAATAACAATAAGAAATAACAATAACAATAAGAAATAACAATAACTATAAAAAACAACATTAACAATAAGAAACAACAATAACAATAAGAAATAACAATAAGAAATAACAATAACAATAAGAAATAGCAATAACAATAAGAAATAGCAATAACAATAAGAAATAACAATAACAATAAGAAATACCAATAACAATAAGAAATAACAATAACAAAAAGAAATAACAATAGGAAATAACAATAACGATAAGAAATAACAATATCAATAAAAAATTACAATAACAATAAGAAATAACAATAACAATAAGAAATAACAATTACAATAACAATAAAAAATAACAATAACAATAAGAAATAACAATATCAATAAGAAATAACAATAACAATAAGAAATAACAATAAGAAGTAACAATAAGGAATAACAATAACAATCAGAAATAACAATAACAATAATAAATAACAATAACAATAAGGAATAACAATAACAATAAGAAATACCAATAACAATAAGAAATAACAATAACAAAAAGAAATAACAATAACAATAAGAAATAACAATAACTATAAGAAATAACAATAACAATAAGAAATAACAATAACAATAAGAAATAAAAATAACAATAAGAAATAACAATAACAATAAGAAATAACAATAACTATAAAAAACAACATTAACAATAAGAAACAACAATAACAATAAGAAATAACAATAAGAAATAACAATAACAATAAGAAATAGCAATAACAATAAGAAATAACAATATCTCATAAAAAATTACAATAACAATAAGAAATAACAATAACAATAAGAAATAACAATTACAATAACAATAAAAAATAACAATAACAATAAGAAAGAACAATAACAATAAGAAATAACAATAGGAAATAACAATAACAAAAAGAAATAACAATAACAATAAGAAATAACAATATCAATAAGAAATAACAATAAGAAATAACAATAACAATAAGAAATAACAATAACAATAAGAAATAACAATAACAATAAGAAATAGCAATAACTATAAGAAATAACAATAACAATAAGAAATAACAATAACAATAAGAAATAAAAATAACAATAAGAAATAACAATAACAATAAGAAATAACAATAACTATAAAAAACAACATTAACAATAAGAAACAACAATAACAATAAGAAATAACAATAAGAAATAACAATAACAATAAGAAATAGCAATAACAATAAGAAATAGCAATAACAATAAGAAATAACAATAACAATAAGAAATAACAATAACAATAAGAAATAACAATAACAATAAGAAATAACAATAACAATAAGAAATAGCAATAACAATAAGAAATAACAATAACAGTAGGAAATAACAATAAGAAATAACAATAACAATAAGAAATAACAATACCAATAAGAAATAACAATTACAATAAGAAATAACAATAACAATAAGAAATAGCAATAACAATAAGAAATAACAATAACAATAAGAAATAACAATAACATTAAAAAATAACAATAACAATAAGAAATAACAATATCAATAAGAAATAACAATAACAATAAGAAATAACAATAACAATAAGAAATAACAATAACCATAAGAAATAACAATAACAATAACAATAAGAAATAACAATAACAATAACAATAAGAAATAACAATAACAAAAAGAAATAACAATAACAATAAGAAATAACAATAACAATAAGAAATAACAATAACAATGAGAAATAACAATAACAATAAGAAATAACAATAACAATAAGAAATAACAATAACAATAACAATAAGAAATAACAATAACAATAGGAAATAACAATAATAATAAGAAATAACAATAACAATAAGAAATAACAATAACAATAAGAAATAACAATAACAATAAGAAATAACAATAACAATAAGAAATACCAATAACAATAAGAAATAACAATAACAATAACAATAAGAAATAACAATACCAATAAGAAATAACAATAACAATAAGTAATAACAATAACAATAAGAAATAACAATAAGAATAAGAAATAACAATAACAATAAGGAAGAACAATAACAATAAAAATTGGAAATAACAATAACAATAAGAAATAACAATAACAATAACAATAAAAAATAACAATAACAATAAGAAATAACAATAAGAAATAACAATATCAATAAGAAATAACAATAACAATAAGAAATAACAATAACAATAAGAAATAACAATAACCATAAGAAATAACAATAACAATAAGAAATAACAACAACAATAAGAAATATCAATAACAATATGAAATAACAATAACAATAAGAAATAACAATACCAATAAGAAATAACAATAACAATAACACTAAGAAATAACAATAACAAAAAGAAATAACAATAACAATAGGAAATAACAATAACAATAAGAAATAACAATAACAATAGGAAATAACAATAACAATAAGAAATAACAATAACAATAAGAAATAACAATAACAATAAAAAATAACACTAACAATAAGAAATAACAATAACAATAAGAAATAACAATAACAATAAGAAATAACAATAACAATAGGAAATAACAATAACAATAAGAAATAACAATAACAATAAGAAATAACAATAAAAATAAGAAATAACAATAACAATAAAAAAGAACAATAACAATAACAATTGGAAATAACAATAACAATAAGAAATAACAATAACAATAAGAAATACCAATAACAATAAGAAATAACAATAACCATAAGAAATAACAATAACAATAAGAAATAACAATAACAATAAGAAATAACAGTAACAATAAGAAATAACAATAAGAATAAGAAATAACAATAACAATAAGAAATAACAATAACAATAAGGAAGACCAATAACAATAAGAAATAACAATGACAATAAGAAATAACAATAACAATAAGAAATAGCAATAACAATAAGAAATATCAATAACAATAAGAAATAACAATAACAATAAGAAATAACGATAACAATAAGAAATACCAATAACAATAAGAAATAACAATAACAATAACAATAAAAAATACCAATAACAATAAGAAATAACAATAACAATAAAAAATAACAATAACAATAAGAAATAAGAATATCAATAAGAAATAACAATAACAATAAGAAATAACAATAACAATAAGAAATAACAATAAGAAATAACAATAACAATAAGGAATAACAATAACAATAAGAAATACCAATAACAATTGGAAATAACAATAACAAAAAGAAATAACAATAACAATAAGAAATAACAATAACAATAATAAATAACAATAACAATAAGAAATAACAATAGGAAATAACAATAACAATAAGAAATAACAATAACAATAAAAAATAACAATGACAATAAGAAATAACAATATCAATAAGAAATAACAATAACAATAAGAAATAACAATAACAATAAGAAATAACAATAAGAAATAACAATAACAATAAGAAATAACAATAACAAAAAGAAATAACAATAACAATAAGAAATAACAATAACAATAAGAAATAACAATAACAATAAGAAATAACAATAGGAAATAACAATAACAATAAGAAATAACAATAACAATAAAAAATAACAATGACAATAAAAAATAACAATATCAATAAGAAATAACAATAACAATAAGATATAACAATAACAATAAGAAATAACAATAACAATAAGAAATAACCATAACAATAACAATAAAAAATAACAATAACAATAATAAATAACAATATCAATAAGAAATAACAATAACAATAAGAAATAACAATAACAATATGAAATAACAATTAGAAATAATATTAACAATAAGAAATAACAATAACAATAAGAAATAACACTAACAATAATAAATAACAATAACAATAAGGAATAACAATAACAATAACAATAAGAAATACCAATAACAATAAGAAATAACAATAACAAAAAGAAATAACAATAACAATAAGAAATAACAATAACAATAACAATAAAAAATAACAATATCAATAAGAAATAACAATAACAATAAGAAATAACAATAAGAAGTAACAATAAGGAATAACAATAACAATAAGAAATAACAATAACAATAATAAATAACAATAACAATAAGGAATAACAATAACAATAAGAAATACCAATAACAATAAGAAATAACAATAACAAAAAGAAATAACAATAACAATAACAATAAGAAAGAACAATAACAATAAGAAATAACAATAACAAAAAGAAATAACAATAACAATAAGAAATAACAATAACAATAAGAAATAACAATATCAATAAGAAATAACAATGACAATAAGAAATAACAATAACAATAAGAAATAACAATAACAATAAGAAATAACAATAACAATAAGAAATAACAATAACTATAAGAAATAACAATAACAATAAGAAATAACAATAACAATAAGAAATAAAAATAACAATAAGAAATAACAATAACAATAACAAATAACAATAACTATAAAAAACAACATTAACAATAAGAAACAACAATAACAATAAGAAATAACAATAAGAAATAACAATAACAATAAGAAATAGCAATAACAATAAGAAATAGCAATAACAATAAGAAATAACAATAACAATAAGAAATACCAATAACAATAAGAAATAACAATAACAAAAAGAAATAACAATAGGAAATAACAATAACAATAAGAAATAACAATATCAATAAAAAATTACAATAACAATAAGAAATAACAATAACAATAAGAAATAACAATTACAATAACAATAAAAAATAACAATAACAATAAGAAATAACAATATCAATAAGAAATAACAATAACAATAAGAAATAACAATAAGAAGTAACAATAAGGAATAACAATAACAATAAGAAATAACAATAACAATAATAAATAACAATAACAATAAGGAATAACAATAACAATAAGAAATACCAATAACAATAAGAAATAACAATAACAAAAAGAAATAACAATAACAATAACAATAAGAAAGAACAATAACAATAAGAAATAACAATAGGAAATAACAATAACAAAAAGAAATAACAATAACAATAAGAAATAACAATAACAATAAGAAATAACAATATCAATAAGAAATAACAATAACAATAAGAAATAACAATAACAATAAGAAATAACAATAACAATAAGAAATAACAATAACAATAAGAAATAACAATAACTATAAGAAATAACAATAACAATAAGAAATAACAATAACAATAAGAAATAAAAATAACAATAAGAAATAACAATAACAATAAGAAATAACAATAACTATAAAAAACAACATTAACAATAAGAAACAACAATAACAATAAGAAATAACAATAACAATAAGAAATAGCAATAACAATAAGAAATAGCAATAACAATAAGAAATAGCAATAACAATAAGAAATAACAATAACAATAAGAAATAACAATAACAATAAGAAATAACAATAACAATAAGAAATACCAATAACAATAAGAAATAACAATAACAATAACAATAAAAAATACCAATAACAATAAGAAATAACAATAACAATAAAAAATAACAATAACAATAAGAAATAAGAATATCAATAAGAAATAACAATAACAATAAGAAATAACAATAACAATAAGGAATAACAATAACAATAAGAAATACCAATAACAATTAGAAATAACAATAACAAAAAGAAATAACAATAACAATAAGAAATAACAATAACAATAATAAATAACAATAACAATAAGAAATAACAATAGGAAATAACAATAACAATAAGAAATAACAATAACAATAAAAAATAACAATGACAATAAGAAATAACAATATCAATAAGAAATAACAATAACAATAAGAAATAACAATAACAATAAGAAATAACAATAAGAAATAACAATAACAATAAGGAATAACAATAACAATAAGAAATAACAATAACAAAAAGAAATAACAATAACAATAAGAAATAACAATAACAATAAGAAATAACAATAACAATAAGAAATAACAATAACAATAAAAAATAACAATGACAATAAAAAATAACAATATCAATATGAAATAACAATAACAATAAGATATAACAATAACAATAAGAAATAACAATAACAATAAGAAATAACCATAACAATAACAATAAAAAATAACAATAACAATAATAAATAACAATATCAATAAGAAATAACAATAACAATAAGAAATAACAATAACAATAAGAAATAATATTAACAATAAGAAATAACAATAACAATAAGAAATAACACTAACAATAATAAATAACAATAACAATAAGGAATAACAATAACAATAACAATAAGAAATACCAATAACAATAAGAAATAACAATAACAAAAAGAAATAACAATAACAATAAGAAATAACAATAACAATAAGAAATAACAATAACAATAACAATAAGAAATAACAATAAGAAGTAACAATAAGGAATAACAATAAGAAGTAACAATAAGGAATAACAATAACAATAAGAAATAACAATAACAATAATAAATAACAATAACAATAAGGAATAACAATAACAATAAGAAATACCAATAACAATAAGAAAGAACAATAACAATAAGAAATAACAATAACAAAAAGAAATAACAATAACAATAAGAAATAACAATAACAATAAGAAATAACAATATCAATAAGAAATAACAATAACAATAAGAAATAACAATAACAATAAGAAATAACAATAACAATAAGAAATAACAATAACAATAAGAAATAACAATAACTATAAGAAATAACAATAACAATTAGAAATAACAATAACAATAAGAAATAAAAATAACAATAAGAAATAATAATAACAATAACAAATAACAATAACTATAAAAAACAACATTAACAATAAGAAACAACAATAACAATAAGAAATAACAATAAGAAATAACAATAACAATAAGAAATAGCAATAACAATAAGAAATAGCAATAACAATAAGAAATAACAATAACAATAAGAAATACCAATAACAATAAGAAATAACAATAACAAAAAGAAATAACAATAGGAAATAACAATAACAATAAGAAATAACAATATCAATAAAAAATTACAATAACAATAAGAAATAACAATAACAATAAGAAATAACAATTACAATAACAATAAAAAATAACAATAACAATAAGAAATAACAATATCAATAAGAAATAACAATAACAATAAGAAATAACAATAAGAAGTAACAATAAGGAATAACAATAACAATAAGAAATAACAATAACAATAATAAATAACAATAACAATAAGGAATAACAATAACAATAAGAAATACCAATAACAATAAGAAATAACAGTAACAAAAAGAAATAACAATAACAATAAGAAAGAACAATAACAATAAGAAATAACAATAGGAAATAACAATAACAAAAAGAAATAACAATAACAATAAGAAATAACAATAACAATAAGAAATAACAATAACTATAAAAAACAACATTAACAATAAGAAACAACAATAACAATAAGAAATAACAATAAGAAATAACAATAACAATAAGAAATAGCAATAACAATAAGAAATAGCAATAACAATAAGAAATAACAATAACAATAAGAAATAACAATAACAATAAGAAATAAAAATAACAATAAGAAATAACAATAACAATACGAAATAACAATAACTATAAAAAACAACATTAACAATAAGAAACAACAATAACAATAAGAAATAACAATAAGAAATAACAATAACAATAAGAAATAGCAATAACAATAAGAAATAGCAATAACAATAAGAAATAACAATAACAATAAGAAATAACAATAACAATAAGAAATAACAATAACAATAAGAAATAGAAATAACAATAAGAAATAACAATAACAGTAGGAAATAACAATAAGAAATAACAATAACAATAAGAAATAACAATAACAATAAGAAATAACAATAACCATAAGAAATAACAATAACAATAACAATAAGAAATAACAATAACAATAACAATAACAATAAAAAATAACAATAACAAAAAGAAATAACAATAACAAGAAGAAATAACAATAACAATAAGAAATAACAATAACAATGAGAAATAACAATAACAATAAGAAATAACAATAACAATAAGAAATAACAATAACAATAACAATAAGAAATAACAATAACAATAGGAAATAACAATAACAATAAGAAATAACAATAACAATAAGAAATAACAATAACAATAAGAAATAAAAATAACAATAAGAAATAACAATAACAATAAGAAATAACAATAACTATAAGAAATAACAATAACAATAAGAAATAACAATAACAATAAGAAATAAAAATAACAATAAGAAATAACAATAACAATAAGAAATAACAATAACTATAAAAAACAACATTAACAATAAGAAACAACAATAACAATAAGAAATAACAATAAGAAATAACAATAACAATAAGAAATAGCAATAACAATAAGAAATAGCAATAACAATAAGAAATAACAATAACAATAAGAAATAACAATAACAATAAGAAATAACAATAACAATAAGAAATAACAATAACAATAAGAAATAGCAATAACAATAAGAAATAACAATAACAGTAGGAAATAACAATAAGAAATAACAATAACAATAAGAAATAACAATACCAATAAGAAATAACAACTACAATAAGATATAACAATAACAATAAGAAATAGCAATAACAATAAGAAATAACAATAACAATAAGAAATAACAATAACATTAAAAAATAACAATAACAATAAGAAATAACAATATCAATAAGAAATAACAATAACAATAAGAAATAACAATAACAATAAGAAATAACAATAACCATAAGAAATAACAATAACAATAACAATAAGAAATAACAATAACAATAACAATAAGAAATAACAATAACAAAAAGAAATAACAATAACAAGAAGAAATAACAATAACAATAAGAAATAACAATAACAATGAGAAATAACAATAACAATAAGAAATAACAATAACAATAAGAAATAACAATAACAATAACAATAAGAAATAACAATAACAATAGGAAATTAAAATAACAATAAGAAATAACAATAACAAAAATAAATAACAATAACAATAGGAAATAACAATAACAATAAGAAATAACTATAACAATAAGAAATAACAATAACAATAAGAAATAACAATAGCAATAAGAAATAACAATAACAATAAGAAATAACAATAACAATAGGAAATAACAATAACAATAATAAATAACAATAACAATAAGAAATAACATAAACAATAAGAAATAACAATAACAGTAAGAAATAACAATAACAATAAGAAAAAGCAATATTAAGAAATAACAATAACAATAAAAAATAACAATAACTATAAGAAATAACAAGAACAATAACAATAATAAATAACAATAACAATAGGAAATAACAATATCAATAAGAAATAACAATAACAATAAGAAATAACTATAAGAAATAACAATAACAATAACAATAAGAAATAACAATAACAATAACAATAAAAATAACAATAACAATAACAATAAGAAATAACATTATCAATAAGAAATAACAATAACAATAAGAAATAACATTAACAATAAGAAATAACATTAATAATAAGAAATAACAATAACAATAAGAAATAACAATAACATTAATAAATAACAATAACAATAAGGAATAACAATAACAATAACAATAAGAAATGCCAATAACAATAAGAAATTAAAATAACAAAAAGAAATAACAATAACAATAAGAAAAAACAATTACAATAGGAAATAACAATAACAATAAGAACTAACAATAACAATAAGAAATAACACTAACAATAAGAAATAACAATAACAATAAGAAATAACAATAACAATAAGAAATAACAATAACAATAAGAAATAACAATAACAATAAGAAATAACAATAACAAATAACAATAACAATAAGAAATAACAATAACAATAAGAAATAACAATAACAATGAGAAATAACAATAACAATAAGAAATAACAATAACAATAAGAAATAAAAATATCAATAAAAAATAACAATAACAAAAAGAAATAACAATATCAATAAGAAATAACAATAACAATAAGAAATAAAAATAACAATAAGAAATAACAATAACAATAAGAAATAACAATAACAATAAGAAATAACAATAACAAATAACAATAACAATAAGAAATAACAATAACAATAAGAAATAACAAAAACAATAAGAAATAACAATAACAATAAGAAATAACAATATCAATAAAAAATAACAATAACAAAAAGAAATACAATAACAATAAGAAATAACAATAACAATAATAAATAACAATAACAATAAGGAATAACAATAACAATAACAATAAGAAATACCAATAACAATAAGAAATAACAATAAAAAAAAGAAATAACAATAACAATAAGAAATAACAATAACAATAAGAAATAACAATAGGAAATAACAATAACAATAAGAAATAACAATATCAATAAGAAATAACAATAACAATAAGAAATAACAATAACAATAGCAATAAAAAATAACAATAACAATAAGAAATAACAATATCAATAAGAAATAACAATAACAATAAGAAATAACAATAAGAATAAGAAATAACAATAAGAAGTAACAATAAGAAATAACATTAACAATATGAAATAACACTAACAATAAGAAATAACAATAACAATAAGGAATAGCAATAACAATAACAATAAGAAATAACAATAACAAAAAGAAATAACAATAACAATAACAATAAGAAACAACAATAACAATAAGAAATAACAATAGGAAATAACAATAACAATAAGAAATAACAATAACAATAAGAAATAACAATATCAATAAGAAATAACAATAACAATAAGAAATAACAATAACAATAAGAAATAACAATAACAATAAGAAATAACAATAACTATAAGAAATAACAATAACAATAAGAAATAACAATAACAATAAGAAATAAAAATAACAATAAGAAATAACAATAACAATAAGAAATAACAATAACTATAAGAAACAACAATAACAATAAGAAATAACAATAACAATAATAAATAACAATAACAATAAAAAATAGCAATAACAATAAGAAATAACAATAACAATAAGAAATAATAATAACAATAAGAAATAAAAATAACAAAAAGAAATAACAATAACAATAAGAAATAGCAATAACAATAAGAAATAACAATAACAGTAAGAAATAACAATAACAATAAGAAATAACAATAACAATAACAATAAAAAATAACAATAACAATAACAATAACAATAAGAAATAACATTAACAATAAGAAATAACAATAACAATAACAATAATAAATAACAATAACAATAAGGAATAACAATAACAATAAGAAATGCGAATAACAATAAGAAATTAAAATAACAAAAAGAAATAACATTACCAATAAGAAATAACAATAACAATAACAATAAGAAATAACAATATCAATAAAAAATAACAATAACAAAAAGAAATAACAATATCAATAAGAAATAACAATAACAATAAGAAATAACAATAACAATAAGAATTAGCAATAACAATAAGAAATAACAATAACAAAAGCAATAAAAAATAACAATAGGAATAAGAAATAACATTAAAAATATGAAATAACAATAACAATAAGAAATAACAATAACAATAATAAATAACAATAACAATAAGGAATAACAATAACAATAACAATAAGAAATACCAATAACAATAAGAAATAACAATAACAAAAAGAAATAACAATAACAATAAGAAATAACAATAACAATAAGAAATAACAATAGGAAATAACAATAACAATAAAAAATGACAATAACAATAAGAAATAACAATATCAATAAGAAATAACAATAACAATAAGAAATAACAATAACAATAAGAAATAACAATAACAATAAGAAATAACAATAACAATAGCAATAAAAAATAACAATAACAATAAGAAATAACAATATCAATAAGAAATAACAATAACAATAAGAAATAACAATAACAATAAGAAATAACAATAAGAAGTAACAATAAGAAATAACATTAACAATAAGAAATAACATTAACAATATGAAATAACAATAACAATAAGAAATAACAATAACAATAAGGAATAACAATAACAATAACAAATAACAATAACAAAAAGAAATAACAATAAGAATAACAATAAGAAACAACAATAACAATAAAAAATAACAATAGGAAATAACAATAACAATAAGAAATAACAATATCAATAAGAAATAACAATATCAATAAGAAATAACAATAACAATAATAAATAACAATAACAATAAGAAATAACAATAACAATAAGAAATAACAATAACTATAAGAAATAACAATAACAATAAGAAATAACAATAACAATAAGAAATAAAAATAACAATAAGAAATAACAATAACAATAAGAAATAACAATAACTATAAGAAACAACAATAACAATAAGAAATAACAATAACAATAATAAATAACAATAACAATAAGAAATAGCAATAACAATAAGAAATAGCAATAACAATAAGAAATAACAATAACAATAAGAAATAACAATAACAATAAGAAATAAAAATAACAAAAAGAAATAACAATAAGAAATAGCAATAACAATAAGAAATAACAATAACAGTAAGAAATAACAATAACAATAAGAAATAACAATAACAATAACAATAAAAAATAACAATAACAATAACAATAAGAAATAACAATATCAATAAGAAATAACCATAACAATAAGAAATAACAATAACAATAAGAAATAACAATAAGAAATAACATTAACAATAAGAAATAACAATAACAATAAGAAATAACAATAACAATAATAAATAACAATAACAATAACAATAAGAAATAACAACAACAATAAGAAATATCAATAACAATATGAAATAACAATAACAATAAGAAATAACAATACCAATAAGAAATAACAATAACAATAACACTAAGAAATAACAATAACAAAAAGAAATAACAATAACAATAGGAAATAACAATAACAATAAGAAATAACAATAACAATAGGAAATAACAATAACAATAAGAAATAACAATAACAATAAGAAATAACAATAACAATAAAAAATAACAATAACAATAAGAAATAACAATAACAATAAGAAATAACAATAACAATAAGAAATAACAATAACAATAGGAAATAACAATAACAATAAGAAATAACAATAACAATAAGAAATAACAATAAAAATAAGAAATAACAATAACAATAAAAAATAACAATAACAATAAGAAATAACAATAACAATTGGAAATAACAATAACAATAATAAATAACAATAACAATAAGAAATAACAATAACAATAAGAAATACAAATAACAATAAGAAATAACAATAATTATAAGAAATAACAATAACAATAAGAAATAACAATAACAATAAGAAATAACAGTAACAATAAGAAATAACAATAAGAATAAGAAATAACAATAACAATAAGAAATAACAATAACAATAAGGAAGACCAATAACAATAAGAAATAACAATGGCAATAAGAAATAACCATAACAATAAGAAATAGCAATAACAATAAGAAATATCAATAACAATAAGAAATAACAATAACAATAAGAAATAACAATAACAATAAGAAATACCAATAACAATAAGAAATAACAATAACAATAACAATAAAAAATACCAATAACAATAAGAAATAACAATAACAATAAAAAATAACAATAACAATAAGAAATAAGAATATCAATAAGAAATAACAATAACAATAAGAAATAACAATAACAATAATAAATAACAATAAGAAATAACAATAACAATAAGGAATAACAATAACAATAAGAAATACCAATAACAATAAGAAATAACAATAACAAAAAGAAATAACAATAACAATAAGAAATAACAATAACAATAAGAAATAACAATAACAATAAGAAATAACAATAACAATAAGAAATAACAATAACAATAAAAAATAACAATGACAATAAGAAATAACAATATCAATAAGAAATAACAATAACAATAAGTAATAACAATAACAATAAGATATAACAATAACAATAAGAAATAACAATAAGAAATAACAATAACAATAAGAATAAAAAATAACAATAACAATAATAAATAACAATATCAATAAGAAATAACAATAACAATAAGAAATAACAATAACAATATGAAATAACAATAAGAAATTATATTAACAATAAGAAATAACAATAACAATAAGAAATAACATTAACAATAACAATAAGGAATAACAATAACAATAACAATAAGAAATACCAATAACAATAAGAAATAACAATAACAAAAAGAAATAACAATAACAATAAGAAATAACAATAGGAAATAACAATAACAATAAGAAATAACAATATCAATAAAAAATTACAATAACAATAAGAAATAACAATAACAATAAGAAATAACAATAACAATAACAATAAAAAATAACAATAACAATAAGAAATAACAATATCAATAAGAAATAACAATAACAATAAGAAATAACAATAAGAAGTAACAATAAGAAATAACAATAACAATAAGAAATAACAATAACAATAATAAATAACAATAACAATAAGGAATAACAATAACAATAAGAAATACCAATAACAATAAGAAATAACAATAACAAAAAGAAATAACAATAACAATAACAATAAGAAAGAACAATAACAATAAGAAATAACAATAGGAAATAACAATAACAAAAAGAAATAACAATAACAATAAGAAATAACAATAACAATAAGAAATAACAATATCAATAAGAAATAACAATAACAATAAGAAATAACAATAACATTAAGAAATAACAATAACAATAAGAAATAACAATAACAATAAGAAATAACAATAACAATAAGAAATAACAATAACAATAAGAAATAACAATAACAATAAGAAATAACAATAACAATAAGAAATACCAATAACAATAAGAAATAACAATAACAATAACAATAAGAAATAACAATATCAATAAGAAATAACAATAACAATAAGTAATAACAATAACAATAAGAAATAACAATAAGAATAAGAAATAACAATAACAATAAGGAAGAACAATAACAATAAAAATAGGAAATAACAATAACAATAAGAAATAACAATAACAATAAGAAATAACAATAACAATAAGAAATAACAATAACAATAAGAAATAACAATAACAATAAAAAATAACAATAACAATAAGAAATAACAATAACAAAAAGAAATAACAATATCAATAAGAAATAACAATAACAATAAGAAATAACAATAACAATAAGAAATAACAATAACCATAAGAAAGAACAATAACAATAAGAAATAACAACAACAATAAGAAATATCAATAACAATATGAAATAACAATAACAATAAGAAATAACAATACCAATAAGAAATAACAATAACAATAACACTAAGAAATAACAATAACAAAAAAAAATAACAATAACAATAGGAAATAACAATAACAATAAGAAATAACAATAACAATAGGAAATAACAATAACAATAAGAAATAACAATAACAATAAGAAATAACAATAACAATAAAAAATAACACTAACAATAAGAAATAACAATAACAATAAGAAATAACAATAAGAATAAGAAATAACAATAACAATAGGAAATAACAATAACAATAAGAAATAACAATAACAATAAGAAATAACAATAAGAAATAACAATAAAAATAAGAAATAACAATAACAATAAAAAATAACAATAACAATAAGAAATAACAATAAGAAATAACAATAAGAAATAACAATAACAATTGGAAATAACAATAACAATAATAAATAACAATAACAATAAGAAATAACAATAACAATAAGAAATACCAATAACAATAAGAAATAACAATAACCATAAGAAATAACAATAACAATAAGAAATAACAATAACAATAAGAAATAACAGTAACAATAAGAAATAACAATAAGAATAAGAAATAACAATAACAATAAGAAATAACAATAACAATAAGGAAGACCAATAATAATAAGAAATAACAATGACAATAAGAAATAACAATAACAATAAGAAATAGCAATAACAATAAGAAATATCAATAACAATAAGAAATAACAATAACAATAAGAAATAACAATAACAATAAGAAATACCAATAACAATAAGAAATAACAATAACAATAACAATAACAATAACAATAAAAAATACCAATAACAATAAGAAATAACAATAACAATAAAAAATAACAATAACAATAAGAAATAAGAATATCAATAAGAAATAACAATAACAATAAGAAATAACAATAACAATAAGAAATAACAATAAGAAATAACAATAACAATAAGGAATAACAATAACAATAAGAAATACCAATAACAATAAGAAATAACAATAACAAAAAGAAATAACAATAACAATAAGAAATAACAATAACAATAAGAAATAACAATAACAATAAGAAATAACAATAGGAAATAACAATAACAATAAGAAATAACAATAACAATAAAAAATAACAATGACAATAAGAAATAACAATATCAATAAGAAATAACAATAACAATAAGAAATAACAATAAGAAATAACAATAACAATAAGGAATAACAATAACAATAAGAAATACCAATAACAATAAGAAATAACAATAACAAAAAGAAATAACAATAACAATAAGAAATAACAATAACAATAAGAAATAACAATAACAATAAGAAATAACAATAGGAAATAACAATAACAATAAGAAATAACAATAACAATAAAAAATAACAATGACAATAAGAAATAACAATATCAATAAGAAATAACAATAACAATAAGATATAACAATAACAATAAGAAATAACAATAACAATAAGAAATAACAATAACAATAACAATAAAAAATAACAATAACAATAATAAATAACAATATCAATAAGAAATAAAAATAACAATAAGAAATAACAATAACAATATGAAATAACAATAAGAAATAATATTAACAATAAGAAATAACAATAAGAAATAACAATAACAATAATAAATAACAATAACAATAAGGAATAACAATAACAATAACAATAAGAAATACCAATAACAATAAGAAATAACAATAACAAAAAGAAATAACAATAACAATAAGAAATAACAATAAGAAATAACAATAACAATAAGAAATAACAATAACAATAACAATAAAAAATAACAATATCAATAAGAAATAACAATAACAATAAGAAATAACAATAAGAAGTAACAATAAGGAATAACAATAACAATAAGAAATAACAATAACAATAATAAATAACAATAACAATAAGGAATAACAATAACAATAAGAAATACCAATAACAATAAGAAATAACAATAACAAAAAGAAATAACAATAACAATAAGAATAAGAAAGAACAATAACAATAAGAAATAACAATAGGAAATAACAATAACAAAAAGAAATAACAATAACAATAAGAAATAACAATATCAATAAGAAATAACAATAACAATAAGAAATAACAATAACAATAAGAAATAACAATAACAATAAGAAATAACAATAACTATAAGAAATAACAATAACAATAAGAAATAACAATAACAATAAGAAATAAAAATAACAATAAGAAATAACAATAACAATAAGAAATAACAATAACTATAAAAAACAACATTAACAATAAGAAACAACAATAACAATAAGAAATAGCAATAACAATAAGAAATAACAATAACAATAAGAAATACCAATAACAATAAGAAATAACAATAACAAAAAGAAATAACAATAACAATAAGAAATAACAATAGGAAATAACAATAACAATAAGAAATAACAATAACAATAAGAAATAACAATTACAATAACAATAAGAAATAACAATATCAATAAGAAATAACAATAACAATAAGAAATAACAATAAGGAATAACAATAACAATAATAAATAACAATAACAATAAGGAATAACAATAACAATAAGAAATACCAATAACAATAAGAAATAACAATAACAAAAAGAAATAACAATAACAATAACAATAAGAAAGAACAATAACAATAAGAAATAACAATAGGAAATAACAATAACAAAAAGAAATAACAATAACAATAAGAAATAACAATAACAATAAGAAATAACAATATCAATAAGAAATAACAATAACAATAAGAAATAACAATAACAATAAGAAATAACAATAACAATAAGAAATAACAATAACAATAAGAAATAACAATAACTATAAGAAATAACAATAACAATAAGAAATAACAATAACAATAAGAAATAAAAATAACAATAAGAAATAACAATAACAATAAGAAATAACAATAACTATAAAAAACAACATTAACAATAAGAAACAACAATAACAATAAGAAATAACAATAACAATAAGAAATAGCAATAACAATAAGAAATAGCAATAACAATAAGAAATAACAATAACAATAAGAAATAACAATAACAATAAGAAATAACAATAACAATAAGAAATAACAATAACAATAAGAAATAGCAATAACAATAAGAAATAACAATAACAGTAGGAAATAACAATAAGAAATAACAATAACAATAAGAAATAACAATACCAATAAGAAATAACAATTACAATAAGAAATAACAATAACAATAAGAAATAGCAATAACAATAAGAAATAACAATAACAATAAGAAATAACAATAACATTAAAAAATAACAATAACAATAAGAAATAACAATAACAATAACAATAAGAAATAACAATAACAATAACAATAAGAAATAACAATAACAATAAGAAATAACAATAACAATAAGAAATAACAATAACAATAACAATAAGAATCAACAATAACAATAAGAAATAACAATAACAAAAATAAATAACAATAACAATAGGAAATAACAATAACAATAAGAAATAACTATAACAATAAGAAATAACAATAACAATAAGAAATAACAATAGCAATAAGAAATAACAATAACAATAAGAAATAACAATAACAATAGGAAATAGCAATAACAATAATAAATAACAATAACAATAAGAAATAACATAAACAATAAGAAATAACAATAACAGTAAGAAATAACAATAACAATAAGAAAAAGCAATAACAATAAGAAATAACAATAACAATAAGAAATAACAATAACATTAAGAAATAACAATAACAATAAAAAATAACAATAACTATAAGAAATAACAAGAACAATAACAATAATAAATAACAATAACAATAGGAAATAACAATATCAATAAGAAATAACAATAACAATAAGAAATAACTATAAGAAATAACAATAACAATAACAATAAGAAATAACAATAACAATAACAATAAAAATAACAATAACAATAACAATAAGAAATAACATTATCAATAAGAAATAACAATAACAATAAGAAATAACAATAACAATAAGAAATAACATTAACAATAAGAAATAACATTAATAATAAGAAATAACAATAACAATAAGAAATAACAATAACATTAATAAATAACAATAACAATAAGGAATAACAATAACAATAACAATAAGAAATTAAAATAACAAAAAGAAATAACAATAACAATTAGAAATAACAATAACAATAGGAAATAACAATAACAATAAGAACTAACAATAACAATAAGAAATAACACTAACAATAAGAAATAACAGTAACAATAAGATATAATAATAACAATAAGAAATAACAATAACAATAAGAAATAACAATAACAATAAGAAATAACAATAAGAAATAACAATAACAAATAACAATAACAATAAGAAATAACAATAACAATAAGAAATAACAATAACAATGAGAAATAACAATAACAATAAGAAATTACAATAACAATAAGAAATAAAAATATCAATAAAAAATAAGAATAACAAAAAGAAATAACAATATCAATAAGAAATAACAATAACAATAAGAAATAAAAATAACAATAAGAAATAACAATAACAATAAGAAATAACAATAACAATAAGAAATAACAATAACAAATAACAATAACAATAAGAAATAACAATAACAATAAGAAATAACAATACCAATAAGAAATAACAATAACAATAAGAAATAACAATTACAATAAGAAATAACAATATCAATAAAAAATAACAATAACAAAAAGAAATACAATAACAATAAGAAATAACAATAACAATAATAAATAACAATAACAATAAGGAATAACAATAACAATAACAATAAGAAATACCAATAACAATAAGAAATAACAATAACAAAAAGAAATAACAATAACAATAAGAAATAACAATAACAATAAGAAATAACAATATCAATAAGAAATAACAATAACAATAAGAAATAACAATAACAATAGCAATAAAAAATAACAATAACAATAAGAAATAACAATATCAATAAGAAATAACAATAACAATAAGAAATAACAATAAGAATAAGAAATAACAATAAGAAGTAACAATAAGAAATAACATTAACAATAAGAAATAACATTAACAATATGAAATAACACTAACAATAAGAAATAACAATAACAATAAGGAATAACAATAACAATAACAATAAGAAATACCAATAACAATAAGAAATAACAATAACAAAAAGAAATAACAATAACAATAACAATAAGAAACAACAATAACAATAAGAAATAACAATAGGAAATAACAATAACAATAAGAAATAACAATAACAATAAGAAATAACAATATCAATAAGAAATAACAATAACAATAAGAAATAACAATAACAATAAGAAATAACAATAACTATAAGAAATAACAATAACAATAAGAAATAACAATAACAATAAGAAATAAAAATAACAATAAGAAATAACAATAACAATAAGAAATAACAATAACTATAAGAAACAACAATAACAATAAGAAATAACAATAACAATAATAAATAACAATAACAATAAGAAATAGCAATAACAATAAGAAATAACAATAACAATAAGAAATAACAACAACAATAAGAAATAACAATAACAAAAAGAAATAACAATAACAATAAGAAATAACAATAACAGTAAGAAATAACAATAACAATAAGAAATAACAATAACAATAACAATAAAAAATAACAATAACAATAACAATAACAATAAGAAATAACATTAACAATAAGAAATAACAATAACAATAACAATAATAAATAACAATAACAATAAGGAATAACAATAACAATAAGAAATGCGAATAACAATAAGAAATTAAAATAACAAAAAGAAATAACAATAACAATAAGAAATAACAATAACAATAAGAAATAACAATAACAATAAGAAATAACAATATCAATAAAAAATAACAATAACAAAAAGAAATAACAATATCAATAAGAAATAACAATAACAATAAGAAATAACAATAACAATAAGAAATAACAATAACAATAAGAATTAGCAATAACAATAAGAAATAACAATAACAAAAGCAATAAAAAATAACAATAGGAATAAGAAATAACAATATCAATAAGAAATAACAATAAGAAGTAACAATAAGAAATAACATTAACAATAAGAAATAACAATAACAATAAGAAATAACAATATCAATAAGAAATAACAATAACAATAATAAATAACAATAACAATAAGCAATAACAATAACAATAAGAAATAACAATAACAATAATAAATAACAATATCAATAAGGAATAACAATAACAATAACAATAGGAAATAACAATAACAAAAAGAAATAACAATAACAATAAGAAATAACAATAACAATAAGAAATAACAATATCAATAAGAAATAACAATAACAATAATAAATAACAATAACAATAAGAAATAACAATAACAATAAGAAATAACAATAACAATAAGAAATAAAAATAACAATAAGAAATAACAATAACAATAAGAAATAACAATAACTATAAGAAACAACAATAACAATAAGAAATAACAATAACAATAATAAATAACAATAACAATAAGAAATAGCAATAACAATAAGAAATAGCAATAACAATAAGAAATAACAATAACAATAAGAAATAACAATAACAATAAGAAATAAAAATAACAAAAAGAAATAACAATAAGAAATAGCAATAACAATAAGAAATAACAATAACAGTAAGAAATAACAATAACAATAAGAAATAACAATAACAATAACAATAAAAAATAACAATAACAATATCAATAAGAAATAACAATAACAATAAGAAATAACAATAAGAAATAACATTAACAATAAGAAATAACAATAACAATAAGAAATAACAATAACAATAATAAATAACAATAACAATAACAATAAGAAATGCCAATAGCAATAAGAAATTAAAATAACAATAACAATAACAATAAGAAATAACAATATCAATAAGAAATAACAATAACAATAAGAAATAACAATAACTATAAGAAATAACAATAACAATAAGAAATAACAATAACAATAAGAAATAAAAATAACAATAAGAAATAACAATAACAATAAGAAATAACAATAACTATAAGAAACAACAATAACAATAAGAAATAACAATAACAATAATAAATAACAATAACAATAAGAAATAGCAATAACAATAAGAAATAACAATAACAATAAGAAATAACAATAACAATAAGAAATAACAATAACAAAAAGAAATAACAATAACAATAAGAAATAGCAATAACAATAAGAAATAACAATAACAGTAAGAAATAACAATAACAATAAGAAATAACATTAACAATAAGAAATAACAATAACAATAACAATAATAAATAACAATAACAATAAGGAATAACAATAACAATAAGAAATGCGAATAACAATAAGAAATTAAAATAACAAAAAGAAATAACAATAACAGTAAGAAATAACAATAACAATAAGAAATAACAATAACAATTACAATAAAAAATAACAATAACAATAACAATAAGAAATAACAATATCAATAAGAAATAACAATAACAATAAGAAATAACAATAACAATAAGAAATAACAATAAGAAATAACATTAACAATAAGAAATAACAATAACAATAAGAAATAACAATAACAATAATAAATAACAATAACAATAACAATAAGAAATGCCAATAAGAATAAGAAATTAAAATAACAAAAAGAAATAACAATAACAATAAGAAATAACAATAACAATAAGAAATAACAATAACAATAGGAAATAACAATAACAAATAACAATAACAATAAGAAATAACAATAACAATAAGAAATAACAATAAGAAATAACAATAACAATAAGAAATAACAATATCAATAAAAAATAACAATAACAAAAAGAAATAACAATATCAATAAGAAATAACAATAACAATAAGAAATAACAATAAGAATAACAATAAGAAATAACAATAACAATAAGAAAAATTTCAATAACAATAAGAAATAACAATATCAATAAAAAATAACAAAAAGAAATAACAATAACAATAATAAATAACAATAACAATAAGGAATAACAATAACAATAACAATAAGAAATACCAATAACAATAAGAAATAACAATAACAAAAAGAAATAACAATAACAATAAGAAATAACAATAACAATAAGAAATAACAATAGGAAATAACAATAACAATAAAAAATAACAATAATAATAAGAAATAACAATATCAATAAGAAATAACAATAACAATAAGAAATAACAATAACAATAGCAATAAAAAATAACAATAACAATAAGAAATATCAATATCAATAAGAAATAACAATAACAATAAGAAATAACAATAAGAAGTAACAATAAGAAATAACATTAACAATATGAAATAACAATAACAATAAGAAATAACAATAACAATAATAAATAACAATAACAATAAGGAATAACAATAACAATAATAATAAGAAATACCAATAACAATAAGAAATAACAATAACAAAAAGAAATAACAATAACAATAACAATAAGAAACAACAATAACAATAAGAAATAACAATAGGAAATAACAATAACAATAAGAAATAACAATATCAATAAGAAATAACAATAACAATAAGAAATAACAATAACAATAAGAAATAACAATAACAATAAGAAATAACAATAACAATAAGAAATAACAATAACTATAAGAAATAACAATAACAATAAGAAATAACAATAACAATAAGAAATAAAAATAACAATAAGAAATAACAATAACAATAAGAAATAACAATAACTATAAGAAACAACAATAACAATAAGAAATAACAATAACAATAATAAATAACAATAACAATAAGAAATAGCAATAACAATAAGAAATAGCAATAACAATAAGAAATAACAATAACATTAAGAAATAACAATAACAATAAAAAATAACAATAACAATAGGAAATAACAATAACAATAAGAAATAACAATAACAATAACAATAAAAAATAACAATAACAATAACAATAAGAAATAACAATATCAATAAGAAATAACAATAAGAAATGACAATAACAATAAGAAATAACATTAACAATAAGAAATAACAATAACAATAAGAAATAACAATAACAATATTAAATAACAATAACAATAAGGAATAACAATAACAATAACAATAAGAAATGCCAAAAACAATAAGAAATTAAAATAACAAAAAGATATAACAATAACAATAAGAAATAACAATAACAATAAGAAATAACAATAACAATAGGAAATAACAATAACAATAAGAACTAACAATAACAATAAGAAATAACAATAACAATAGGAAATAACAATAACAATAAGAAATAACAATAACAATAAGAAATAACAATAACAAATAACAATAACAATAACAATAACAAATAACAATAACAATAAGAAATAACAATAACAATAAGAAATAACAATAACAATAAGAAATAACAATAAGAATAAGAAATAACAAGGGATCGAGTGGTTCTGTCCACAGGGGGGCGTGTAGCGTCTTATAGGTGCCCTAGCCGGGGCTAGCTTGCTAGCCCTGGTTAGGTGTCACCCTAGCTTCTCCGCCCCCAAGACCGGCATGCGTACCATCATTGGTATAACCTACCTGAGGTGATCCTGTTTCTGCAGAACATGCCGGATCTAGAGGAGTAAACCTCGACTAAAAATCCGTAATCCAAGGTGTCAATCGTACCGTGCCGAGGGATGGATGGCCACGCGTCAGTTGGTCTCATACGGTGTCCTCCGGATACCTGGCGAACTCCGGTTGCATTTAGCCTTGCTGCAGTATGGGAGCACTGCTGCAGTCGACCTTTATTTCTGCCCATCTCGTGGGAACAAAATGGAAGTTGTTCAACAAAAATTTAAAGAGAAGCCCATCTCTCAAATGGGGTCGGTGGAGAGCCCGACTCAACAAAGCTCTAAATCTAATATTAAATCTGTGGCACCCTTGCCGCGATTTTTTATTGTTAAGAGGCGTGATGGAAGCAATTTTGACAGAGTAAATCCATTTGCGATATCAAAATGTATCAAGGAATTACTGGGAACTTGTGGTGTAATAAAGAAGATCAGAGATGGCTTAATGGTAGAAACAAAAACTGATAAACAGTCGCTTAAAATGTTTCAAATAGAAAAGTTTATGGAATATGCAGTAGAGGTATCAGTTCATAAATCTCTAAATTACTCTAAGGGAATCATATATTGTCGTGACCTAGTCAACTGTACCGATGAAGAAATTTTAGAAAATCTTCAAACAGAAAATGTAAGGGAAATAAGGAGAATAAAAACAAAAAAAGACGGACATCTAGTTAACACACCATCGATCGTTTTAACATTTGATTCCACTGTTCTACCAAAGAAGATAAATGTCGCGTTTTATCATATAGAAGTACGCGAATACATACCAAGTGTTTTGCGATGTTTTAGATGCCAAAAACTAGGGCACACATCCGTAAGGTGTGAAAGCGCACCAACCTGCACATGTGGAAAACCTGTTCACGAGGGAACAGAGTGTACCGAACCTTTTGCATGTGTGAATTGTGGTGGAAATCATTCGTCCAGATTTAAAAATTGTCCATCTTTGTTATTCGAACAATCGGTACAAGAACTAAGAACTAAGGAGCGAATTACGTACTTTGAAGCGAAGAAAAGGCTAGCCATTCCGAAAACACCAACTGCAAATGTATCGTATTCTAAAGCAACTACAAGAACTAGCACCGAAAATATTATTTCAGAACTAACGCCACTTATTACAAAACTTGTAAGCGAAACAATTAAAAAGACATTTGGAGAGATTTTAGGAAGTAACACTGAGAACATAAACTTACCAGAAATAAATGCTGCAATAATGCAGCAACATATTACAAAAAATAATACACCCGAGACATCTCGATCAGAAGTCCCAACAGGTTCCTCCCAAGCGGAGGGGACCAAAGCACCAGGGATTGTAACGAAAAGCCCTGGAGCAATATTCAAAATCCCAACGGAGGTAGAAAGAACAATCTCCGTAAAAAGACAAAATTCACTCTCAGAGTCAGAGTGTGATAAACAGAGCCTAAGCCAACCTGCAAAAAAGGTAAATCGCGGAAACAAAAGGCTGAAAAGTCTAAAGCGGACAGAGATAGTTGCGTACAGGCCCACCGGAAAATGTCATTTTAAATTATGTGTTCTTATTTATTACTATTTATCTATATTCTATTTATTTGTTATATTTGTACCATTTTCTCTCTTCGTAATTTGTCCTTTTAACTATTTTAATCATCGCTGTCTAATTTATACCAACACTCTAAAGAGTTCGAGCGAATAATCCAATGGAACTGCAATGGTTGCATATCGCACTACGGAGAATTAAAGATAATTATTACGAAATATGAGCCATTCTGTATATCTCTCCAAGAAACCCACTTCCACCCAGAAGAAGAATTTTCGCTCCGAGGGTATAACATACTTCGTAAAGATGTTATACCTCAATATCGCACCAAAGGAGGAGTGGGTATATTCTTGAGAGAGGGCACAATTTTCACGGAATATCCTCTAAGGACAGATCTTCAAGCCGTGGCTTGCAAAATAATATCTCCATTAGCAGTGACAGTATGCAACCTGTACCTCCCAGACAGAAACTGGGAGCTACAGCAAATCCTCGACTTAATACAGCAGTTACCTAGGCCATACATATTGCTGGGCGATCTAAACTGTCATAATCCATTATGGGGCTCATCCTCAATCGACACTAGAGGAAGATATATTGAGAACCTCCTGGATCTGACAGGAGGAATACTTCTCAATACGGGGCAACCCACTCACTTCAATGCATCAAATGGACTATGCTCAGCAATTGACTTAACAATATCCTCGCCCACTCTGGCCACACGTCTACAGTGGCAAGCCCTCGACGATTTATACGGTAGCGATCACTTCCCTATCGTTATAACTACTTGCATTCCGAGGGCAGTTAAACGCAGGCCTAGGCGATGGCGCCTAGACTGTGCAGAGTGGGAAAATTTTCGAAACGATATCTCGTTTCCGGAAACCTGTGAAGATATTGACTCCGCTCTATATAGTATCAATCTCAGCATAACTCAAGCAGCAGAAAAGTTTATACCACGTACCTCTGGCTCGACTAAAAATTCCTCCGTCCCCTGGTGGAACGTTGAGGTAAGTCGAGTTATCGCAGAGAAGAAACGAGCTTATAACGTTTATAAAAGAAATCCTACGCAAGATAATCTAATTAGTTTTAAACAAAAGCGGGCCGTCGCCCGTCGAAAAATTATAGAAGCTAAAAAAGAATCATGGAAGAGCTACGTCAACACATTAACGGGGGATACCCCAATAAAAGATGTATGGAGAAAAGTGCAGAACATCCGCGGACAGGCCTTCTCGCCTATCATAAGCCTACTTAATGGAAGTCACGTCATCAACGACCCCTACGAGGTAGCTGAATCACTAGCGGAGAACTTTTCCTGTATAAGTAGCTCTTCCAATTACTCTCCAGAATTTTTGCGTAGGAAACGCGAACTAGAAGCACCAATTGATTTTTCAATTGATTCGGATCATAAATACAACTCTTCATTCACAATAGAGGAATTTGAAGAGGCATTAAATTTAAGCAATGACTCCTCTCCTGGCCCAGATAACATTCCATATAAGATGTTACGTAATCTGTCATCCGCTTGTAAAGCAAAGATCGTAGCACTGTTTAATCTTATATGGGATAAAGGTGAATATCCGGCTATATGGAGGGAAGCTATAATTGTGCCTCTTCTAAAATTAGGAAAAGATCCGAATGCTGCTTCTAGTTATCGCCCAGTTTCATTAACATGCTGCTTGAGTAAAGTCTTTGAGAAAATGGTCAATAACCGTCTGGTATGGATTCTCGAGTCACGAGAATTAATTGTACCCTACCAGTCTGGTTTTAGGAAACGTCATTCCACGATTGACCATCTGGTCCGTCTAGAGAATGCCATTCAAAATGCTTTTCTAGAAAGAAAACACCTAGTCGCGGTGTTTTTCGATCTAGAAAAAGCATATGATATGACATGGCGTCATGGCATTCTTAGGAAGTTGCATCGGTGGGGACTGAGAGGCCGTCTGCCTTTATTCATCCAGTCCTTCCTGTCGCACCGGAGTTTTCGAGTACGTGTAGGAGATTCGGTCTCCTCTCTCTACGTACAAGAAAACGGAATACCGCAGGGCTCTACTATTAGTGTAACTCTCTTTTCTATAGCGGTAAACGATATTGCAACTTCCGTTAGTACCCCCGTGAATAAATGCCTGTATGTCGACGACCTCGCAATCTACATGGCCGGAGATACCATCCCGGCTGTATGTAGAGAGCTACAGAGGAGCATTGATAACATCGTTCGAGACGCTGGCTCGTGTGGTTTTCGTTTTTCAGAATCAAAGATGGCATGCGTCCATTTTTGTCGTCTGAGAAGACCACACAGGGAGCCTAGTCTGCAAATTAATGGTTCTGTTATTCAATGTGTCGACAGTTATCGATTTCTAGGACTAATATTCGATAGGACTCTATCATTCCGTCCCCATATTAATGACCTCGCTACGAGGTGCAAGAAGGCACTTAATCTAATTAGGTGCCTATCGAACATTAATTGGGGTGCGAGCAGAGAGGTTTTGCTGCGGCTGTATCAGGCTCTGGTTCTGTCCAGGCTTGACTACGGGTGCGCAGTATATTCCGCTGCTCGTAATTCGTGGCTGCAAGTCCTAGATTCGATACACTATGCAGGCATTAGATACGCTACAGGAGCATTTAGAACCACACCAGTGAATAGTCTTTGCTGTGAAGCCGGGTTACTACCGTTGAAGTATAGACGTCTTCGATTCGCTTTGCGATACGAAGCGTCTGTACGTAGTAACCCGAAGCACATAAACTATGAGTCTTTTAGTAAGGCAGAGACATATCACAAATTTGCCTTGCGACCGTCTGTCACAAGGCCGGTGTGTGTTCGAGCGCGCGAGTTCCGCAAGAGGTCCGATTTTGACTTACCCGAAATAGAGCAGGTTGGTGTTTGCGAAGTACCACCGTGGATAATTCCACCCACAAACATAGTTCTCGATCTTCTTCGCTTTGAAAAGACTGAAACACCAACTGAACATATTAGGGTAAGTCTCTTTGAAATAATAAATCGATATACGGACTCTTGCTGCTTATACACGGATGGTTCTAAGACGCAATTTGGTGTGGGAGCAGCCATAGTGGCTGAAAATCACCCACACTCATGGTCACTACATCCGCGTTCATCCGTGTATACTGCCGAACTCTACGCCATCTGGCAAGCGCTCAAATACTGCGATATGTCTAGCAGTAAAACATTCCTCGTACTTTCTGATTCACTCTCGTCCCTACAAAGTCTAGTAAATAGCCAGAACAATGATCCGTTAGTACAGAGAATACTATCCTCTCTGTACCATCTGCATCTCTGTGCCAAACGTGTTGTCTTCATATGGGTGCCATCACATGTTGGTATAGAAGGCAACGAGATTGCAGACAGAGCTGCCCGTCAGGCAGCTCTCACGGATCAAGTTGATCACGTCATGTGCCGGCCTGACGACGTCAAGGCCGGAGTTACGGCGTTGGTCAACACGATATGGCAAAGGGACTGGGAGAGCCTCGAGAGCAAGCTTAAAGCTGTAAAACTCTCTGTGACAGCATGGAAGTCACCGGTTAAACTCAACAGGAGACAGGAGGTCGCTCTGACCCGCCTTAGAATGGGTCACACTAACTTGACCCATTCTTATCTCCTAACCGGTGACGAAGCACCCACATGCAATACGTGTCACAGCCCTCTAACGGTGAGGCATATAATCGAGGAATGTGCAGCCTACACAGGTCAACGTGTACGGCTGAAGCTCCAAGGAAATGTAGCGCATGATTTAAACAATTCTGTTTTGTCGGTAGAAACTGTCGTTGCTTTTTTGCAAGCGACAGAACTTCTACGCAGAATTTAGGGGTACTGTAAGGACCAGTTAACTGAGCTGAGCAGTTTTTTAATTTGTTGTGTATCGTCAATCTCTGTTAATTTATTATTTCTGTTAATTTATTCTGTGAACGTCCGTCTCGCCTAGTTGGCCCTTTACACCAACTAGGTCGAGTGATTTTATTGTTTTCGTCTAGTATTGTTTTTGTTGTCGGGCACTTTACACCCGACAACGGTTTTATCGATTTTATCTAGCTTTAAGTTTTATTTTAGTGTCTAGTTTTAAGTTTTATTCTGTGTGTCGTGCCTCCATCATGTTGGCTTTTTACACCAACTTGGTGGAGTTGTTTTTTTATCTTTGATGTTTGTATCCTGTATATCTCGCCTAGTTGGATTTTTACATCAACTAGGTCGAGTGATTTTAATTTATTTTGTGATTGTCCGTCTCACCTAGTTGGCTTTTTACACCAACTAGGTCGAGTGATTTTATCGTATTCGTTTGTATTGTTTTTGTTGTCGGGCACTTTACACCCGACAACGGTTTTATCGCTTTTATTTAGTTTTAAGTTTTATCTATATGTCTAGTTATAAGTTTTGATTTGTGTGTCGTCCCTCCACCATGTTGGCCTTTTACACCAACTTGGTGGAGTTTTTATCTTTAATGTCTGTATACTGTCCGTCTCGTCTAGCTGGTCTAGGTCGAGTGATTTTAAACTCTTTGTATGTTTCGTCCCTTTGGTTGCCAGGTTTTTTACACCTGGTAACGGTTTTATTGAATTGTATTGTCTCTATTCGTTAATTTATTATACATGTTAATTTATTTTGTGAATGTCCGTCTTGCCTAGTTGGCTTTTTACACCAACTGGGCGGGTATTATTATTATTTAAGAGTTAAAAAAAAAAAGAGAGAATAGCGGCTAATGGCCCTAGAAGTCGATGCCGCTCTAATAAAAAAAAAAAAAAAAAAAAAAAAAGAAATAACAATATCAATAAAAAATAACAATAACAAAAAGAAATAACAATAACAATAAGAAATAACAATAACAATAAGGAATAACAATAACAATAATAAATAAAAATAACAATAAGAAATAACAATAACAATAAGAAATAACAATAACAATAACAAATAACAATAACAATAAGAAATAACAAAAAGAAATAACAATAACAATAAGAAATAACAATAACAATAAGAAATAACAATAACAAAGAGAAATAACAATAACAATAGGAAATAACAATAACAATAAGAAATAACAATAACAATAAGAAATAACAATATCAATAAGAAATAACAATAACAATAAGTAATAACAATAACAATAAGAAATAACAATAACAATAAAAAATAACAATAACAATAAAAAATAACAATAACAATAATAAATAACAATATCAATAAGAAATAACAATAACAATATGAAATAACAATAAGAAATAATATTAACAATAAAAAATAACATTAACAATAAGTAATAACAATAACAATAAGAAATAACAATAACAATAATAAATGACAATAACAATAAGGAATAACAATAACAATAACAATAAGAAATAACAATAACAAAAAGAAATAACAATAACAATAAGAAATAACAATAGGAAATAACAATAACAATAAGAAATAACAATATCAATAAAAAATTACAATAACATTAAGAAATAACAATAACAATAACAATAAAAAATAACAATAACAATAAGAAATAACAATATCAATAAGAAATAACAATAACAATAAGAAATAACAATAAGAAGTAACAATAAGAAATAACAATAACAATAATAAATAACAATAACAATAAGGAATAACAATAACAATAAGAAATACCAATAACAATAAGAAATAACAATAACAATAACAATAAGAAAGAACAATAACAATAAGAAAGAACAATAACAATAAGAAATAACAATAGGAAATAACAATAACAAAAAGAAATAACAATAACAATATGAAATAACAATAAGAAATAATATTAACAATAAGAAATAACATTAACAATAAGAAATAACAATAACAATAAGAAATAACAATAACAATAATAAATAACAATAACAATAAGGAATAACAATAACAATAAGAAATAACAATAACAATAAGAAATAACAATATCAATAAGAAATAACAATAACAATAAGAAATAACAATAACAATAAGAAATAACAATAACAATAAGAAAGAACAATAAATATAAGAAATAACAATAACAATAAGAAATAACAATAACAATAAGAAATTAAAATAACAATAAGAAATAACAATAACAATATGAAATAACAATAAGAAATAATATTAACAATAAGAAATAACATTAACAATAAGTAATAACAATAACAATAAGAAATAACAATAACAATAATAAATAACAATAACAATAAGGAATAACAATAACAATAACAATAAGAAATACCAATAACAATAAGAAATAACAATAACAAAAAGAAATAACAATAACAATAAGAAATAACAATAACAATAAGAAATAACAATAACAATAAGAAATAACAATAGGAAATAACAATAACAATAAGAAATAACAATATCAATAAAAAATTACAATAACATTAAGAAATAACAATAACAATAAGAAATAACAATAACAAAAACAATAAAAAATAACAATAACAATAAGAAATAACAATATCAATAAGAAATAACAATAACAATAAGAAATAACAATAAGAAGTAACAATAAGAAATAACATTAACAATAAGAAATAACAATAACAATAAGAAATAACAATAACAATAATAAATAACAATAACAATAACAATAAGAAATACCAATAACAATAAGAAATAACAAAAAGAAATAACAATAACAATAACAATAACAATAAGAAAGAACAATAACAATAAGAAATAACAATAGGAAATAACAATAACAAAAAGAAATAACAATAACAATATGAAATAACAATAAGAAATAATATTAACAATAAGAAATAACATTAACAATAACAATAAGAAATAACAATAACAATAACAATAAGGAATAACAATAACAATAACAATAAGAAATAACAATAACAATAAGAAATAACAATAACTATAAGAAATAACAATAACAATAAGAAATAACAATAACAATAAGAAATTAAAATAACAATAAGAAATAACAATAACAATAAGAAATAACAATAACTATAAGAAACAACAATAACAATAAGGAATAACAATAAGAAATAACAATAACAATAATAAATAACAATAACAATAACAATAAGGAATAGCAATAACAATAAGAAATAGCAATAACAATAAGAAATAACAATAACAATAAGAAATAACAATAACAATAAGAAATAACAGTAACAATAAGAAATAACAATAACAATAAGAAATAGCAATAACAATAAGAAATAACAATAACAGTAAGAAATAACAATAACAATAAGAAATAACAATAACAATAAGAAATAACAATACCAATAAGAAATAACAATTACAATAAGAAATAACAATAACAATAAGAAATAGCAATAACAATAAGAAATAACAATAACAATAAGAAATAACAATAACAATAAGAAATAACAATAACATTAAAAAATAACAATAACAATAAGAAATAATATCAATAAGAAATAACAATAACAAAAAGAAATAACAATAACAAAAATAAATAACAATAACAATAAGAAATAACAATAACAATAAGAAATAACAATAACAATGAGAAATAACAATAACAATAAGAAATAACAATAACAATAAGAAATAACAATAACAATAACAATAACAATAACAATAAGAAATAACAATAACAATAGGAAATAACAATAACAATAAGAAATAACAATAACAATAAGAAATAACAATAACAATAAGAAATAACAATAACAAAAAGAAATAACAATAACAATAAGAAATAACAATAACAATAAGAAATAACAATAACAATAAGAATCAACAATAACAATAGGAAATAACAATAACAAAAATAAATAACAATAACAATAGGAAATAACAATAACAATAAGAAATAACTATAACAATAAGAAATAACAATAATAATAAGAAATAACAATAACAATAAGAAATAACAATAACAATAAGAAATAACAATAACAATAGGAAATAACAATAACAATAATAAATAACAATAACAATAAGAAATAACATAAACAATAAGAAATAACAATAACAATAAGAAAAAGCAATAACAATAAGAAATAACAATAACAATAAAAAATAACAATAACTATAAGAAATAACAAGAACAATAACAATAATAAATAACAATAACAATAGGAAATAACAATAACTATAAGAAATAACAATAACAGTAAGAAATAACAATAACAATAAGAAATAACAATAACAATAAGAAATAACAATAACAATAAGAAATAACAATAACAATAACAATAAAAAATAACAATAACAATAACAATAAAAAATAACAATAACTATAAGAAATAACAAGAACAATAACAATAATAAATAACAATAACAATAAGAAATAACAATAACCATAAGAAATAACAATAACAATAAGAAATAACAATAACAATAAGAAATAACAAAAACAATAAGAAATAACAATAACAATAAGAAATAACAATAACAATAAGAAATAACAATCACAAAAAGAAATAACAATAACAATAAGAAATAACAATAACAATAAGAAATAACAATAGCAATAAGAAATAACAATAACAATAAGAAATAACAATAACAATAAGTAGTACCAATAACAATAAGTAGTACCAATAACAATAAGAAATAACAATAACAATAAGAGATAACAATATCAATAAGAAATAACAATAACAAAAAGAAATAACAATAACAATAAGAAATAACAATAACAATAAGAAATAACAATAACAATAACAATAAAAAATAACAATAAGAATAAGAAATAACAATATCAATAAGAAAAAACAATAACAATAAGAAATAACAATAACAATAAGAAATAACATTAACAATAAGAAATAACATTAACAATAAGAAATAACAATAACATTAAGAAATAACAATAACAATAATAAAAAACAATAACAATAAGGAATAACAATAACAATAACCATAAGAAATACCAATAACAATAAGAAATTAAAATACCAAAAAGAAATAACAATAACAATAGGAAATAACAATAACAATAAGAAATAAAAATAACAATAAGAAATAACAATAACAATAAGAAATAACAATAACAATACGAAATAACAGTAACAATAAGAAATAACAATAACAATAAAAATAACAATAACAATAAGAAATAACAATAACAATAAGAAATAACAATAACAATAAGAAATAACAATAACAATAAGAAATAACAATAACCATAAGAAATAACAATAACAATAAGAAATAACAATAACAATAAGAAATAACAATAACAATAAGAAATAACAATAACTATAAGAAATAACAATAACAATAAGAAATAACAATATCAATAAGAAATAACAATAACAATAATAAATAACAATAACAATAAGAAATAACAATAACAATAAGAAATAACAATAACTATAAGAAATAACAATAACAATAAGAAATAACAATAACAATAAGAAATAAAAATAACAATAAGAAATAACAATAACAATAAGAAATAACAATAACTATAAGAAACAACAATAACAATAAGAAATAAAAATAACAAAAAGAAATAGCAATAAGAAATAGCAATAACAATAAGAAATAACAATAACAGTAAGAAATAACAATAACAATAAGAAATAACAATAACAATAACAATAAAAAATAACAATAACAATAACAATAAGAAATAACAATAACAATAAGAAATAACAATAACAATAAGAAATAACATTAAGAAATAACATTAACAATAAGAAATAACAATAACAATAAGAAATAACAATAACAATAATAAATAACAATAACAATAACAATAAGAAATGCCAATAACAATAAGAAATTAAAATAACAAAAAGAAATAACAATAACAATAAGAAATAACAATAACAGTAAGAAATAACAATAACAATAGGAAATAACAATAACAAATAACAATAACAATAAGAAATAACAATAACAATAAGAAATAACAATAACAATAAGAAGTAACAATAACAATAAGAAATAACAATATCAATAAAAAATAACAATAACAAAAAGAAATAACAATATCAATAAGAAATAACAATAACAATAAGAAATAACAATAAGAATAACAATAAGAAATAACAATAACAATAAGAAATAACAATAACAATAAGAAATAACAATATCAATAAAAAATAACAAAAAGAAATAACAATAACAATAATAAATAACAATAACAATAAGGAATAACAATAACAATAACAATAAGAAATGCCAATAACAATAAGAAATAACAATAACAATAAGAAATAACAATAACTATAAGAAATAACAATAACAATAAGAAATAACAATAACAATAAGAAATAAAAATAACAATAAGAAATAACAATAACAATAAGAAATAACAATAACTATAAGAAACAACAATAACAATAAGAAATAACAATAACAATAATAAATAACAATAACAATTAAAAATAGCAATAACAATAAGAAATAGCAATAACAATAAGAAATAACAATAACAATAAGAAATAACAATAACAATAAGAAATAAAAATAACAAAAAGAAATAACAATAAGAAATAGCAATAACAATAAGAAATAACAATAACAGTAAGAAATAATAATAACAATAAGAAATAACAATATCAATAACAATAAAAAATAACAATAACAATAACAATAAGAAATAACAATATCAATAAGAAATAACAATAACAATAAGAAATAACAATAACAATAAGAAATAACAATAAGAAATAACATTAACAATAAGAAATAACAATAACAATAAGAAATAACAATAACAATAATAAATAACAATAACAATAACAATAAGAAATGCCAATAACAATAAGAAATTAAAATAACAAAAAGAAATAACAATAACAATAAGAAATAACAATAACAATAAGAAATAACAATAACAATAGGAAATAACAATAACAAATAACAATAACAATAAGAAATAACAATAACAATAAGAAATAACAATAACAATAAGAAATAACAATAACAATAAGAAATAACAATAACAATAAGAAATAACAATATCAATAAAAAATAACAATAACAAAAAGAAATAACAATATCAATAAGAAATAACAATAAGAAATAACAATAACAATAAGAAATAACAATAACAATAAGAAATAACAATATCAATAAAAAATAACAATAACAAAAAGAAATAACAATAACAATAATAAATAACAATAACAATAAGGAATAACAATAACAATAACAATAAGAAATACCAATAACAATAAGAAATAACAATAACAAAAAGAAATAACAATAACAATAAGAAATAACAATAACAATAAGAAATAACAATAGGAAATAACAATAACAATAAAAAATAACAATAATAATAAGAAATAACAATATCAATAAGAAATAACAATAACAATAAGAAATATCAATAACAATAGCAATAAAAAATAACAATAACAATAAGAAATATCAATATCAATAAGAAATAACAATAACAATAAGAAATAACAATAACAATAAGAAATAACAATAAGAAGTAACAATAAGAAATAACATTAACAATAAGAAATAACATTAACAATATGAAATAACAATAACAATAAGAAATAACAATAACAATAATAAATAACAATAACAATAAGGAATAACAATAACAATAATAATAAGAAATACCAATAACAATAAGAAATAACAATAACAAAAAGAAATAACAATAACAATAACAATAAGAAACAACAATAACAATAAGAAATAACAATAGGAAATAACAATAACAATAAGAAATAACAATATCAATAAGAAATAACAATAACAATAAGAAATAACAATAACAATAAGAAATAACAATAACAATAAGAAATAACAATAACAATAAGAAATAACAATAACTATAAGAAATAACAATAACAATAAGAAATAACAATATCAATAAGAAATAACAATAACAATAATAAATAAGAATAACAATAAGAAATAACAATAACAATAAGAAATAACAATAACTATAAGAAATAACAATAACAATAAGAAATAACAATAACAATAAGAAATAAAAATAACAATAAGAAATAACAATAACAATAAGAAATAACAATAACTATAAGAAACAACAATAACAATAAGAAATAACAATAACAATAATAAATAACAATAACAATAAGAAATAGCCATAACAATAAGAAATAGCAATAACAATAAGAAATAACAATAACAATAAGAAATAACAATAACAATAAGAAATAAAAATAACAAAAAGAAATAACAATAAGAAATAGCAATAACAATAAGAAATAACAATAACAGTAAGAAATAACAATAACAATAAGAAATAACAATAACAATAACAATAAAAAATAACAATAACAATAACAATACGAAATAACAATATCAATAAGAAATAACAATAACAATAAGAAATAACAATAACAATAAGAAATAACAATAAGAAATAACATTAACAATAAGAAATAACAATAACAATAAGAAATAACAATAACAATAATAAATAACAATAACAATAACAATAAGAAATGCCAATAACAATAAGAAATTAAAATAACAAAAAGAAATAACAATAACAATAAGAAATAACAATAACAATAAGAAATAACAATAACAATAGGAAATAACAATAACAAATAACAATAACAATAAGAAATAACAATAACAATAAGAAATAACAATAACAATAAGAAATAACAATAACAATAAGAAATAACAATATCAATAAAAAATAACAATAACAAAAAGAAATAACAATAACAATAAGAAATAACAATAAGAATAACAATAAGAAATAACAATAACAATAAGAAATAACAATAACAATAAGAAATAACAATATCAATAAAAAATAACAAAAAGAAATAACAATAACAATAATAAATAACAATAACAATAAGGAATAACAATAACAATAACAATAAGAAATACCAATAACAATAAGAAATAACAATAACAAAAAGAAATAACAATAACAATAAGAAATAACAATAACAATAGCAATAAAAAATAACAATAACAATAAGAAATATCAATATCAATAAGAAATAACAATAACAATAAGAAATAACAATAACAATAAGAAATAACAATAAGAAGTAACAATAAGAAATAACATTAACAATATGAAATAACAATAACAATAAGAAATAACAATAACAATAATAAATAACAATAACAATAAGGAATAACAATAACAATAATAATAAGAAATACCAATAACAATAAGAAATAACAATAACAAAAAGAAATAACAATAACAATAACAATAAGAAACAACAATAACAATAAGAAATAACAATAGGAAATAACAATAACAATAAGAAATAACAATATCAATAAGAAATAACAATAAAAATAAGAAATAACAATAACAATAAGAAATAACAATAACAATAAGAAATAACAATAACTATAAGAAATAACAATAACAATAAGAAATAACAATAACAATAAGAAATAAAAATAACAATAAGAAATAACAATAACAATAAGAAATAACAATAACTATAAGAAACAACAATAACAATAAGAAATAACAATAACAATAATAAATAACAATAACAATAAGAAATAGCAATAACAATAAGAAATAGCAATAACAATAAGAAATAACAATAACAATAAGAAATAACAATAACAATAAAAAATAACAATAACAATAGGAAATAACAATAACAATAACAATAAAAAATAACAATAACAATAACAATAAGAAATAACAATATCAATAAGAAATAACAATAAGAAATAACAATAACAATAAGAAATAACATTAACAATAAGAAATAACAATAACAATAAGAAATAACAATAACAATATTAAATAACAATAACAATAAGGAATAACAATAACAATAACAATAAGAAATGCCAATAACAATAAGAAATTAAAATAACAAAAAGATATAACAATAACAATAAGAAATAACAATAACAATAAGAAATAACAATAACAATAGGAAATAACAATAACAATAAGAAATAACAATAACAATAAGAAATAACAATAACAAATAACAATAACAATAAGAAATAACAATAACAATAAGAAATAACAATAACAATAAGAAATAACAATAAGAATAAGAAATAACAATATCAATAAAAAATAACAATAACAAAAAGAAATAACAATAACAATAAGGAATAACAATAACAATAGGAAATAACAATAACAATAATAAATAAAAATAACAATAAGAAATAACAATAACAATAAGATATAACAATAACAATAACAAATAACAATAACAATAAGAAATAACAATAACAAAAAGAAATAACAATAACAATAAGAAATAACAATAACAATAAGAAATAACAATAACAAAGAGAAATAACAATAACAATAGGTAATAACAATATCAATAAGAAATAACAATAAGAAATAACAATAACAATAAGAAATAACATTAACAATAAGAAATAACAATAACAATAAGAAATAACAATAACAATATTAAATAACAATAACAATAAGGAATAACAATAACAATAACAATAAGAAATGCCAATAACAATAAGAAATTAAAATAACAAAAAGATATAACAATAACAATAAGAAATAACAATAACAATAAGAAATAACAATAACAATAGGAAATAACAATAACAATAAGAAATAACAATAACAATAAGAAATAACAATAACAAATAACAATAACAATAAGAAATAACAATAACAATAAGAAATAACAATAACAATAAGAAATAACAATAAGAATAAGAAATAACAATATCAATAAAAAATAACAATAACAAAAAGAAATAACAATAACAATAAGAAATAACAATAACAATAAGGAATAACAATAACAATAGGAAATAACAATAACAATAATAAATAAAAATAACAATAAGAAATAACAATAACAATAAGAAATAACAATAACAATAACAAATAACAATAACAATAAGAAATAACAATAACAAAAAGAAATAACAATAACAATAAGAAATAACAATAACAATAAGAAATAACAATAACAAAGAGAAATAACAATAACAATAGGTAATAACAATAACAATAAGAAATAACAATAACATTAAGAAATAACAATAACAATAAGAAATAACAATAACAATAAGAAATAGCAATAACAAGAAGAAATAACAATATCAATAAAAAATAACAATAACAAAAAGAAATAACAATAACAATAAGAAATAACAATAACAATAAGAAATAACAATAACAAAAAGAAATAACAATAACAATAAGAAATAACAATAGGAAATAACAATAACAATAAGAAATAACAATAACAATAAGAAATAACAATATCAATAAGAAATAACAATAACAATAAGAAATAACAATAACAAAAAGAAATAACAATAACAATAAGAAATAACAATAACAATAAGAAATAACAATAGGAAATAACAATAACAATAAGAAATAACAATATCAATAAAAAATTACAATAACATTAAGAAATAACAATAACAATAAGAAATAACAATAACAAAAACAATAAAAAATAACAATAACAATAAGAAATAACAATATCAATAAGAAATAACAATAACAATAAGAAATAACAATAAGAAGTAACAATAAGAAATAACATTAACAATAAGAAATAACAATAACAATAAGAAATAACAATAACAATAATAAATAACAATAACAATAAGGAATAACAATAACAATAACAATAAGAAATACCAATAACAATAAGAAATAACAAAAAGAAATAACAATAACAATAACAATAACAATAAGAAAGAGCAATAACAATAAGAAATAACAATAGGAAATAACAATAACAAAAAGAAATAACAATAACAATATGAAATAACAATAAGAAATAATATTAACAATAAGAAATAACATTAACAATAAGAAATAACAATAACAATAAGAAATAACAATAACAATAATAAATAACAATAACAATAAGGAATAACAATAACAATAACAATAAGAAATAACAATAACAATAAGAAATAACAATAACTATAAGAAATAACAATAACAATAAGAAATAACAATAACAATAAGAAATTAAAATAACAATAAGAAATAACAATAACAATAAGAAATAACAATAACTATAAGAAACAACAATAACAATAAGGAATAACAATAAGAAATAACAATAACAATAATAAATAACAATAACAATAAGGAATAGCAATAACAATAAGAAATAGCAATAACAATAAGAAATAACAATAACAATAAGAAATAACAATAACAATAAACAATAACAATAAGAAATAACAATAACAATAACAATAAGAATCAACAATAACAATAGGAAATAACAATAACAAAAATAAATAACAATAACAATAGGAAATAACAATAACAATAAGAAATAACAATAACAATAAGAAATAACAATACCAATAAGAAATAACAATTACAATAAGAAATAACAATAACAATAAGAAATAGCAATAACAATAAGAAATAACAATAACAATAAGAAATAAGAATAACAATAAGAAATAACAATAACATTAAAAAATAACAATAACAATAAGAAATAATATCAATAAGTAATAACAATAACAAAAAGAAATAACAATAACAAAAAGAAATAACAATAACAATAAGAAATAACAATAACAATAAGAAATAACAATAACAATGAGAAATAACAATAACAATAAGAAATAACAATAACAATAAGAAATAACAATAACAATAACAATAACAATAAGAAATAACAATAACAATAGGAAATAACAATAACAATAAGAAATAACAATAACAATAAGAAATAACAATAACAATAAGAAATAACAATAACAAAAAGAAATAACAATAACAATAAGAAATAACAATAACAATAAGAAATAACAATAACAATAACAATAAGAATCAACAATAACAATAGGAAATAACAATAACAATAGGAAATAACAATAACAATAAGAAATAACTATAACAATAAGAAATAACAATAATAATAAGAAATAACAATAACAATAAGAAATAACAATAACAATAAGAAATAACAATAACAATAGGAAATAACAATAACAATAATAAATAACAATAACAATAAGAAATAACATAAACAATAAGAAATAACAATAACAATAAGAAAAAGCAATAACAATAAGAAATAACAATAACAATAAAAAATAACAATAACTATAAGAAATAACAAGAAAAATAACAATAATAAATAACAATAACAATAGGAAATAACAATAACTATAAGAAATAACAATAACAGTAAGAAATAACAATAACAATAAGAAATAACAATAACAATAAGAAATAACAATAACAATAAGAAATAACAATAACAATAAAAATAACAATAACAATAAGAAATAACAATAACAATAAGAAATAACAATAACAATAAGAAATAACAATAAGAAATAACAAAAACAATAAGAAATAACAATAACAATAAGAAATAACAATAACAATAACAAATAACAATAACAATAAGAAATAACAATAACAATTACAATAAGAATGAACAATAACAATAACAATAAGAAATAACAACAAGAAAAAGAAATAACAATAACAATAAGAAATAACAATATCAATAAAAAATAACAATAACAAAAAAAATAACAATAACAATAAGAAATAACAATAACAATTGGAAATAACAATAACAATAATAAATAAAAATAACAATAAGAAATAACAATAACAATAAGAAATAACAATAACAAAAAGAAATAACAATAACAATAAGAAATAACAATAACAATAAAAAATAACAATAACAAAAAGAAATAACAATAACAATAGGAAATAACAATAACAATAAGAAATAACAATAACATTAAGAAATAACAATAACAATAAGAAATAACAATTACAATAAGAAATAACAATAACAATAAGAAATAACAATATCAATAAAAAATAACAATAACAAGAAGAAATAACAATAACAATAATAAATAAAAATAACAATAAGAAGTAACAATAAGAATAAGAAATAACAATAACAATAAGAAATAACAATAACAATAAGAAAGAACAATAACAATAAGAAATAATAATAACAATAAGAAATAAAAATAACAATAAAAATAACAATCACAATAAGAAATAACATTAACAATAAGAAACAACAATAACAATAAGAAATAACAATAACAATAAGAAATAACAATAACAATAAGAAAGAACAATAACAATAAGAAATAACAATAACAATGAGAAATAACAATAACAATAAGAAATAACAATAACAATAAGAAATAACAATAACAATAAGAAATAACAATAACAATAAAAAATAACAATAACAATAAGAAATAACAATAACAATAAGAAATAACAATATTAATAAGAAATAACAATAACAATAACAATAAGAATTAACAATAAGAAATAACAATAACAATAAGAAATAACAATCACAATAAGAAATAACAATAACAATAAGAGACAACAATAACAATAAGAAATAACAATAACAATAAGAAATAACAATAACAATAAGAAATAACATTAACAATAAAAAATAACAATAACAATAAGAAATAACAATAACATTAAGAAATAACAATATTAATAAGAAATAACAATAACAATAAGAAATAACAATAACAATAAGAAATAACAATAACAATAAGAAATATCAATAACAATGAGAATTAACAATAAGAAATAACAATAACAATATCAATAAGAAAAAACAATAACAATAAGAAATAACATTAACAATAAGAAATAACAATAACAATAAGAAATAACATTAACAATAATAAATAACAATAACAATAAGGAATAACAATAAGTAATAACAATAACAATAGGAAATAACAATAACAATAAGAAATAACAATAACAATAAGAAATAACAATAACAATAAGAAATAACAATAACAATAAGAAATAACAATAACAATAAAAAATAACAATAACAATAAGAAATAACAATAACAATAAGAAATAAAAATAACAATAAGAACTAACAATAAGAATAAGAAATAACAATAACAATAAGAAATTACAATAACAATAAGAAATAACAATAACAATAAGAAATAAAAATAACAAAAAGAAATAACAATAACAATAGAAAATAACAATAAGAATAAGAAATAACAATAACATTAAGAAATAACAATAACAATAAGAAATAACAATAACCATAAGAAATAACAATAACAATAAGAAATAACAATAACAATAAGAAATAACAATAACAATAAGAAATAACATTAACAATAAGAAATAACAATAACATTAAGAAATAACAATAACAATAATAAAAAACAATAACAATAAGGAATAACAATAACAATAACCATAAGAAATACCAATAACAATAAGAAATTAAAATACCAAAAAGAAATAACAATAACAATAGGAAATAACAATAATAATAAGAAATAAAAATAACAATAAGAAATAACAATAACAATAAGAAATAACAATAACAATACGAAATAACAATAACAATAAGAAATAACAATAACAATAAAAATAACAATAACAATAAGAAATAACAATAACAATAAGAAATAACAATAAGAAATAACAATAACAATAAGAAATAACAATAACAATAAGAAATAACAATAACAATAAGAAATAACAATAAGAAATAACAATAACAATAAGAAATAACAAAAACAATAAGAAATAACAATAACAATAAGAAATAACAATAACAATAACAAATAACAATAACAATAAGAAATAACAATAACAATTACAATAAGAATGAACAATAACAATAACAATAAGAAATAACAACAAGAAAAAGAAATAACAATAACAATAACAATAAGAAATAACAATATCAATAAAAAATAACAATAACAAAAAAAATAACAATAACAATAAGAAATAACAATAACAATAAGAAATAACAATAACAATTGGAAATAACAATAACAATAATAAATAAAAATAACAATAAGAAATAACAATAACAATAAGAAATAACAATAACAATAAAAAATAACAATAACAATAAGAAATAACAATAACAAAAAGAAATAACAATAACAATAAGAAATAACAATAACAATAAGAAATAACAATAACAAAAAGAAATAACAATAACAATAGGAAATAACAATAACAATAAGAAATAACAATAACATTAAGAAATAACAATAACAATAAGAAATAACAATAACAATAAGAAATAACAATAACAATAAGAAATAACAATAACAATAAGAAATAACAATAACAAGAAGAAATAACAATAACAATAATAAATAAAAATAACAATAAGAAATAACAATAAGAATAAGAAATAACAATAACAATAAGAAATAACAATAACAATAAGAAAGAACAATATCAATAAGAAATAACAATAACAATAAGAAATAACAATAACAATAAGAAATAACAATAACAATAAGAAATAACAATAACAATAAGAAATAACAATAACAATAAGTAATAACAATAACAATAAGAAATAACAATAACAATAAGAAATAACAATAACAATAAGGAAGAACAATAACAATAAAAATAAGAAATAACAATAACAATAAGAAATAACAATAACAATAAGAAATAACAATAACAATAAAAAATAACAATAACAATAAGAAATAACAATAACAATAAGAAATAACAATATCAATAAGAAATAACAATAACAATAAGAAATAACAATAACAATAAGAAATAACAATAATAAATAACAATAACAATAAGAAATAACAATAACAATAAGAAATAACAACAACAAAAAGAAATAACAATAACAATAAGAAATAACAATACCAATAAGAAATAACAATAACAATAACAATAAGAAATAACAATATCAATAAGAAATAACAATAACAATAAATAATAACAATAACAATAAGAAATAACAATAACAATAAGAAATAACAATAACAATAAGGAAGAACAATAACAATAAAAATAAGAAATAACAATAACAATAAGAAATAACAATAACAATAAGAAATAACAATAACAATAAAAAATAACAATAACAATAAGAAATAACAATAACAATAAGAAATAACAATATCAATAAGAAATAACAATAACAATAAGAAATAACAATAACAATAAGAAATAACAATAACAATAAGAAGTAACAATAACAATAAGAAATAACAACAACAAAAAGAAATAACAATAACAATAAGAAATAACAATACCAATAAGAAATAACAATAACACTAAGAAATAACAATAACAAAAAGAAATAACAATAACAATAGGAAATAACAATAACAATAAGAAATAACAATAACAATAGGAAATAACAATAACAATAAGAAATAACAATAACAATAAGAAATAACAATAACAATAAGAAATAACAATAACAATAAGAAATAACAATAACAATAAGAAATAACAATAACAATAGGAAATAACAATAACAATAAGAAATAACAATAACAATAAGAAATAACAATAAAAATAAGAAATAACAATAACAATAAAAAATAACAATAACAATAAGAAATAACAATAACAATTGGAAATAACAATAACAATAAGAAATAACAATAACAATAATAAATAACAATAACAATAAGAAATACCAATAACAATAAGAAATAACAATAACCATAAGAAATAACAATAACAATAAGAAATAACAATAACAATAAGAAATAACAGTAACAATAAGAAATAACAATAAGAATAAGAATTAACAATAACAATAAGAAATAACAATAACAATAAGGAAGACCAATAACAATAAGAAATAACAATGACAATAAGAAATAACAATAACAATAAGAAATAGCAATAACAATAAGAAATAACAATAACAATAAGAAATAACAATAAGAAATACCAATAACAATAAGAAATAACAATAACAATAACAATAAAAAATACCAATAACAATAAGAAATAACAATAACAATAAAAAATAACAATAACAATAAGAAATAAGAATATCAATAAGAAATAACAATAACAATAAGAAATAACAATAAGAAATAACAATAACAATAAGGAATAACAGTTGTTATTGTTATTCCTTATTCTTATTGTTATAAGAAATACCAATAACAATAAGAAATAACAATAACAAAAAGAAATAACAATAACAATAAGAAATAACAATAACAATAAGAAATAACAATAGGAAATAACAATAACAATAAGAAATAACAATAACAATAAAAAATAACAATAACAATAAGAAATAACAATATCAATAAGAAATAACAATAACAATAAGTAATAACAATAACAATAAGATATAACAATAACAATAAGAAATAACAATAACAATAAAAAATAACAATAACAATAACAATAAAAAATAACAATATCAATAAGAAATAACAATAACAATAAGAAATAACAATAACAATATGAAATAACAATAAGAAATAATATTAACAATAAGAAATAACAATAACAATAAGAAATAACAATAACAATAATAAATAACAATAACAATAAGGAATAACAATAACCATAACAATAAGAAATACCAATAACAATAAGAAATAACAATAACAAAAAGAAATAACAATAACAATAAGAAATGACAATAACAATAAGAAATAACAATAGGAAATAACAATAACAATAAGAAATAACAATATCAATAAAAAATTACAATAACAATAAGAAATAACAATAACAATAAGAAATAACAATAACAATAACAATAAAAAATAACAATAACAATAAGAAATAACAATAACAATAAGAAATAACAATAAGAAGTAACAATAAGAAATAACAATAACAATAAGAAATAACAATAACAATAATAAATAACAATAACAATAAGGAATAACAATAACAATAAGAAATACCAATAACAATAAGAAATAACAATAACAAAAAGAAATAACAATAACAATAACAATAAGAAAGAACAATATCAATAAGAAATAACAATAGAAAATAACAATAACAAAAAGAAATAACAATAACAATAAGAAATAACAATAACAATAAGAAATAACAATATCAATAAGAAATAACAATAACAATAAGAAATAACAATAACTATAAGAAACAACATTAACAATAAGAAACAACAATAACAATAAGAAATAACAATAAGAAATAACAATAACAATAAGAAATAGCAATAACAATAAGAAATAGCAATAACAATAAGAAATACCAATAACAATAAGAAATAACAATAACAATAAGAAATAACAATAAGAATAAGAAATAACAATAACAATAAGAAATAGCAATAACAATACGAAATAACAATAACAGTAGGAAATAACAATAAGAAATAACAATAACAATAAGAAATAACAATACCAATAAGAAATAACAATTACAATAAGAAATAACAATAACAATAAGAAATAGCAATAACAATAAGAAATAACAATAACAATAAGAAATAACAATAACAATAAGAAATAACAATAACATTAAAAAATAACAATAACAATAAGAAATAACAATATCAATAAGAAATAACAATAACAATAAGAAATAACAATAACAATAAGAAATAACAATAACCATAAGAAATAACAATAACAATAACAATAAGAAATAACAATAACAATAACAATAAGAAATAACAATAACAAAAATAAATAACAATAAGAAATAACAATAACAATAAGAAATAACAATAACAATGAGAAATAACAATAACAATAAGAAATAACAATAACAATAAGAAATAACAATAACAATAGGAAATAACAATAACAGTAAGAAATAACAATAACAATAAGAAATAACAATAACAATAAGAAATAACAATAACAATAAGAAATAACAATAAAAATAAGAAATAACAATAACAATAAAAATAAGAATCAACAATAACAATAAGAAATAACAATAACAAAAATAAATAACAATAACAATAGGAAATAACAATAACAATAAGAAATAACTATAACAATAAGAAATAACAATAACAATAAGAAATAACAATAGCAATAAGAAATAACAATAACAATAAGAAATAACAATAACAATAGGAAATAACAATAACAATAATAAATAACAATAACAATAAAAAATAACATAAACAATAAGAAATAACAATAACAGTAAGAAATAACAATAACAATAAGAAAAAGCAATAACAATAAGAAATAACAATAACATTAAGAAATAACAATAACAATAAAAAATAACAATAACTATAAGAAATAACAAGAACAATAACAATAATAAATAACAATAACAATAGGAAATAACAATATCAATAAGAAATAACAATAACAATAAGAAATAACTATAAGAAATAACAATAACAATAAGAAATAACAATAACAATAACAATAACAATAACAATAAGAAATAACAATAACAATAAGAAATAACAATAACAATAAGAAATAACAATAAAAATAAGAAATAACAATAACAATAAGAAATAACAATAACAAATAACAATAACAATAAGAAATAACAATAACAATAAGAAATAACAATAACAATGAGAAATAACAATAACAATAAGAAATAACAATAACAATAAGAAATAACAATATCAATAAAAAATAACAATAACAAAAAGAAATAACAATATCAATAAGAAATAACAATAACAATAAGAAATAAAAATAACAATAAGAAATAACAATAACAATAAGAAATAACAATAACAATAAGAAATAACAATAACAAATAACAATAACAATAAGAAATAACAATAACAATAAGAAATAACAATAACAATAAGAAATAACAATAACAATAAGAAATAACAATAACAATAAGAAATAACAATAACAATAAGAAATATCAATAACAAAAAGAAATAACAATAACAATAAAAAATAACAATAACAATAAGAAATAACAATAGGAAATAACAATAACAATAAAAAATAACAATAACAATAAGAAATAACAATAACAATAAGAAATAACAATAACAATAAGAAATAACAATAACAAAAAGAAATAACAATAACAATAGCAATAAAAAATAACAATAACATTAAGAAATAACAATAACAATAAGAAATAACAATAAGAATAAGAAATAACAATAAGAAGTAACAATAAGAAATAACATTAACAATAAGAAATAACATTAACAATATGAAATAACAATAACAATAAGAAATAACAATAACAATAAGGAATAACAATAACAATAACAATAAGAAATACCAATAACAATAAGAAATAACAATAACAAAAAGAAATAACAATAACAATAACAATAAGAAACAACAATAACAATAAGAAATAACAATAGGAAATAACAATAACAAAAAGAAATAACAATAACAATAAGAAATAACAATAACAATAAGAAATAACAATAACAATAACAATAAAAAATAACAATAACAATAACAATAAGAAATAACAATATCAATAAGAAATAACAATAACAATAAAAAATAACAATAACAATAAGAAATAACATTAACAATAAGAAATAACAATAACAATAAGAAATAACAATAACAATAATAAATAACAATAACAATAAGGAATAACAATAACAATAAGAAATGCCAATAACAATAAGAAATTAAAATAACAAAAAGAAATAACAATAACAATAAGAAATAACAATAACAATAAGAACTAACAATATCAATAAAAAATAACAATAACAAAAAGAAATAACAATATCAATAAGAAATAACAATAACAATAAGAAATAACAATAACAATAAGAAATAACAATAACAATAAGAAATAACAATAACAATAAGAAATAACAATAACAATAAGAAATAACAATAACAATAAGAAATAACATTAACAATAAGAAATAACAATAACAATAAGAAATAACAATAACAATAAGAAATAACAATATCAATAAAAAATAACAATAACAAAAAGAAATAACAATAACAATAAGAAATAACAATAACAATAAGAAATAACAATAACAATAAGAAATAACAACAACAAAAAGAAATAACAATAACAATAAGAAATAACAATACCAATAAGAAATAACAATAACAATAACACTAAGAAATAACAATAACAAAAAGAAATAACAATAACAATAGGAAATAACAATAACAATAAGAAATAACAATAACAATAGGAAATAACAATAACAATAAGAAATAACAATAACAATAAGAAATAACAATAACAATAAGAAATAACAATAACAATAAGAAATAACAATAACAATAAGAAATAACAATAACAATAGGAAATAACAATAACAATAAGAAATAACAATAACAATAAGAAATAACAATAAAAATAAGAAATAACAATAACAATAAAAAATAACAATAACAACAAGAAATAACAATAAGAAATAACAATAACAATTGGAAATAACAATAACAATAAGAAATAACAATAACAATAATAAATAACAATAACAATAAGAAATACCAATAACAATAAGAAATAACAATAACCATAAGAAATAACAATAACAATAAGAAATAACAATAACAATAAGAAATAACAGTAACAATAAGAAATAACAATAAGAATAAGAATTAACAATAACAATAAGAAATAACAATAACAATAAGGAAGACCAATAACAATAAGAAATAACAATGACAATAAGAAATAACAATAACAATAAGAAATAGCAATAACAATAAGAAATAACAATAACAATAAGAAATAACAATAACAATAAGAAATACCAATAACAATAAGAAATAACAATAACAATAACAATAAAAAATACCAATAACAATAAGAAATAACAATAACAATTAAAAATAACAATAACAATAAGAAATAAGAATATCAATAAGAAATAACAATAACAATAAGAAATAACAATAAGAAATAACAATAACAATAAGGAATAACAATTGTTATTGCAATAACAATAAAAAATAACAATATCAATAAGAAATAACAATAACAATAAGAAATAACAATAACAATATGAAATAACAATAAGAAATAATATTAACAATAAGAAATAACAATAACAATAAGAAATAACAATAACAATAATAAATAACAATAACAATAAGGAATAGCAATAACCATAACAATAAGAAATACCAATAACAATAAGAAATAACAATAACAAAAAGAAATAACAATAACAATAAGAAATGACAATAACAATAAGAAATAACAATAGGAAATAACAATAACAATAAGAAATAACAATATCAATAAAAAATTACAATAACAATAAGAAATAACAATAACAATAAGAAATAACAATAACAATAACAATAAAAAATAACAATAACAATAAGAAATAACAATAACAATAAGAAATAACAATAAGAAGTAACAATAAGAAATAACAATAACAATAAGAAATAACAATAACAATAATAAATAACAATAACAATAAGGAATAACAATAACAATAAGAAATACCAATAACAATAAGAAATAACAATAACAAAAAGAAATAACAATAACAATAACAATAAGAAAGAACAATATCAATAAGAAATAACAATAGAAAATAACAATAACAAAAAGAAATAACAATAACAATAAGAAATAACAATAACAATAAGAAATAACAATATCAATAAGAAATAACAATAACAATAAGAAATAACAATAACTATAAGAAACAACATTAACAATAAGAAACAACAATAACAATAAGAAATAACAATAAGAAATAACAATAACAATAAGAAATAGCAATAACAATAAGAAATAGCAATAACAATAAGAAATACCAATAACAATAAGAAATAACAATAACAATAAGAAATAACAATAACAATAAGAAATAACAATAACAATAAGAAATAGCAATAACAATACGAAATAACAATAACAGTAGGAAATAACAATAAGAAATAACAATAACAATAAGAAATAACAATACCAATAAGAAATAACAATTACAATAAGAAATAACAATAACAATAAGAAATAGCAATAACAATAAGAAATAACAATAACAATAAGAAATAACAATAACAATAAGAAATAACAATAACATTAAAAAATAACAATAACAATAAGAAATAACAATATCAATAAGAAATAACAATAACAATAAGAAATAACAATAACAATAAGAAATAACAATAACCATAAGAAATAACAATAACAATAACAATAAGAAATAACAATAACAATAACAATAAGAAATAACAATAACAAAAATAAATAACAATAAGAAATAACAATAACAATAAGAAATAACAATAACAATGAGAAATAACAATAACAATAAGAAATAACAATAACAATAAGAAATAACAATAACAATAGGAAATAACAATAACAGTAAGAAATAACAATAACAATAAGAAATAACAATAACAATAAGAAATAACAATAACAATAAGAAATAACAATAAAAATAAGAAATAACAATAACAATAAAAATAAGAATCAACAATAACAATAAGAAATAACAATAACAAAAATAAATAACAATAACAATAGGAAATAACAATAACAATAAGAAATAACTATAACAATAAGAAATAACAATAACAATAAGAAATAACAATAGCAATAAGAAATAACAATAACAATAAGAAATAACAATAACAATAGGAAATAACAATAACAATAATAAATAACAATAACAATAAGAAATAACATAAACAATAAGAAATAACAATAACAGTAAGAAATAACAATAACAATAAGAAAAAGCAATAACAATAAGAAATAACAATAACATTAAGAAATAACAATAACAATAAAAAATAACAATAACTATAAGAAATAACAAGAACAATAACAATAATAAATAACAATAACAATAGGAAATAACAATATCAATAAGAAATAACAATAACAATAAGAAATAACTATAAGAAATAACAATAACAATAAGAAATAACAATAACAATAACAATAAGAAATAACAATAACAATAACAATAAAAATTAACAATAACAATAACAATAAGAAATAACAATAACAATAAGAAATAACAATAACAATAAGAAATAACAATAACAATAAGAAATAACAATAACAAATAACAATAACAATAAGAAATAACAATAACAATAAGAAATAACAATAACAATGAGAAATAACAATAACAATAAGAAATAACAATAACAATAAGAAATAACAATATCAATAAAAAATAACAATAACAAAAAGAAATAACAATATCAATAAGAAATAACAATAACAATAAGAAATAAAAATAACAATAAGAAATAACAATAACAATAAGAAATAACAATAACAATAAGAAATAACAATAACAAATAACAATAACAATAAGAAATAACAATAACAATAAGAAATAACAATAACAATAAGAAATAACAATAACAATAAGAAATAACAATAACAATAAGAAATAACAATAACAATAAGAAATATCAATAACAAAAAGAAATAACAATAACAATAAAAAATAACAATAACAATAAGAAATAACAATAGGAAATAACAATAACAATAAAAAATAACAATAACAATAAGAAATAACAATATCAATAAGAAATAACAATAACAATAAGAAATAACAATAACAATAAGAAATAACAATAACAAAAAGAAATAACAATAACAATAGCAATAAAAAATAACAATAACATTAAGAAATAACAATAACAATAAGAAATAACAATAAGAATAAGAAATAACAATAAGAAGTAACAATAAGAAATAACATTAACAATAAGAAATAACATTAACAATATGAAATAACAATAACAATAAGAAATAACAATAACAATAAGGAATAACAATAAAAATAACAATAAGAAATACCAATAACAATAAGAAATAACAATAACAAAAAGAAATAACAATAACAATAACAATAAGAAACAACAATAACAATAAGAAATAACAATAGGAAATAACAATAACAAAAAGAAATAACAATAACAATAAGAAATAACAATATCAATAAAAAATAACAATAACAATAAGAAATAACAATAACAATAAGAAATAACAATAACAATAAGAAATAAGAATAACTATAAGAAATAACAATAACAATAAGAAATAACAATAACAATAAGAAATAAAAATAACAATAAGAAATAACAATAACAATAAGAAATAACAATAACTATAAGAAACAACAATAACAATAAGAAATAACAATAACAATAACAATAAGAAATAGCAATAACAATAAGAAATAACAATAACAATATGAAATAACAATAACAATAAGAAATAGCAATAACAATAAGAAATAACAATAACAGTAAGAAATAACAATAACAATAAGAAATAACAATAACAATAAGAAATAACAATAACAATAACAATAAAAAATAACAATAACAATAACAATAAGAAATAACAATATCAATAAGAAATAACAATAACAATAAAAAATAACAATAACAATAAGAAATAACATTAACAATAAGAAATAACAATAACAATAAGAAATAACAATAACAATAATAAATAACAATAACAATAAGGAATAACAATAACAATAAGAAATGCCAATAACAATAAGAAATTAAAATAACAAAAAGAAATAACAATAACAATAAGAACTAACAATATCAATAAAAAATAACAATAACAAAAAGAAATAACAATATCAATAAGAAATAACAATAACAATAAGAAATAACAATAACAATAAGAAATAACAATAACAATAAGAAATAACAATAACAATAAGAAATAACAATAACAATAAGAAATAACAATAACAATAAGAAATAACATTAACAATAAGAAATAACAATAACAATAAGAAATAACAATAACAATAAGAAATAACAATATCAATAAAAAATAACAATAACAAAAAGAAATAACAATAACAATAAGAAATAACAATAACAATAAGAAATAACAATAACAATAAGAAATAACAACAACAAAAAGAAATAACAATAACAATAAGAAATAACAATACCAATAAGAAATAACAATAACAATAACACTAAGAAATAACAATAACAAAAAGAAATAACAATAACAATAGGAAATAACAATAACAATAAGAAATAACAATAACAATAGGAAATAACAATAACAATAAGAAATAACAATAACAATAAGAAATAACAATAACAATAAGAAATAACAATAACAATAAGAAATAACAATAACAATAGGAAATAACAATAACAATAAGAAATAACAATAACAATAAGAAATAACAATAAAAATAAGAAATAACAATAACAATAAAAAATAACAATAACAATAAGAAATAACAATAAGAAATAACAATAACAATTGGAAATAACAATAACAATAAGAAATAACAATAACAATAATAAATAACAATAACAATAAGAAATACCAATAACAATAAGAAATAACAATAACCATAAGAAATAACAATAACAATAAGAAATAACAATAACAATAAGAAATAACAGTAACAATAAGAAATAACAATAAGAATAAGAATTAACAATAACAATAAGAAATAACAATAACAATAAGGAAGACCAATAACAATAAGAAATAACAATGACAATAAGAAATAACAATAACAATAAGAAATAGCAATAACAATAAGAAATAACAATAACAATAAGAAATAACAATAACAATAAGAAATACCAATAACAATAAGAAATAACAATAACAATAACAATAAAAAATACCAATAACAATAAGAAATAACAATAACAATTAAAAATAACAATAACAATAAGAAATAAGAATATCAATAAGAAATAACAATAACAATAAGAAATAACAATAAGAAATAACAATAACAATAAGGAATAACAATTGTTATTGTTATTCCTTATTCTTATTGTTATAAGAAATACCAATAACAATAAGAAATAACAATAACAAAAAGAAATAACAATAACAATAAGAAATAACAATAACAATAAGAAATAACAATAGGAAATAACAATAACAATAAGAAATAACAATAACAATAAAAAATAACAATAACAATAAGAAATAACAATATCAATAAGAAATAACAATAACAATAAGTAATAACAATAACAATAAGATATAACAATAACAATAAGAAATAACAATAACAATAACAATAACAATAAAAAATAACAATATCAATAAGAAATAACAATAACAATAAGAAATAACAATAACAATATGAAATAACAATAAGAAATAATATTAACAATAAGAAATAACAATAACAATAAGAAATAACAATAACAATAATAAATAACAATAACAATAAGGAATAACAATAACCATAACAATAAGAAATAACAATAACAAAAAGAAATAACAATAACAATAAGAAATGACAATAACAATAAGAAATAACAATAGGAAATAACAATAACAATAAGAAATAACAATATCAATAAAAAATTACAATAACAATAAGAAATAACAATAACAATAAGAAATAACAATAACAATAACAATAAAAAATAACAATAACAATAAGAAATAACAATAACAATAAGAAATAACAATAAGAAGTAACAATAAGAAATAACAATAACAATAAGAAATAACAATAACAATAATAAATAACAATAACAATAAGGAATAACAATAACAATAAGAAATACCAATAACAATAAGAAATAACAATAACAAAAAGAAATAACAATAACAATAACAATAAGAAAGAACAATATCAATAAGAAATAACAATAGAAAATAACAATAACAAAAAGAAATAACAATAACAATAAGAAATAACAATAACAATAAGAAATAACAATATCAATAAGAAATAACAATAACAATAAGAAATAACAATAACTATAAGAAACAACATTAACAATAAGAAACAACAATAACAATAAGAAATAACAATAAGATATAACAATAACAATAAGAAATAGCAATAACAATAAGAAATAGCAATAACAATAAGAAATACCAATAACAATAAGAAATAACAATAACAATAAGAAATAACAATAACAATAAGAAATAACAATAACAATAAGAAATAGCAATAACAATACGAAATAACAATAACAGTAGGAAATAACAATAAGAAATAACAATACCAATAAGAAATAACAATTACAATAAGAAATAACAATAACAATAAGAAATAGCAATAACAATAAGAAATAACAATAACAATAAGAAATAACAATAACAATAAGAAATAACAATAACATTAAAAAATAACAATAACAATAAGAAATAACAATATCAATAAGAAATAACAATAACAATAAGAAATAACAATAACAATAAGAAATAACAATAACCATAAGAAATAACAATAACAATAACAATAAGAAATAACAATAACAATAACAATAAGAAATAACAATAACAAAAATAAATAACAATAAGAAATAACAATAACAATGAGAAATAACAATAACAATAAGAAATAACAATAACAATAAGAAATAACAATAACAATAGGAAATAACAATAACAGTAAGAAATAACAATAACAATAAGAAATAACAATAACAATAAGAAATAACAATAACAATAAGAAATAACAATAACAATAAAAATAAGAATCAACAATAACAATAAGAAATAACAATAACAAAAATAAATAACAATAACAATAGGAAATAACAATAACAATAAGAAATAACTATAACAATAAGAAATAACAATAACAATAAGAAATAACAATAGCAATAAGAAATAACAATAACAATAAGAAATAACAATAACAATAGGAAATAACAATAACAATAATAAATAACAATAACAATAAGAAATAACATAAACAATAAGAAATAACAATAACAGTAAGAAATAACAATAACAATAAGAAAAAGCAATAACAATAAGAAATAACAATAACATTAAGAAATAACAATAACAATAAAAAATAACAATAACTATAAGAAATAACAAGAACAATAACAATAATAAATAACAATAACAATAGGAAATAACAATATCAATAAGAAATAACAATAACAATAAGAAATAACTATAAGAAATAACATTAACAATAAGAAATAACAATAACAATAACAATAAGAAATAACAATAACAATAACAATAAAAATTAACAATAACAATAACAATAAGAAATAACAATAACAATAAGAAATAACAATAACAATAAGAAATAACAATAACAAATAACAATAACAATAAGAAATAACAATAACAATAAGAAATAACAATAACAATGAGAAATAACAATAACAATAAGAAATAACAATAACAATAAGAAATAACAATATCAATAAAAAATAACAATAACAAAAAGAAATAACAATATCAATAAGAAATAACAATAACAATAAGAAATAAAAATAACAATAAGAAATAACAATAACAATAAGAAATAACAATAACAATAAGAAATAACAATAACAAATAACAATAACAATAAGAACTAACAATAACAATAAGAAATAACAATAACAATAAGAAATAACAATAACAATAAGAAATAACAATAACAATAAGAAATAACAATAACAATAAAAAATAACAATAACAATAAGAAATAACAATAGGAAATAACAATAACAATAAAAAATAACAATAACAATAAGAAATAACAATATCAATAAGAAATAACAATAACAATAAGAAATAACAATAACAATAAGAAATAACAATAACAAAAAGAAATAACAATAACAATAGCAATAAAAAATAACAATAACATTAAGAAATAACAATAACAATAAGAAATAACAATAACAATAAGGAATAACAATAACAATAACAATAAGAAATACCAATAACAATAAGATATAACAATAACAAAAAGAAATAACAATAACAATAAGAAATAACATTAACAATATGAAATAACAATAACAATAAGAAATAACAATAACAATAAGGAATAACAATAACAATAACAATAAGAAATACCAATAACAATAAGATATAACAATAACAAAAAGAAATAACAATAACAATAACAATAAGAAACAACAATAACAATAAGAAATAACAATAGGAAATAACAATAACAAAAAGAAATAACAATAACAATAAGAAATAACAATATCAATAAAAAATAACAATAACAATAAGAAATAACAATAACAATAAGAAATAACAATAACAATAAGAAATAACAATAACTATAAGAAATAACAATAACAATAAGAAATAACAATAACAATAAGAAATAAAAATAACAATAAGAAATAACAATAACAATAAGAAATAACAATAACTATAAGAAACAACAATAACAATAAGAAATAACAATAACAATAACAATAAGAAATAGCAATAACAATAAGAAATAACAATAACAATATGAAATAACAATAACAATAAGAAATAACAATAACAAAAAGAAATAACAATAACAATAAGAAATAGCAATAACAATAAGAAATAACAATAACAGTAAGAAATAACAATAACAATAAGAAATAACAATAACAATAAGAAATAACAATAACAATAACAATAAAAAATAACAATAACAATAACAATAAGAAATAACAATATCAATAAGAAATGACAATAACAATAAAAAATAACAATAACAATAAGAAATAACATTAACAATAAGAAATAACAATAACAATAAGAAATAACAATAACAATAATAAATAACAATAACAATAAGGAATAACAATAACAATAAGAAATGCCAATAACAATAAGAAATTAAAATAACAAAAAGAAATAACAATAACCATAAGAAATAACAATAACAATAAGAACTAACAATATCAATAAAAAATAACAATAACAAAAAGAAATAACAATATCAATAAGAAATAACAATAACAATAAGAAATAACAATAACAATAAGAAATAACAATAACAATAAGAAATAACAATAACAATAAGAAATAACAATAACAATAAGAAATAACAATAACAATAAGAAATAACATTAACAATAAGAAATAACAATAACAATAAGAAATAACAATAACAATAAGAAATAACAATATCAATAAAAAATAACAATAACAAAAAGAAATAACAATAACAATAATAAATAACAATAACAATAACGAATAACAATAACAATAACAATAAGAAATACCAATAACAATAAGAAATAACAATAACAAAAATAAATAACAATAACAATAAGAAATAACAATAACACTAAGAAAAAACAATAGGAAATAACAATAACAATAAAAAATAACAATAACAATAAGAAATAACAATATCAATAAGAAATAACAATAACAATAAGAAATAGCAATAAGAATAAGAAATAACAATAACAATAGCAATAAAAAATAACAATAGCAATAAGAAATAACAATATCAATAAGAAATAACAATAACAATAAGAAATAACAATAACAATAAGAAGTAACAATAAGAAATAACATTAACAATAAGAAATAACATTAACAATATGAAATAACAATAACAATAAGAAATAACAATAACAATAATAAATAACAATAACAATAACAATAAGAAATACCAATAACAATAAGAAATAACAATAACAAAAAGAAATAACAATAACAATAAGAAATAACAATAACAATAAGAAATAACAATAGGAAATAACAATAACAATAAAAAATAACAATAAAAATAAGAAATAACAATAACAATAAGAAATAACAATAACAATAAGAAATAACAATAACAATAAGAAATAACAATAACAATAGCAATAAAAAATAACAATAACAATAAGAAATAACAATATCAATAAGAAATAACAATAACAATAAGAAATAACAATAACAATAAGAAATAACAATAAGAAGTAACAATAAGAAATAACATTAACAATAAGAAATAACATTAACAATATGAAATAACAATAACAATAAGAAATAACAATAACAATAACAATAAGAAATAACAATAACAAAAAGAAATAACAATAACAATAGCAATAAAAATAACAATAACATTAAGAAATAACAATAACAATAAGAAATAACAATAAGAATAAAAAATAACAATAAGAAGTAACAATAAGAAATAACATTAACAATAAGAAATAACATTAACAATATGAAATAACAATAACAATAAGAAATAACAATAACAATAAGGAATAACAATAACAATAACAATAAGAAATAACAATAACAATAACAATAAGAAATAACAATAACAAAAAGAAATAACAATAACAATAGCAATAAAAAATAACAATAACATTAAGAAATAACAATAACAATAAGAAATAACAATAAGAATAAAAAATAACAATAAGAAGTAACAATAAGAAATAACATTTACAATAAGAAATAACATTAACAATATGAAATAACAATAACAATAAGAAACAACAATAACAATAAGAAATAACAATAGGAAATAACAATAACAAAAAGAAATAACAATAACAATAAGAAATAACAATAACAATAAGAAATAACAATATCAATAAAAAATAACAATAACAATAAGAAATAACAATAACAATAAGAAATAACAATAACAATAAGAAATAACTATAAGAAATAACAATAACAATAAGAAATAACAATAACAATAAGAACTAAAAATAACAATAAGAAATAACAATAACAATAAGAAATAACAATAACTATAAGAAACAACAATAACAATAAGAAATAACAATAACAATAACAATAAGAAATAGCAATAACAATAAGAAATAACAATAACAATATGAAATAACAATAACAATAAGAAATAACAATAACAAAAAGAAATAACAATAACAATAAGAAATAGCAATAACAATAAGAAATAACAATAACAGTAAGAAATAACAATAACAATAAGAAATAACAATAACAATAAGAAATAACAATAACAATAACAATAAAAAATAACAATAACAATAACAATAAGAAATAACAATATCAATAAGAAATAACAATAACAATAAAAAATAACAATAACAATAAGAAATAACATTAACAATAAGAAATAACAATAACAATAAGAAATAACAATAACAATAATAAATAACAATAACAATAAGGAATAACAATAACAATAAGAAATGCCAATAACAAAAAGAAATAACAATAACCATAAGAAATAACAATAACAATAAGAACTAACAATATCAATAAAAAATAACAATATCAATAAAAAATAACAATAACAAAAAGAAATAACAATATCAATAAGAAATAACAATAACAATAAGAAATAACAATAACAATAAGAAATAACAATAACAATAAGAAATAACAATAACAATAAGAAATAACAATAACAATAAGAAATAACAATAACAATAAGAAATAACATTAACAATAAGAAATAACAATAACAATAAGAAATAACAATAACAATAAGAAATAACAATATCAATAAAAAATAACAATAACAAAAAGAAATAACAATAACAATAATAAATAACAATAACAATAACGAATAACAATAACAATAACAATAAGAAATACCAATAACAATAAGAAATAACAATAACAAAAATAAATAACAATAACAATAAGAAATAACAATAACACTAAGAAAAAACAATAGGAAATAACAATAACAATAAAAAATAACAATAACAATAAGAAATAACAATATCAATAAGAAATAACAATAACAATAAGAAATAGCAATAAGAATAAGAAATAACAATAACAATAGCAATAAAAAATAACAATAGCAATAAGAAATAACAATATCAATAAGAAATAACAATAACAATAAGAAATAACAATAACAATAAGAAGTAACAATAAGAAATAACATTAACAATAAGAAATAACATTAACAATATGAAATAACAATAACAATAAGAAATAACAATAACAATAATAAATAACAATAACAATAACAATAAGAAATACCAATAACAATAAGAAATAACAATAACAAAAAGAAATAACAATAACAATAAGAAATAACAATAACAATAAGAAATAACAATAGGAAATAACAATAACAATAAAAAATAACAATAAAAATAAGAAATAACAATAACAATAAGAAATAACAATAACAATAAGAAATAACAATAACAATAAGAAATAACAATAACAATAGCAATAAAAAATAACAATAACAATAAGAAATAACAATATCAATAAGAAATAACAATAACAATAAGAAATAACAATAAGAAGTAACAATAAGAAATAACATTAACAATAAGAAATAACATTAACAATATGAAATAACAATAACAATAAGAAATAACAATAACAATAACAATAAGAAATAACAATAACAAAAAGAAATAACAATAACAATAGCAATAAAAAATAACAATAACATTAAGAAATAACAATAACAATAAGAAATAACAATAAGAATAAAAAATAACAATAAGAAGTAACAATAAGAAATAACATTAACAATAAGAAATAACATTAACAATATGAAATAACAATAACAATAAGAAATAACAATAACAATAAGGAATAACAATAACAATAACAATAAGAAATAACAATAACAATAACAATAAGAAGTAACAATAACAAAAAGAAATAACAATAACAATAGCAATAAAAAATAACAATAACATTAAGAAATAACAATAACAATAAGAAATAACAATAAGAATAAAAAATAACAATAAGAAGTAACAATAAGAAATAACATTAACAATAAGAAATAACATTAACAATATGAAATAACAATAACAATAAGAAACAACAATAACAATAAGAAATAACAATAGGAAATAACAATAACAAAAAGAAATAACAATAACAATAAGAAATAACAATAACAATAAGAAATAACAATATCAATAAAAAATAACAATAACAATAAGAAATAACAATAACAATAAGAAATAACAATAACAATAAGAAATAACAATAACTATAAGAAATAACAATAACAATAAGAAATAACAATAACAATAAGAACTAAAAATAACAATAAGAAATAACAATAACAATAAGAAATAACAATAACTATAAGAAACAACAATAACAATAAGAAATAACAATAACAATAACAATAAGAAATAGCAATAACAATAAGAAATAACAATAACAATATGAAATAACAATAACAATAAGAAATAACAATAACAAAAAGAAATAACAATAACAATAAGAAATAGCAATAACAATAAGAAATAACAATAACAGTAAGAAATAACAATAACAATAAGAAATAACAATAACAATAAGAAATAACAATAACAATAACAATAAAAAATAACAATAACAATAACAATAAGAAATAACAATATCAATAAGAAATAACAATAACAATAAAAAATAACAATAACAATAAGAAATAACATTAACAATAAGAAATAACAATAACAATAAGAAATAACAATAACAATAATAAATAACAATAACAATAAGGAATAACAATAACAATAAGAAATGCCAATAACAATAAGAAATTAAAATAACAAAAAGAAATAACAATAACAATAAGAAATAACAATAACAATAAGAACTAACAATATCAATAAAAAATAACAATAACAAAAAGAAATAACAATATCAATAAGAAATAACAATAACAATAAGAAATAACAATAACAATAAGAAATAACAATAACAATAAGAAATAACAATAACAATAAGAAATAACAATAACAATAAGAAATAACAATAACAATAAGAAATAACAATAACAATAAGAAATAACAATATCAATAAAAAATAACAATAACAAAAAGAAATAACAATAACAATAATAAATAACAATAACAATAACGAATAACAATAACAATAACAATAAGAAATACCAATAACAATAAGAAATAACAATAACAAAAATAAATAACAATAACAATAAGAAATAACAATAACACTAAGAAAAAACAATAGGAAATAACAATAACAATAAAAAATAACAATAACAATAAGAAATAACAATATCAATAAGAAATAACAATAACAATAAGAAATAGCAATAACAATAAGAAATAACAATAACAATAGCAATAAAAAATAACAATAGCAATAAGAAATAACAATATCAATAAGAAATAACAATAACAATAAGAAATAACAATAACAATAAGAAGTAACAATAAGAAATAACATTAACAATAAGAAATAACATTAACAATATGAAATAACAATAACAATAAGAAATAACAATAACAATAATAAATAACAATAACAATAACAATAAGAAATACCAATAACAATAAGAAATAACAATAACAAAAAGAAATAACAATAACAATAAGAAATAACAATAACAATAAGAAATAACAATAGGAAATAACAATAACAATAAAAAATAACAATTAAAATAAGAAATAACAATAACAATAAGAAATAACAATAACAATAAGAAATAACAATAAGAAATAACAATAACAATAGCAATAAAAAATAACAATAACAATAAGAAATAACAATATCAATAAGAAATAACAATAACAATAAGAAATAACAATAACAATAAGAAATAACAATAAGAAGTAACAATAAGAAATAACATTAACAATAAGAAACAACAAAACAATAAGAAATAACAATAGGAAATAACAATAACAAAAAGAAATAACAATAACAATAGGAAATAACAATAACAATAAGAAATAACAATAACAATAATAAATAACAATAACAATAAGAAATAAAAATAACAATAAGAAATAACAATAACAATAAGAAATAACAATAACAATAACAATAAAAAATAACAATAAGAATAAGAAATAACAATATCAATAAGAAAAAACAATAACAATAAGAAATAACAATAACAATAAGAAATAACATTAACAATAAGAAATAACATTAACAATAAGAAATAACAATAACATTAAGAAATAACAATAACAATAATAAAAAACAATAACAATAAGGAATAACAATAACAATAACCATAAGAAATACCAATAACAATAAGAAATTAAAATACCAAAAAGAAATAACAATAACAATAGGAAATAACAATAAAAATAAGAAATAACAATAACAATAAAAATAACAATAACAATAAGAAATAACAATAACAATAAGAAATAACAATAACAATAAGAAATAACAATAACCATAAGAAATAGCAATAACAATAAGAAATAACAATAACAATAAGAAATAACAATAACAATAAGAAATAACAATAACTATAAGAAATAACAATAACAATAAGAAATAACAATATCAATAAGAAATAACAATAATAAATAACAATAACAATAAGAAATAACAATAACAATAAGAAATAACAATAACTATAAGAAATAACAATAACAATAAGAAATAACAATAACAATAAGAAATAAAAATAACAATAAGAAATAACAATAACAATGAGAAATAACAATAACTGTAAGAAACAACAATAACAATAAGAAATAACAATAACAATAATAAATAACAATAACAATAAGAAATAGCAATAACAATAAGAAATAGCAATAACAATAAGAAATAACAATAACAATAAGAAATAACAATAAAAATAAGAAATAAAAATAACAAAAAGAAATAACAATAAGAAATAGCAATAACAATAAGAAATAACAATAACAGTAAGAAATAACAATAACAATAAGAAATAACAATAACAATAAAAAATAACAATAACAATAACAATAAGAATTAACAATATCAATAAGAAATAACAATAACAATAAGAAATAACAATAACAATAAGAAATAACAATAAGAAATAACATTAACAATAAGAAATAACAATAACAATAAGAAATAACAATAACAATAATAAATAACAATAACAATAACAATAAGAAATGCCAATAACAATAAGAAATTAAAATAACAAAAAGAAATAACAATAACAATAAGAAATAACAATAACAATAGGAAATAACAATAACAAATAACAATAACAATAAGAAATAACAATAACAATAAGAAATAACAATAACAATAAGAAATAACAATAACAATAAGAAATAACAATATCAATAAAAAATAACAATAACAAAAAGAAATAACAATATCAATAAGAAATAACAATAACAATAAGAAATAACAATAAGAATAACAATAAGAAATAACAATAACAATAAGAAATAACAATATCAATAAAAAATAACAAAAAGAAATAACAATAACAATAATAAATAACAATAACAATAAGGAATAACAATAACAATAACAATAAGAAATGCCAATAACAATAAGAAATAACAATAACAATAAGAAATAACAATAACTATAAGAAATAACAATAACAATAAGAAATAAAAATAACAATAAGAAATAACAATAACAATAAGAAATAACAATAACTATAAGAAACAACAATAACAATAAGAAATAACAATAACAATAATAAATAACAATAACAATAAGAAATAGCAATAACAATAAGAAATAGCAATAACAATAAGAAATAACAATAACAATAAGAAATAACAATAACAATAAGAAATAAAAATAACAAAAAGAAATAACAATAAGAAATAGCAATAACAATAAGAAATAACAATAACAGTAAGAAATAACAATAACAATAAGAAATAACAATAACAATAACAATAAAAAATAACAATAACAATAACAATAAGAAATAACAATATCAATAAGAAATAACAATAACAATAAGAAATAACAATAACAATAAGAAATAACAATAAGAAATAACATTAACAATAAGAAATAACAATAACAATAAGAAATAACAATAACAATAACAATAAGAAATGCCAATAACAATAAGAAATTAAAATAACAAAAAGAAATAACAATAACAATAAGAAATAACAATAACAATAGGAAATAACAATAAGAAATAACAATAACAATAAGAAATAACAATAACAATAAGAAATAACAATAACAATAAAAAATAACAATAACAATAAGAAATAACAACAACAATAAGAAATAACAATATCAATAAAAAATAACAATAACAAAAAGAAATAACAATATCAATAAGAAATAACAATAACAATAAGAAATAACAATAAGAATAACAATAAGAAATAACAATAACAATAAGAAATAACAATAACAATAAGAAATAACAATATCAATAAAAAATAACAATAACAAAAAGAAATAACAATAACAATAATAAATAACAATAACAATAAGGAATAACAATAACAATAACAATAAGAAATACCAATAACAATAAGAAATAACAATAACAAAAAGAAATAACAATAACAATAAGAAATAACAATAACAATAAGAAATAACAATAGGAAATAACAATAACAATAAAAAATAACAATAATAATAAGAAATAACAATATCAATAAGAAATAACAATAAAAATAAGAAATAACAATAACAATAGCAATAAAAAATAACAATAACAATAAGAAATATCAATATCAATAAGAAATAAAAATAACAATAAGAAATAACAATAACAATAAGAAATAACAATAAGAAGTAACAATAAGAAATAACATTAACAATAAGAAATAACATTAACAATAAGAAATAACATTAACAATAAGAAATAACATTAACAATATGAAATAACAATAACAATAAGAAATAACAATAACAATAATAAATAACAATAACAATAAGGAATAACAATAACAATAATAATAAGAAATACCAATAACAATAAGAAATAACAATAACAAAAAGAAATAACAATAACAATAACAATAAGAAACAACAATAACAATAAGAAATAACAATAGGAAATAACAATAACAATAAGAAATAACAATATCAATAAGAAATAACAATAACAATAAGAAATAACAATAACAATAAGAAATAACAATAACAATAAGAAATAACAATAACAATAAGAAATAACAATAACTATAAGAAATAACAATAACAATAAGAAATAACAATATCAATAAGAAATAACAATAACAATAATAAATAAGAATAACAATAAGAAATAACAATAACAATAAGAAATAACAATAACTATAAGAAATAACAATAACAATAAGAAATAAAAATAACAATAAGAAATAACAATAACAATAAGAAATAACAATAACTGTAAGAAACAACAATAACAATAAGAAATAACAATAACAATAATAAATAACAATAACAATAAGAAATAGCAATAACAATAAGAAATAGCAATAACAAAAAGAAATAACAATAACAATAAGAAATAACAATAACAATAAGAAATAAAAATAACAAAAAGAAATAACAATAAGAAATAGCAATAACAATAAGAAATAACAATAACAGTAAGAAATAACAATAACAATAAGAAATAACAATAACAATAACAATAAAAAATAACAATAACAATAACAATAAGAAATAACAATATCAATAAGAAATAACAATAACAATAAGAAATAACAATAACAATAAGAAATAACAATAAGAAATAACATTAACAATGAGAAATAACAATAACAATAAGAAATAACAATAACAATAATAAATAACAATAACAATAAGAAATAACAATATCAATAAAAAATAACAATATCAAAAAGAAATAACAATATCAATAAGAAATAACAATAACAATAAGAAATAACAATAAAAGAATAACAATAAGAAATAACAATATCAATAAAAAATAACAAAAAGAAATAACAATAACAATAATAAATAACAATAACAATAACAATAAGAAATACCAATAACAATAAGAAATAACAATAACAAAAAGAAATAACAATAACAATAAGAAATAACAATAACAATAAGAAATAACAATAGGAAATAACAATAACAATAAAAAATAACAATAATAATAAGAAATAACAATATCAATAAGAAATAACAATAACAATAAGAAATAACAATAACAATAGCAATAAAAAATAACAATAACAATAAGAAATATCAATATCAATAAAAAATAACAATAACAATAAGAAATAACAATAACAATAAGAAATAACAATAAGAAGTAACAATAAGAAATAACATTAACAATATGAAATAACAATAACAATAAGAAATAACAATAACAATAATAAATAACAATAACAATAAGGAATAACAATAACAATAATAATAAGAAATACCAATAACAATAAGAAATAACAATAACAAAAAGAAATAACAATAACAATAACAATAAGAAACAACAATAACAATAAGAAATAACAATAGGAAATAACAATAACAATAAGAAATAACAATATCAATAAGAAATAACAATAACAATAAGAAATAACAATAACAATAAGAAATAACAATAACAATAAGAAATAACAATAACAATAAGAAATAACAATAACTATAAGAAATAACAATAACAATAAGAAATAACAATAACAATAAGAAATAAAAATAACAATAAGAAATAACAATAACAATAAGAAATAACAATAACTATAAGAAACAACAATAACAATAAGAAATAACAATAACAATAATAAATAACAATAACAATAAGAAATAGCAATAACAATAAGAAATAGCAATAACAATAAGAAATAACAATAACAATAAGAAATAACAATAACAATAAAAAATAACAATAACAATAACAATAACAATAAGAAATAACAATAACAATAACAATAAAAAATAACAATAACAATAACAATAAGAAATAACAATATCAATAAGAAATAACAATAAGAAATAACAATAACAATAAGAAATAACATTAACAATAAGAAATAACAATAACAATAAGAAATAACAATAACAATATTAAATAACAATAACAATAAGGAATAACAATAACAATAACAATAAGAAATGCCAATAACAATAAGAAATAACAATAACAATAAGAAATAACAATAACAATAGGAAATAACAATAACAATAAGAACTAACAATAACAATAAGAAATAACAATAACAATAGGAAATAACAATAACAATAAGAAATAACAATAACAATAAGAAATAACAATAACAAATAACAATAACAATAAGAAATAACAATAACAATAAGAAATAACAATAAGAATAAGAAATAACAATAACAATAAGGAATAACAATAACAATAGGAAATAACAATAACAATAATAAATAAAAAATAACAATAAGAAATAACAATAACAATAAGAAATAAAAATAACAATAACAAATAACAATAACAATAAGAAATAACAATAACAAAAAGAAATAACAATAACAATAAGAAATAACAATAACAATAAGAAATAACAATAACAAAGAGAAATAACAATAACAATAGGAAATAACAATAACAATAAGAAATAACAATAACATTAAGAAATAACAATAACAATAAGAAATAACAATAACAATAAGAAATAACAATAACAATAAGAAATAACAATAACAAATAACAATAATAATAAGAAATACCAATAACAATAAGAAATAACAATAACAAAAAGAAATAACAATAACAATAACAATAAGAAACAACAATAACAATAAGAAATAACAATAGGAAATAACAATAACAATAAGAAATAACAATATTAATAAGAAATAACAATAACAATAAGAAATAACAATAACAATAAGAAATAACAATAACAATAAGAAATAACAATAACAATAAGAAATAACAATAACTATAAGAAATAACAATAACAATAAGAAATAACAATATCAATAAGAAATAACAATAACAATAATAAATAAGAATAACAATAAGAAATAACAATAACAATAAGAAATAACAATAACTATAAGAAATAACAATAACAATAAGAAATAAAAATAACAATAAGAAATAACAATAACTATAAGAAACAACAATAACAATAAGAAATAACAATAACAATAATAAATAACAATAACAATAAGAAATAGCAATAACAATAAGAAATAGCAATAACAAAAAGAAATAACAATAACAATAAGAAATAACAATAACAATAAGAAATAAAAATAACAAAAAGAAATAACAATAAGAAATAGCAATAACAATAAGAAATAACAATAACAGTAAGAAATAACAATAACAATAAGAAATAACAATAACAATAACAATAAAAAATAACAATAACAATAACAATAAGAAATAACAATATCAATAAGAAATAACAATAACAATAAGAAATAACAATAACAATAAGAAATAACAATAAGAAATAACATTAACAATAAGAAATAACAATAACAATAAGAAATAACAATAACAATAATAAATAACAATAACAATAAGAAATAACAATATCAATAAAAAATAACAATAACAAAAAGAAATAACAATATCAATAAGAAATAACAATAACAATAAGAAATAACAATAAAAGAATAACAATAAGAAATAACAATAACAATAAGAAATAACAATATCAATAAAAAATAACAAAAAGAAATAACAATAACAATAATAAATAACAATAACAATAACAATAAGAAATAACAATAACAAAAAGAAATAACAATAACAATAAGAAATAACAATAACAATAAGAAATAACAATAGGAAATAACAATAACAATAAAAAATAACAATAATAATAAGAAATAACAATATCAATAAGAAATAACAATAACAATAAGAAATAACAATAACAATAGCAATAAAAAACAACAATAACAATAAGAAATATCAATATCAATAAGAAATAACAATAACAATAAGAAATAACAATAACAATAAGAAATAACAATAAGAAGTAACAATAAGAAATAACATTAACAATATGAAATAACAATAACAATAATAAATAACAATAACAATAAGGAATAACAATAACAATAATAATAAGAAATACCAATAACAATAAGAAATAACAATAACAAAAAGAAATAACAATAACAATAACAATAAGAAACAACAATAACAATAAGAAATAACAATAGGAAATAACAATAACAATAAGAAATAACAATATCAATAAGAAATAACAATAACAATAAGAAATAACAATAACAATAAGAAATAACAATAACAATAAGAAATAACAATAACAATAAGAAATAACAATAACTATAAGAAATAACAATAACAATAAAAAATAGCAATAACAATAAGAAATAGCAATAACAATAAGAAATAACAATAACAATAAGAAATAACAATAACAATAAAAAATAACAATAACAATAGGAAATAACAATAACAATAAGAAATAACAATAACAATAACAATAAAAAATAACAATAACAATAACAATAAGAAATAACAATAAGAAATAACAATAACAATAAGAAATTACATTAACAATAAGAAATAACAATAACAATATTAAATAACAATAACAATAAGGAATAACAATAACAATAACAATAAGAAATGCCAATAACAATAAGAAATTAAAATAACAAAAAGATATAACAATAACAATAAGAAATAACAATAACAATAAGAAATAAAAATAACAATAGGAAATAACAATAACAATAAGAACTAACAATAACAATAAGAAATAACAATAACAATAGGAAATAACAATAACAATAAGAAATAACAATAACAATAAGAAATAACAATAACAAATAACAATAACAATAAGAAATAACAATAACAATAAGAAATAACAATAACAATAAGAAATAACAATAACAATAAGGAATAACAATAACAATAGGAAATAACAATAACAATAATAAATAAAAATAACAATAAGAAATAACAATAACAATAAGAAATAACAATAACAATAACAAATAACAATAACAATAAGAAATAACAATAACAAAAAGAAATAACAATAACAATAAGTAATAACAATAACAATAAGAAATAACAATAACAAAGAGAAATAACAATAACAATAGGAAATAACAATAACAATAAGAAATAACAATAACATTAAGAAATAACAATAACAATAAGAAATAACAATAACAATAAGAAATAACAATAACAAGAAGAAATAACAATATCAATAAAAAATAACAATAACAAAAAGAAATAACAATAACAATAAGAAATAACAATAACAATAAGAAATAACAATAACAAAAAGAAATAACAATAACAATAAGAAATAACAATAGGAAATAACAATAACAATAAGAAATAACAATAACAATAAGAAATAACAATATCAATAAGAAATAACAATAACAATAAGTAATAACATTAACAATAAGAAATAACAATAACAATAAAAAATAACAATAACAATAAAAAATAACAATAACAATAATAAATAACAATATCAATAAGAAATAACAATAACAATATGAAATAACAATAAGAAATAATATTAACAATAAAAAATAACATTAACAATAAGTAATAACAATAAGAAATAACAATAATAAATAACAATAACAATAAGGAATAACAATAACAATAACAATAAGAAATAACAATAAGAAAGAACAATAACAATAAGAAAGAACAATAACAATAAGAAATAACAATAGGAAATAACAATAACAAAAAGAAATAACAATAACAATATGAAATAACAATAAGAAATAATATTAACAATAAGAAATAACATTAACAATAAGAAATAACAATAACAATAAGAAATAACAATAACAATAATAAATAACAATAACAATAAGGAATAACAATAACAATAAGAAATAACAATAACAATAAGAAATAACAATATCAATAAGAAATAACAATAACAATAAGAAATAACAATAACAATAAGAAATAACAATAACAATAAGAAATAACAATAACTATAAGAAATAACAATAACAATAAGAAATAACAATAACAATAAGAAATTAAAATAACAATAAGAAATAACAATAACAATATGAAATAACAATAAGAAATAATATTAACAATAAGAAATAACATTAACAATAAGTAATAACAATAACAATAAGAAAAAACAATAACAATAATAAATAACAATAACAATAACAATAAGAAATACCAATAACAATAAGAAATAACAATAACAAAAAGAAATAACAATAACAATAAGAAATAACAATAACAATAAGAAATAACAATAGGAAATAACAATAACAATAAGAAATAACAATATCAATAAAAAATTACAATAACATTAAGAAATAACAATAACAATAAGAAATAACAATAACAATAAGAAATAACAATAACAAAAACAATAAAAAATAACAATAACAATAAGAAATAACAATATCAATAAGAAATAACAATAACAATAAGAAATAACAATAAGAAGTAACAATAAGAAATAACATTAACAATAAAAAATAACAATAACAATAAGAAATAACAATAACAATAACAATAAGGAATAACAATAACAATAACAATAAGAAATACCAATAACAATAAGAAATAACAAAAAGAAATAACAATAACAATAACAATAACAATAAGAAAGAACAATAACAATAAGAAATAACAATAGGAAATAACAATAACAAAAAGAAATAACAATAACAATATGAAATAACAATAAGAAATAATATTAACAATAAGAAATAACATTAACAATAAGAAATAACAATAACAATAAGAAATAACAATAACAATAATAAATAACAATAACAATAAGGAATAACAATAACAATAACAATAAGAAATAACAATAACAATAAGAAATAACAATAACTATAAGAAATAACAATAACAATAAGAAATAACAATAACAATAAGAAATTAAAATAACAATAAGAAATAACAATTACAATAAGAAATAACAATAACAATAAGAAATAGCAATAACAATAAGAAATAACAATAACAATAAGAAATAACAATAACAATAAGAAATAACAATAACATTAAAAAATAACAATAACAATAAGAAATAATATCAATAAGCAATAACAATAACAAAAAGAAATAACAATAACAATAAGAAATAACAATAACAATAAGAAATAACAATAACAATGAGAAATAACAATAACAATAAGAAATAACAATAACAATAAGAAATAACAATAACAATAACAATAACAATAACAATAAGAAATAACAATAACAATAGGAAATAACAATAACAATAAGAAATAACAATAACAATAAGAAATAACAATAACAATAAGAAATAACAATAACAAAAAGAAATAACAATAACAATAAGAAATAACAATAACAATAAGAAATAACAATAACAATAACAATAACAATAAGAAATAACAATAACAATAGGAAATAACAATAACAATAAGAAATAACAATAACAATAAGAAATAACTATAACAATAAGAAATAACAATAATAATAAGAAATAACAATAACAATAAGAAATAACAATAACAATAAGAAATAACAATAACAATAGGAAATAACAATAACAATAATAAATAACAATAACAATAAGAAATAACATAAACAATAAGAAATAACAATAACAATAAGAAAAAGCAATAACAATAAGAAATAACAATAACAATAAAAAATAACAATAACTATAAGAAATAACAAGAACAATAACAATAATAAATAACAATAACAATAGGAAATAACAATAACTATAAGAAATAACAATAACAGTAAGAAATAACAATAACAATAAGAAATAACAATAACAATAAGAAATAACAATAACAATAAAAAATAACAATAACAATAACAATAAAAAATAACAATAACTATAAGAAATAACAAGAACAATAACAATAATAAATAACAATAACAATAAGAAATAACAATAACCATAAGAAATAACAATAACAATAAGAAATAACAATAACAATAAGAAATAACAATAACAATAAGAAATAACAATAACAATAAGAAATAACAAAAACAATAAGAAATAACAATAACAATAAGAAATAACAATAACAATAAGAAATAACAATCACAAAAAGAAATAACAATAACAATAAGAAATAACAATAGCAATAAGAAATAACAATAACAATAAGAAATAACAATAACAATAAGTAGTACCAATAACAATAAGTAGTACCAATAACAATAAGAAATAACAATAACAATAAGAAATAACAATATCAATAAGAAATAACAATAACAAAAAGAAATAACAATAACAATAAGAAATAACAATAACAATAAGAAATAACAATAACAATAAGAAATAACAATAACAATAACAATAAAAAATAACAATAAGAATAAGAAATAACAATATCAATAAGAAAAAACAATAACAATAAGAAATAACAATAACAATAAGAAATAACATTAACAATAAGAAATAACATTAACAATAAGAAATAACAATAACATTAAGAAATAACAATAACAATAATAAAAAACAATAACAATAAGGAATAACAATAACAATAACCATAAGAAATACCAATAACAATAAGAAATTAAAATACCAAAAAGAAATAACAATAACAATAGGAAATAACAATAACAATAAGAAATAAAAATAACAATAAGAAATAACAATAACAATAAGAAATAACAATAACAATACGAAATAACAATAACAATAAGAAATAACAATAACAATAAAAATAACAATAACAATAAGAAATAACAATAACAATAAGAAATAACAATAACAATAAGAAATAACAATAACCATAAGAAATAACAATAACAATAAGAAATAACAATAACAATAAGAAATAACAATAAGAAATAACAAAAACAATAAGAAATAACAATAACAATAAGAAATAACAATAACAATAACAAATAACAATAACAATAAGAAATAACAATAACAATTACAATAAGAATGAACAATAACAATAACAATAAGAAATAACAACAAGAAAAAGAAATAACAATAACAATAAGAAATAACAATATCAATAAAAAATAACAATAACAAAAAAAATAACAATAACAATAAGAAATAACAATAACAATAAGAAATAACAATAACAATTGGAAATAACAATAACAATAATAAATAAAAATAACAATAAGAAATAACAATAACAATAAGAAATAACAATAACAATAAAAAATAACAATAACAATAAGAAATAACAATAACAAAAAGAAATAACAATAACAATAGGAAATAAAATAACAAAAAGAAATAACAATAACAATAGGAAATAACAATAACAATAAGAAATAACAATAACATTAAGAAATAACAATAACAATAAGAAATAACAATTACAATAAGAAATAACAATAACAATAAGAAATAACAATATCAATAAAAAATAACAATAACAAGAAGAAATAACAATAACAATAATAAATAAAAATAACAATAAGAAGTAACAATAAGAATAAGAAATAACAATAACAATAAGAAATAACAATAACAATAAGAAAGAACAATAACAATAAGAAATAACAATAACAATAAAAATAACAATAACAATAAAAATAACAATCACAATAAGAAATAACATTAACAATAAGAAACAACAATAACAATAAGAAATAACAATAACAATAAGAAATAACAATAACAATAAGAAAGAACAATAACAATAAGAAATAACAATAACAATAAGAAATAACAATAACAATAAGAAATAACAATAACAATAAGAAATAACAATAACAATAAGAAATAACAATAACAATAAGAAATAACAATAACAATAAGAGACAACAATAACAATAAGAAATAACAATAACAATAAGAAATAACAATAACAATAAGAAATAACAATAACAATAAGAATTAACAATAAGAAATAACAATCACAATAAGAAATAACAATAACAATAAGAGACAACAATAACAATAAGAAATAACAATAACAATAAGAAATAACAATAACAATAAGAAATAAAATTAACAATAAAAAATAACAATAACAATAAGAAATAACAATAACATTAAGAAATAACAATATTAATAAGAAATAACAATAACAATAAGAAATAACAATAACAATAAGAAATATCAATAACAATGAGAATTAACAATAAGAAATAACAATAACAATATCAATAAGAAAAAACAATAACAATAAGAAATAACATTAACAATAAGAAATAACATTAACAATAAGAAATAACAATAACAATAAGAAATAACATTAACAATAATAAATAACAATAACAATAAGGAATAACAATAACAATAACAATAAGTAATAACAATAACAATAGGAAATAACAATAACAATAAGAAATAACAATAACAATAAGAAATAACAATAACAATAAGAAATAACAATAACAATAAGAAATAACAATAACAATAAAAAATAACAATAACAATAAGAAATAACAATAACAATAAGAAATAAAAATAACAATAAGAACTAACAATAAGAATAAGAAATAACAATAACAATAAGAAATTACAATAACAATAAGAAATAACAATAACAATAAGAAATAAAAATAACAAAAAGAAATAACAATAACAATAGGAAATAACAATAAGAATAAGAAATAACAATAACATTAAGAAATAACAATAACAATAAGAAATAACAATAACCATAAAAAATAACAATAACAATAAGAAATAACAATAACAATAAGGAAGAACAATAACAATAAAAATAAGAAATAACAATAACAATAAGAAATAACAATAACAATAAGAAATAACAATAACAATAAAAAATAACAATAACAATAAGAAATAACAATAACAATAAGAAATAACAATATCAATAAGAAATAACAATAACAATAAGAAATAACAATAACAATAAGAAATAACAATAACAATAAGAAATAACAATAACAATAAGAAATAACAATAACAATAAGTAATAACAATAACAATAAGAAATAACAATAACAATAAGAAATAACAATAACAATAAGGAAGAACAATAACAATAAAAATAAGAAATAACAATAACAATAAGAAATAACAATAACAATAAGAAATAACAATAACAATAAGAAATAACAATAACAATAAGAAATAACAATAACAATAAAAAATAACAATAACAATAAGAAATAACAATAACAATAAGAAATAACAATATCAATAAGAAATAACAATAACAATAAGAAATAACAATAAGAAATAACAATAACAATAAGAAATAACAATAACAATAAGAAATAACAACAACAAAAAGAAATAACAATAACAATAAGAAATAACAATAACAATAACAATAAGAAATAACAATATCAATAAGAAATAACAATAACAATAAGTAATAACAATAACAATAAGAAATAACAATAACAATAAGAAATAACAATAACAATAAGGAAGAACAATAACAATAAAAATAAGAAATAACAATAACAATAAGAAATAACAATAACAATAAGAAATAACAATAACAATAAGAAATAACAATAACAATAAAAAATAACAATAACAATAAGAAATAACAATAACAATAACAATAAGAAATAACAATATCAATAAGAAATAACAATAACAATAAGAAATAACAATAACAATAAGAAATAACAATAACAATAAGAAATAACAATAACAATAAGAAATAACAATAACAATAAGAAATAACAACAACAAAAAGAAATAACAATAACAATAAGAAATAACAATACCAATAAGAAATAACAATAACAATAACACTAAGAAATAACAATAACAAAAAGAAATAACAATAACAATAGGAAATAACAATAACAATAAGAAATAACAATTACAATAGGAAATAACAATAACAATAAGAAATAACAATAACAATAAGAAATAACAATAACAATAAGAAATAACAATAACAATAAGAAATAACAATAACAATAAGAAATAACAATAACAATAGGAAATAACAATAACAATAAGAAATAACAATAACAATAAGGAAGACCAATAACAATAAGAAATAACAATGACAATAAGAAATAACAATAACAATAAGAAATAGCAATAACAATAAGAAATAACAATAACAATAAGAAATAACAATAACAATAAGAAATACCAATAACAATAAGAAATAACAATAACAATAAAAAATACCAATAACAATAAGAAATAACAATAACAATAAAAAATAACAATAACAATAAGAAATAAGAATATCAATAAGAAATAACAATAACAATAAGAAATAACAATAAGAAATAACAATAACAATAAGGAATAACAATAACAATAAGAAATACCAATAACAATAAGAAATAACAATAACAAAAAGAAATAACAATAACAATAAGAAATAACAATAACAATAAGAAATAACAATAGGAAATAACAATAAAAATAAGAAATAACAATAACAATAAAAAATAACAATATCAATAAGAAATAACAATAACAATAAGTAATAACAATAACAATAAGATATAACTATAACAATAAGAAATAACAATAACAATAAAAAATAACAATAACAATAAAAAATAACAATAACAATAACAATAAAAAATAACAATATCAATAAGAAATAACAATAACAATATGAAATAACAATAAGAAATAATATTAACAATAAGAAATAACAATAACAATAAGAAATAACAATAACAATAATAAATAACAATAACAATAAGGAATAACAATAACCATAACAATAAGAAATACCAATAACAATAAGAAATAACAATAACAATAAGAAATAACAATAACAATAAGAAATAACAATAGGAAATAACAATAACAATAAGAAATAACAATATCAATAAAAAATTACAATAACAATAAGAAATAACAATAACAATAAGAAATAACAATAACAATAACAATAACAATAACAATAAGAAATAACAATAACAATAAGAAATAACAATAAGAAGTAACAATAAGAAATAACAATAACAATAAGAAATAACAATAACAATAATAAATAACAATAACAATAAGGAATAACAATAACAATAAGAAATACCAATAACAATAAGAAATAACAATAACAAAAAGAAATAACAATAACAATAACAATAAGAAAGAACAATAACAATAAGAAATAACAATAGGAAATAACAATAACAAAAAGAAATAACAATAACAATAAGAAATAACAATAACAATAAGAAATAACAATATCAATAAGAAATAACAATAACAATAAGAAATAACAATAACTATAAGAAACAACATTAACAATAAGAAACAACAATAACAATAAGAAATAACAATAAGAAATAGCAATAACAATAAGAAATAGCAATAACAATAAGAAATATCAATAACAATAAGAAATAACAATAACAATAAGAAATAACAATAACAATAAGAAATAACAATAACAATAAGAAATAGCAATAACAATACGAAATAACAATAACAGTAGGAAATAACAATAAGAAATAACAATAACAATAAGAAATAACAATACCAATAAGAAATAACAATTACAATAAGAAATAACAATAACAATAAGAAATAGCAATAAAAATAAGAAATAACAATAACAATAAGAAATAACAATAACAATAAGAAATAACAATAACAATAAGAAATAACAATAACAATAGCAATAAAAAATAACAATAACAATAAGAAATAACAATATCAATAAGAAATAACAATAACAATAAGAAATAACAATAACAATAAAAAATAACAATAACAATAAGAAATAACAATAACAATAAGAAATAAAAATAACAATAAGAAATAACAATATTAATAAGAAATAACAATAACAATAAGAAATAACAATAACAATAAGAAATATCAATAACAATGAGAATTAACAATAAGAAATAACAATAACAATATCAATAAGAAAAAACAATAACAATAAGAAATAACATTAACAATAAGAAATAACATTAACAATAAGAAATAACAATAACAATAAGAAATAACATTAACAATAATAAATAACAATAACAATAAGGAATAACAATAACAATAACAATAAGTAATAACAATAACAATAGGAAATAACAATAACAATAAGAAATAACAATAACAATAAGAAATAACAATAACAATAAGAAATAACAATAACAATAAGAAATAACAATAACAATAAAAAATAACAATAACAATAAGAAATAACAATAACAATAAGAAATAAAAATAACAATAAGAACTAACAATAAGAATAAGAAATAACAATAACAATAAGAAATTACAATAACAATAAGAAATAACAATAACAATAAGAAATAAAAATAACAAAAAGAAATAACAATAACAATAGGAAATAACAATAAGAATAAGAAATAACAATAACATTAAGAAATAACAATAACAATAAGAAATAACAATAACCATAAGAAATAACAATAACAATAAGAAATAACAATAACAATAAGAAATAACAATAACAATAAGGAAGAACAATAACAGTAAAAATAAGAAATAACAATAACAATAAGAAATAACAATAACAATAAGAAATAACAATAACAATAAGAAATAACAATAACAATAAAAAATAACAATAACAATAAGAAATAACAATAACAATAAGAAATAACAATATCAATAAGAAATAACAATAACAATAAGAAATAACAATAACAATAAGAAATAACAATAACAATAAGAAATAACAATAACAATAAGAAATAACAATAACAATAAGTAATAACAATAACAATAAGAAATAACAATAACAATAAGAAATAACAATAACAATAAGGAAGAACAATAACAATAAAAATAAGAAATAACAATAACAATAAGAAATAACAATAACAATAAGAAATAACAATAACAATAAGAAATAACAATAACAATAAGAAATAACAATAACAATAAAAAATAACAATAACAATAAGAAATAACAATAAGAAATAACAATATCAATAAGAAATAACAATAACAATAAGAAATAACAATAACAATAAGAAATAACAATAAGAAATAACAATAACAATAAGAAATAACAATAACAATAAGAAATAACAACAACAAAAAGAAATAACAATAACAATAAGAGATAACAATAACAATAACAATAAGAAATAACAATATCAATAAGAAATAACAATAACAATAAGTAATAACAATAACAATAAGAAATAACAATAACAATAAGAAATAACAATAACAATAAGGAAGAACAATAACAATAAAAATAAGAAATAACAATAACAATAAGAAATAACAATAACAATAAAAAATAACAATAACAATAAGAAATAACAATAACAATAACAATAAGAAATAACAATATCAATAAGAAATAACAATAACAATAAGAAATAACAATAACAATAAGAAATAACAATAACAATAAGAAATAACAATAACAATAAGAAATAACAATAACAATAAGAAATAACAACAACAAAAAGAAATAACAATAACAATAAGAAATAACAATACCAATAAGAAATAACAATAACAATAACACTAAGAAATAACAATAACAAAAAGAAATAACAATAACAATAGGAAATAACAATAACAATAAGAAATAACAATTACAATAGGAAATAACAATAACAATAAGAAATAACAATAACAATAAGAAATAACAATAACAATAAGAAATAACAATAACAATAAGAAATAACAATAACAATAAGAAATAACAATAACAATAGGAAATAACAATAACAATAAGAAATAACAATAACAATAAGGAAGACCAATAACAATAAGAAATAACAATGACAATAAGAAATAACAATAACAATAAGAAATAGCAATAACAATAAGAAATAACAATAACAATAAGAAATAACAATAACAATAAGAAATACCAATAACAATAAGAAATAACAATAACAATAACAATAAAAAATACCAATAACAATAAGAAATAACAATAACAATAAAAAATAACAATAACAATAAGAAATAAGAATATCAATAAGAAATAACAATAACAATAAGAAATAACAATAAGAAATAACAATAACAATAAGGAATAACAATAACAATAAGAAATACCAATAACAATAAGAAATAACAATAACAAAAAGAAATAACAATAACAATAAGAAATAACAATAACAATAAGAAATAACAATAGGAAATAACAATAAAAATAAGAAATAACAATAACAATAAAAAATAACAATAACAATAAGAAATAACAATATCAATAAGAAATAACAATAACAATAAGATATAACTATAACAATAAGAAATAACAATAACAATAAAAAATAACAATAACAATAAAGAATAACAATAACAATAACAATAAAAAATAACAATATCAATAAGAAATAACAATAACAATAAGGAAG